>OY755236.1:49431388-49786388 GCA_963576725.1 Azorinus chamasolen
TACTACCCTTATCTGGAATATGTATGTATTTTTCAGGTTAGCTTAGATTCCCGAGTTAGAGAAGTAATCAATCGCAACATGGTGGACCCAACGCCCCACACCTTCGACGAAGCACAATTACAAATATACACTTTAATGCATCGAGATTCGTATCCGAGATTTCTAAACTCTCAAATATATAAGAAACTTTTACAACAGTACTCATGAAGTAGGATTTATTTAAATATATGATCTTTTATTTGTAATGTGTACCATGGGAAATGAATGTGTTATGATGAAATTTGGTGTGTGATAGCACACAAACGGAATTCCAGAGAGGTTGGCTGGATTCCCAAGAGCATTTCGCCACAGAAACAAGAAGGGGAAATGTGCAAGTCCAACAAATACACAGCGAATTTCAGAGGGGCTCGTCGGCCTCACCGTGAGTTGGGAAGGGTTGTATCTTATTGGTACCACAAGAAGAGCACACGGTGTTTTGGCTTACAGTAGAACCTCTCTACAAAGGCCAAATGAAGGATGTCTAATTCTGAGTCTTTATGGCAGGAGTACCTTAATGCAGGACAGTATGTATGGAGAAAGCTCCCACAGGAGCTTTCTACATTTCTTGAGTTCTGCATTAAACAGCCATCTGCTTTTAAGGACACCTATGTTTATTTAAGTGGCCATTTTAGAGAGGTTCTACTGTACTAATTTCATGAGAAAATGTACTATACAGTTCCTGCCGCTTCAGAGGAAGTTTCAATGATGATAATTACAAGATAACGGTTTGCAGTGTTGCTGTGTTTTGTTAAAGCAGGGAGCAAAGTTTTAAGGTTGCTTGTATGAGAGAGAAAGCGAAAATTGACGCTTGTGCATTTTTGACTCAAAAATGTCAAAACCTCTCACATTCATCCCGACTGAGCTAAGAGGTCTTCTTCAAAACCTCATAATTACACATTTATATTACATATACTTTAGTCCTCGTGTTCAGCTTTACTACAGGCCAAATTATATGGACTATTTTAGATGTGTTCCGTATGAGTTTTATTCAAGGATCCTGCAAATGAACTCTGAAGCCCAAAACATGGCGATGACGACAATGGGTGCAAATGGTTTTCCAATAGAATAAAAATATTGTATATGTCATCAAATTTTCGTTCGTTATGTGTGTCAGTTTGTCATCAGAGTATTTCTTATGTCAGTCTCTTACTGAGTAGTATAAGTGTTGAAACACAAATGCTGTTGCCAGGGGCCTAAGGATACTGAAGAACCCCTCTAAAGCGACCACCTAACCCTTTCCTCCATAGGCTATTTTAGATCCAACCACTCTGAACAAATCTACAGAAAAGGAGCATTAACTAGAGAAAAGGAAAAAAATAGAATTTTGTAATTAATAAAGAGAGCATTTGCTCCTATAGGAGCAAATGCTCTATTTATCACAATATTTTCAACAAGTGATTTTTACAGAGGCATAGAAAGGTGTATTTATGGAGGAAAGGGTTAAAAAATCTACCAGAAAAAAGGGAAAATTTGAAAATTGTGTAGGTTTGAAACCATTGTAACCATTGTCCATATGAGCAAATGCTCTATTTATCACAATGGTTTCAAGGCATCAATATGAGGGAATGGGTTAATGACTAGAAACTGGTGTCTTATAAGCAGGTGGTTACTTAACCCTTTACTCCATGAATATACCTTTGTACGCCTTTGCAAACAGAGTAGACCCAGACCAGACAGCTTCTATAGAAGCCATCTGATCAGAATCTGCTCTGTTTGTTTATGATATAATGTAGATATGATTCTACTGTTTCGGCCAAGGCACAATATTCCTGTGTCCATGTGCTATTACAACAATTAACCTTATCAATACGGCGTCATTATTTCTTACATAAATATACATGGAGGGAAGTATTAATGCAGGACGAAAGTAATGCAGAAAACACCTGTAACAGCTTTCTACATAACTGTGGTCCTGTACAGTAAAACCCCTCTAAACCGGAATTCTAGAAAAGAAGGATTTAGCTACTTTTAGGCAGTGGGCTGCTTAATGCAGGGTAAAAGTCATGCAGAAAGCTCCTAGAGGAGCTTTCTGCATGACTTTCACCCTGCATTAAGCTGCCACCTGTCTCCAGGACCGATATTTATACCAAAATTAACGTCCGGTTTAGAGGGGTTTCACTGTATTAAACTATCACCTGGCTTTACAGTTCATAGTTGGCCTGTTTAACTCTTCACTCCATACATATGCTTTTTTACAACTTTGCAAACAAAGTAGACCCAGATCAGATGGCTCCTATAGGAGTTGTCTGATCAAGGTCTGCTCTGTTTGCTTATGATACAATACATGTATAGATATGATCCTGTAGTTTCTGCCATGGCCTAAAATTCCTATGCCCATATGCTATTATAACAATTAATCTAATTAATGATGTAATTATTTTTGCATGAATATTCATAGAGTAGATGGTTCAGTTGGTCTATTTAGTGAGATTTTTCTGTGTATCCGTATGGTAAGTGACTTTATGACCATATCAACAAATTGCTTGGAATGGACTCCACTAAACAGACGAGCAAAAAGCATTGAGGTTATAAAACGTATGTATTTGAGCCTGAGTTCATTCTCAAGTATCTGATTGGTCAACCTCAGTTGAACTCGAGATTTTACCAATCAGGTGATTGAGAATAAATTCAGACTCAAGCGAAACTTTTATAAAACATCGGAGTCAGACCACAATGTTAAAAATCTTCTGAGTTGAGTCTGAGTTCAAACTCAATTATATGGTTGGTCGGATTTTAAATTAAACTTAATTCTGACAAATCAGATTCTTTAGAATGAGCTCAGACCAAGACTAAATGTTTTATAACATTGGGGCTAGGCCTCTATAATCTCTGAGTCCACCTCTGAGTCTGATCTGCATCTACACTATTAGCAGTTATCCTGTGATGCAGGTTACATTTTAATTTACAATAGATTTCTCAAGCAGCTATTTAACCCTTTCCTCCATGAATATTCATGCAAGAAATGATGAATCCATGAATATTAATTAGATTAATTTGTTATAATAGCACGTGGACACATGAAGTTTTGAAGAAACTAGAATCGTATCTGTATTATATCATAAGCAAACAGAGCAGACCTTGATCCTATAGAAGCTGTCTGATCAAGGTCTGCTCTGTTTGCTTATGATATAATACAGATATGATTCAGATCTGTATCATGTCAAAAGCAAACAGAGCAGACCCTGATCAGACGGCTCCTGTAGGAGCCATCTGATCTGGGTCTACTCTGTTTGCAGATGTGTGAAAAAGCATTTATTTGAATGAAAGAGTTGAGTATTGCGACACCCAATTTACTTTCCCCACTTAGTGAAGCTAAATTATTTGATTTGACACCGTTTTATTTTTGAATAAATGACCCAGTAGCAAATAGTGTATATCCAGATCAAACCACTCTCTTACAAGTAGTTAGATCTGGGTTTGAACTATTCGTATCCAAGCAGATAACTTTCCGTGTTGGATTTGTTCAGCATTAAGAATACACCTGCTTTTAAATACCCCAATATTAATGTATGAACCCTTTGCTCCATGAATATGTATGAACCTTAACTAGTTTAACCCTTATACCTTTCTATGCCTCTGTAAAAGTCACTTTTTTAAACCATTGTGATAAATAGAGCATTTGCTCCTAAGGAGCAAATGCTCTATTTATCACAATGGTTTCAGAACTACAAAATTCTAAAGTTTTCCTTTTCTCTAGTTAATGCTCCTTTTTTGTTGATTTATTCAAAGAGGTTGGATCTAAAACTAGCCTATGAGGGAATGGGTTAATATTTATAATGGCATATGAACAAAATGATATTTAGCCCTGGTAAAACTGTAGAATCAAATCTGTATAATTCCATAAGCAATCAGATCAGACCCTGATATGACTCCTGCAGGACCTGCTCTTGGTCTACTCTGTTTGTGAACGTGTTAAAATGTGTATAGATGAAGTAAAGAGATGATGGCCTGTACCGAGATTCTAAACAGTAAGATAGTGCATTCAGCATTTGTATATACATGACAGACTCAGTTCAAAGTACCTCAGTACCTCCCAACAAGGCTTATGAACTAGGTTTTGCAAAGTCTGTACCATTTTCCATGACCACAGCCATTTCTGTTTATTTTGGAGAATTGTTGGTAATATATC
Organism: Azorinus chamasolen; assembly: GCA_963576725.1. NCBI lineage: Eukaryota > Metazoa > Mollusca > Bivalvia > Cardiida > Solecurtidae > Azorinus > Azorinus chamasolen. Next base: position 49,435,557 of record OY755236.1, read on the forward strand.
TATTTGTATGAAAACTGTATATTTGAAAACTTTTCTTAATCATTAAAAATACATTTTCCACAAAGCAATATGCTGTTTCATTTATAGTGTAACCCATTCCCTCATATCAATGTTGATGCCTGTGTAAAAATCACTTAGGAACAAATGCTCTATTTATCATAATCGTTTCAAAACTACATTATTCTAAAAATGTTCCTTTTCTCTAGTAAATTCTCCTTTTTGGTAGATTTATTCAAAGAGGTTGGGTCTTAAAATAGCCTATGATGTAATGGGTTAACAGGTAAATGTAACAGAAACAACAAACCTTTGCAAACAGAGTAGACCCAGATCAGATGGCTACTTTAGGAGCCATCTGATCAGGGTCTGCTCTTTTTGCTTATGGAATTCCTACAGTTTTGTCAAAGCCAACAATCTTGTTTACTTTATAAACCAATGGTTAATGAATATTCATGATATGATTAAATCGTGCAAAAACATAAAATACAGTAATGGGCAAATATTGAGAAGGTAAAATGTTCAAACACTAAATGATCACTGTAAACTTGTTAACCCTTAGCCAGCTGATAAAATACAAATATATTATATATATATATATATACATGACAGTTTCTGTCATGATAAACATTCTTTTGTTTATAGTGCAATTATAAAACTTCAGGTTATTGATATTCATGATATAGAGAGTTAAACAAACAAAAAACAGATCAAAGGGGATGAGGGTCTGCACTGTACTGAGTTGTCGCTTTAGATAACCTTGTATACTGTACTAATATTTAAACCTTTCCTTCATATGAACGCTTTTTCACACCTGTAGGGACCATCTGATCAGGACCAGCTTTGTCTGCTAATTACATGATATAGATCTGATTATACAATTTTCGTCAAAGATTAAAAAAAATCTCTAAAAAGGTTTACATTATAAAATTTCAGCCAATAAATATTCATGATGTCATTATTTCTTACCTTGTTATTGAAGAGGTAAAGGTTTTGTAGTTGTAGGAGTTCTTGATAATGGACATACAGTAAAACCTCTCTATAACAGCCACTAAATTACATCAAGAATTTTGTGTTAAAGGCAGGTGGCTGCTTAAAGCAAGGTGAAAGTAAAACAGAAGGCTCCTATAGGAGCGTTCTGTTTTACTTACACCTTGCTTTAAGCAACAACTTGCCCTAAATACCAACTAATTAACACAATCCTGTGACCATTATAGAGAGGTTTTACTGTACTATCTCCAGAGCAACAGATATATGTGCATACTCAAGTACTAAAATTGTCATTTGTCCACCAAACCCTATGTTTTGACCACTCCTTAGAAGCCTCTCATTGAGACGGTTCTAAAGAGTGGTCACAATATAGAGTTTATTGGAGAAATAAAGAAGTTATTCTTGAAAATATTTTAAAGAAGTTATCCTTGAAAATATTTTAATTTACACATCTTATCTGGACCTCTGTATCTCTGTTCAAATCTGGAATGTAGTGTATTGTTCATTATCTGTAATTGAACCATATTTGTGCACAATCAACTTTATTCTTACTGCAAAGCATGTAGACCAGGTCCAGGGGTAATGAAACTCCAGAGTTTAACCCTTTCCTCAATAGGTTATTTTTAGACCCACCTCTTTGAATGAATCTACCGAAAAGGAACATTTACTAGAGAAAAGGAAAATGTTATAATTCTGTAGTGTAGAAACCATTGTGATAATGGTTTCAACAAGTGACTATTACAGAGGCATAGAAAGGCATATTTATGGAGGAAAGGGTTAAGTCTGAGTTCATTCTCAAGCATCTGATTGCTCAAAATCTGACCAATTCAGATACTTATTGACATCAGACTTATAATTTAGTTTGAATCTGAGTTCATTCTTAAGCACCTTCTAGTGAAACATGCAGGCCATTTTATAACTTCAAGGCCAAGATCAGCTAACATGATATTGGCAGGCTCCACACTTTTTTTTGCGCATGACTGACAAATATTGCTGTTGATGTGACACACGATGTAGACCAGAATGAGATGCCTCATTTCAAACATTGCGATTTTCATCTATTACAGTAGAACCACTACATAGCGACCAGTCATCCTATTTGATGAATATACAGTAAAATCACGACTATTCAAATATTTTAGTATAGAAGAACTTAGACCCTTTTAGGCAGGTGGCTGCTTAATGCCAAAGGTGCTAGGCGCGTGGCCATTTCACAAATACTACTTATAAAATAACTTCAAATACGTTTAGACATCATACCTTGAAAGTATAAAAAAAAAATTACTGTCAAGGTATGATGTCTAAACGTATTTGAAGGGATTTATAAGTAGTATTTGTGAAATGGCCACGCGCCTAGTACCTGTGCTTAATGCATGGTGAAAGTCATGCAGAAAGCTCCTGGAGGAACTTTCTGCATGACTTTCACCATGCATAAAGCTGCCACCTGTCTTAAAAATCGATAATGATCCGTATTTCAGTGTTCGAGAAATTGAGAGTTTACTGTACTAGTAAGAAATAATAACATCACAAATAGTAATCAGTTGAATTTTATACAGTAAAACCTCTCTATAACGGCCTCTGAATTGTATTAATTAGTTGGTATTTAGGGCAGGTGACTGCTTAAAGCAAGGTGAAAGTGAAACAGAACTCTCCTATAGGAGCATTCTGTTTAACTTTCACCTTGCTTTAAGTAGCCACCTGCCTTTAACTCAAAATATTTTATGTAATTTAGTGGCCATTATAGAGAGGTTTTACTGTAATGGTACAATGAACTCTCAACTTTTTGGTTCATGACAGAGACTCAACTTTTTGGTTCATGACAGAGACTGTATAAACATCTTTATGAGTTCATAAGCAAACCGAGCAGACCCAGATTAGATGGCTCCTACAGGAATGTAGATGTCCTACTAAGGGTAGTGGTGAAGACATATAACTATTGCATACAGAAAAGATCTAATATAATTTATCCTTAGCCTGCTGGGAAAATTATGTCCACTTAACCCTTTACCTGATAGAAGCGGCTTTAAGTGTGTTTAATTTATTCCTCCACTGAAGAAAATAGTTATAATTTATAATAGTTAAATTTTATAGTCATGAACAAATACCCTAGGAAATATTTTCTATATCCTAGCAGTTGGTAGCTTAAAGCAGGCTGAAAGTAAAGCAGAATGCGCCTTAAGGCGCATTCTGCTTTACTTTCAACCTGCTTTAAGTGGCCACCTGTCTCCATAACTAGAAACAGTCTATTGGGTAAAGGGTAAAGGGCTTGCTCTGTTTGCTAATAGAATTTGATAGATCTGTTTCTTTGCTTTCTAAAATGACTACAATGTTCCACCTTTGACATTTTATTGTAAATTTTTTGTCAGTGACTAATGAACAAACGAATTTTTGGCTATAAATGTCAGTACTGAAAAATCACAACTATATATTATTCCATAAGCAAACAGAGCAGACTCTTGCCAGACGACTTCAACAGGAGTTTTGGCCTGGGTCAATGTTTGCAAAGGCGTTAAAATACATTTATATGAGGGGAAAAGTTGACACCTGTGCGCAAATTCATGTGGGTGTGTGGAAGACAGGAAGCAAAACCAAATGATAGGAGTCACAAATAAGAATACCCGTTTAGGAAACGGATTAGGCAATGGTTATCAATTGTTAAGCGTATATTCATCCTGGAGTCAACCAAAAACTTACATTTACTCCGTATACCAAGTAGTTTTGTTGCAAGCTCATTTCTTGTCTGTAAAATTTTCAAAACTATTAACTTTCTCGCTGATTGTTTGCCAAAGTTGATCCTGAGTGACAAACCGTTTGAATCTCAGATCAGGCTCTACGTTTTGTGGGGCCTGATCTGGACCCAAACTATTCCCATAGGTCATAAATGGAAGGAGAATCTGCCGCAAGCATACAAGGTATTAATATCCCATACACAGCATAATGTCTTAGGGTATCTTAACACTTATGTATAACGCCGAATTTTCAAATGGACTATTCAAAAATTCAAATAGGGCAAGCTTACGGTGAATATTCAGGGATTTTTTTAAAGAAAATCGTAACATGTGACAAACGGAAGATCTACAGGCCCAGATGAGAGGGTTCTGACGTGTGCATGTGTTTAATCTTCATCTGTCAACAGGCTACATGGATACTATTAAAAACAGAAAACGGGTAATGATTATACGGGGATGTGGCTCGCTTTGCATGTGAAAGGACCCGGGTTCGATCCCCGGCATACCCATGTACTTCATAATTATTAATTTCAATCAATCTATTTCTTATTTTTACCCTTTACTTAATGAATAGCCATGTAACTTTATCAATTTCTTATTACCCTAAATATTCAAACAAACATAGGCAAGTGGTGAAGACCCAGAACAAACTGCACAAGTAAAATATTGATCAATGTCCTCACCACTTGCTATTACAGTAAAACCCTCTAAATCGGACGTTCACTTTAGTATAAATATCAGTCTTGGAGACAGGTGGCAGCTTAATGCAGGGTGAGAGTCACTTAGAAAGCTCCACTAGGAGCTGTCTGTGTGCCTTTCATCCTGCATTTAGCAACCACTTGCCTAAAAGTATCCAAATTCTTCTCTACTAGATTTGCGGTTTAGAGGGGGTTTTCTGTATATAGTGCAACTCTGAATTATCCAGCTTTTTAAATGGATGGGGAGGAGAAACTTGGTATCGGAATATTTAGAGTAAACATGATATGTATATTTGACTATGGCAGAAACTGTATAATCATCAGATCTATTTATTCCACAAGCAATCAGAGCAGACCCCGATTAGACAGACCATGTATAAGCTGTCTTATCTGGATATACTCGGCTTGTTTGCAGTTTTTTGTTTTTGAAACTCGTGCAAGTGAATGATTGAAAAGGTACTATATACGACTTAATAAGATAAATTGCTTGCTTTAGGTGAAAGGCTGAAATTTGAGGACAAACGTGTTATGCTGAATCTTTTGTGCTTTATTTATACAAATATATTAACACAATACAAATATATAAACAACACCAAATTAAATTATATTTAAACACACTCGCACAGGAAAACGTACGCACACACACACGCACACTTGTCACCAAAACAAAATACTAACAGAGTTAAGCCTTCACACCAATGACTCCATATACATGTATGTACATTTTCACGCCTGTACAAAAGTTAGTAAAATTCAGATCAGACGGATCCTGTATGAGCTGTCTGAACAGCAGCCTCTCCGTTTGCTTATGAAATAAGTACAGCCATGGTTAACATTTCCTCGCTTCATATGCCATTATAAATATTCATGAATTAATATTCATGATGTCATTAGTTCTTACATTCATGGCATAACTTCAGGATAAAACCAGGTTACATAGACGGCTAATGAAAACGTGCAAATTTGACCCATGCTAACAAAGACCTTCGATTACACATACGAATGATACAGCACTAAAACAAATTTTAATGTTTCATGAAATATCGAAAATGAATAATGATAACAATTGTATTAATTTAGGATTTACCCTTACAGTACGGGACACGAGTCACTGGTGTCCTTTGCAAATAGTGAAAACCCAGACGAGACGGCTCCTAGAGGAGCTTCTAGAGGAGTCCTCTCGTCCGGGTCTGCGCTGTTTGTCATCTTACACTTTCTTTCGCAAAGTCCTTAAATATTCACAATAAGCTTGACTTGTTGAATTTTGGAATAGTCCATTTGAACATTCAGTGTAGTAAGGGTTAAAGCCAAATGTTTCAAGATAGTATACACACTTAATCTTTAGCCTGCTATAGGCGAATGAGGGAATATCTTTGCAAACAGTTTGGATCTAGATGAGACGCCGAGTAACTAGGCGTCTCATCAGGATCCAAACTGTTTGACACCCTGGTTGAATTTTGATAGACAAATTGATTATAGCATGAATTTTGAAAAATGTAGGTGAAAAATTCTGTAAAAATAATTTAATTTTCTCAGCAGGCTAAAGGTTAAAGAAATCCTAAATCTCTGTAAACGAGTATTACATGTATCTTGATACTAGTCTTCTCTATACAAGACGAGTCGATACAAATTTGACTACAACTGAACTCATCCTCATAGGGATGACTCAAAGGAGTGAGGTTAATCTATTTCCAAGTTGGCGTGTTAACCATTTACCCCATGAATATTAATTAAAGAAATGGCATCATGGATATTAAATAGATTAGTTGTTATAAATGCACATGGGCACAGGTCAAGGCAAATCCTGTAGAATCGTATCTATATTATGTCATTGGCAAACAGAGCAGACCGTGATCCGACGGCTGCTATAGGAACCGTCTGATCTGGGTCTACTCCGTTAACAAAGGTGTAGCAAGGCGTATTTATAGAGTAAAAGATTAAAATCTGATACATTGGGTCCAATTAATTCTCCATCTCATATGAACCATTTCATGCCTTTGCAAACAGAGTAGATCAAAATCAGACGACCTCTGTAGGTATCGTCTGATCAGGGTCTGTTCTGTTTGCATATGAATTCATTATAGATCTGTAGTTTCTACAAATACCAAACTACTGTGTGCATATGCCGTTATATAGCGTCATTATTTTTTTACATGAATATTCAAATCAGAAAGGTTTAAACACAACGCCCATATGCTTTAATCGTATCTATAACTATTTCAGTGGTTATTCTGAATATAATAAAAAAAATCATAATTATAATGATTCATAAATGCTTAGCAGTATACAATAAATCCCTCTAATACTTAAAATGATAAATCTTTAAAGCGGGTCGTAAATTAATGATGGACAAAAATTCCATCAATTTATGTTATTCCCTTTGTCCAGCATTAAGCAACAACCTGCTTTGAAAGACTGCTTTGTTAAGAAATTATGCAGTCGCTTTAGCCAGGCTCTACTGTAGTAAGTAAATACAGTAGAGCGTGTCTTAAACGGCCCAAAAAGGTATAATTATGGGTCTGTGACAGTTTAATGCAGGTCTAAGGCAATGCAGAAAGCTCATACAGGAGCTTCCTGAAATACTTTTGCCTGTATTTAGCAACAACCTGCTTTTTTATGTACAATAAATGAATGACCAGTTAAGATAGGTTCTATTGTAATTCATCAAAACAGCAGGTTCTCCCCATAAGTTTGATATCACGATTTACCATTTTCCTGATAAACAAGCCTTTTATCATAACTTTGTAAACAGATAAGACCCCGATAAAACGGGTCCTGTAGTCTGATTAGGGTCTTTTCTGCTTCTTGGATTATATAGATTTGAATACAGTTTCTGCCTTGGACAAATATACTATGTTCATATGCCATTATAAAAATACTAACCAATATTCATGACGTCATTAATTCTTACACGAGTATTCATCAGATAAATGTTAACAATATTATCTACACATTCCGGAAGTTACTTTCGTTCTGAATTAACTCATTTGCGCCCAGTGGATTCTTCCATGTTTATATATTGGATTCGTTATTTTTTTTATCTAAGGGATACCTGGCCTAAATTTTCAATTTCGGTTTTTAATTGAAATTCCTATCAGCAAACAGTGTAGACTGATCAGACGCCAAATTATGCGGCGTGTGATCAGAGTCTACACTGTTTGCCTATGTCCCATATATGGGATTGTGGACACAAGTGGGTTAAGCTACCACATGTCAGGAATTAAGCATTTACTCCATACATACACAAGTACACGCCTTTGTAAGCAGAGAATACCTAAATCTGACATCTACTGCAGGAGATGCTGATCAGGGTATGCCACATTTCCTTATGGAATAAAATATATCAATATCCTATTCTAATTTGTCAGGACCAAAACATTTAACACAATAATCATTCACATTCAGTTAATATTAAGAACTTATTTCTTAAACGAATATTTGTCAAATTAAGATTGAATGGTCATTTAAGACAGTGTTACCATTACTTGTCGAACACCCATATATTGACCCGTATATGAATTGACCATTTCCCTGCAGAATATTCATGTATGGAGTGAGCCTGTGAGTTGGGTATGGAATAATCACATCATTGGTTTAAATTAGCTGAGTTTTTATGGGTGGCATATCGAGGGCTTGGTGCAAAACTATTCTAACTCCTTCAAAGTTAGAATAGTTTTGCACCAAGCCCTCGATATGCACACAGGACGTTTTGGTATTGGAAGAAACTGTAGTGTCAGATCTAAAAATTATTTCACAAACAGACAGAAACCCTCAGAAACCTCAGAAGTGTTTGAAGTGATTATATGGAGGAAAGGGTTAAACACAATCTTTATTAGTTTAACCCTTTCTTTGATGAGTATTTATGTAAGAGACAATACATGTATGAATTTTCATTCATAAGGTGTCGGCCCGGTCAGATTTCGCCCTATATAATCTATGTAAAAATGGGTCACTTTCAGGCCCTGCAGCCTAGACCACAACAAATTTTGGGTCTAACCCTGTATACTGTGTTTAGCTATTAACATTTCCCCTTTGATTAAGCATAGTTTGATTATACAATCACCGTCTACTTTTTCCACTATCCTCCATTAAATAAAATCACTGTCCAAAAACACACCACCAAAATAACATGGCCGACCCAAGCACTGCCTCTTTAATATCCATCCGAATGGGGAAAAAGTCCTGAAATGGAAAGAAATAAACACTGTCGATGTCTTGTCAAGGTCAGAAATAATTTATTTTCAACAAAAAATGCAGCCTAAGCTCCACACAGGAACCAGCAGCCATGTCAAATCATGCATATTCATTTTTTCAAAGAACTATTTGCAAGGAAGCAAAATCTCACCGGGCCAACACCATAATACAATTATTACAGAGGGTGGTTATTAGAGATTACGTATGTACAATGGTATAACAGGAATTTGATTCAACTCGAAAATTCGATTAATGGTTAGGCTACTGTTAACACTTTCGTTGTTCTATATTTATTCCAAATTGTAATACCTACCGATTATTCAAGGACAAAATAATTAAAATAAAATATGGAAGATTGAAAGTTGGAGCCATTTTAGAAAGCAAATGAACAGACATTTCAAATTCCATTAGCAAACGGAGCAGACCCTGATCAGACGGCTCCTCTAGGACATATCAAACAATCTTAATCTATCAACCAATAAACTATGAACAAACCTAATAAACCCTGATTCCTCTTATGTTCCATCCTTCAGCGAAGCTTCCGGTGTTGGTCGTTGTCATCGTGGTCCCTCCTGGTGCTTGGTCCCTCCTGGTGTCATCTCGGTCCCTCTGGGTGTCATCTTGGTTTCATCTGTTGTCGTCGCAGCTCCCGGTGTTGGTCCTTGTCGTCACCCGCCATGGCGACCCATATAACACTACCCCGCCGTAGATGCTAAATTTAAATAAAAACATACATATCTCTATAGCAGTGTATATTGGGCGACATCCATTGATAGCAGTGCTCAATATTGTAGGCCAGTGACTCAATGACCAGGGGAGTACATGTACAGTGGGCTGAGCGGTCATTTGGACTGAAAATTGACTATAACTAGGTACTTTACTTTTTACTCTTTGCTACGCCTCTGTAATAGTCATCATTGTCATTGTTTCAATACTACACACTTCTAACATTTTCCTTTATCTAATAAATGCTAATTTTCAGTAGATTCGTTCAAGGAGGTTGGATCTAAAAATAGCCTATGGAGGAATGGGTTAACCGTACGTGTTTCATCCTGATAACCGGAAACTGGCATTAACAAATGGTTTGATCTATATTAGATGGTCAGTGTGTGGTCAAGGTCCAAGTTGTTTGTCGCAAGGTCAATAAAGTAAAACCTCGCCACAGCGACACCATATGAATAAATATAGGAATCTATACGACTGCAGTAGTTTAATGCAGAGAGAAAGCCGTGAAGACAGTGACTGAGTGAGATTTCTGCATGTCTTTCATCCTGCACTTAACTAAATCTAGATTTAAAATTTTTGAACCGTTTTGTATAGTTTTTGCTGTTGTTTATTTTTCTGAATAATTAAATTTAAATTTTAATAATATTTCACACTATAATGATGCATTTAAAAAACATGGTGGTTTACCCTGAAGCCCAACACATAATGCTATGGACCCCATTCTCCAGCATTCTGTCATTCAACCCGGTGGATATTTCAATATGCATATACAGCTGCAATCCAACCCAGCGTTCTGTAACATAAATCACAAAATCTGGATCTTAAAATTTGCGAACAATTGTTTAAAACTGTAACGGTTAGGCTACTGTTAACACTTTCGTTGTTCTATATTTATTCCAAATTGTAATACCTACCGATTATTCATGGTTAAAATAAAATATGGAAGATTGAAAGTTGTAGCCATTTTAGAAAGCAAATGAACAGACATTTCAAATTCCATTAGCAAACGGAGCAGACCCGGAGCAGACCCTGATCAGACGGCTCCTCTAGGAGCCGTCTGATCTGGGTCTACTTTGCTTGCAGATGCGTGAAAACGCGTTTATATCAGGGAAAAGGTTAATTGAACAGTTTGAGTGCTAAACAGTTCTTTCAGGTCAGCAGATCCCATGTGTATATGCAGTAAACCCCCTCTAAACCGGACGTTAAACTTTATATAAATATGTCTTGGTGGCAGCTTTATACAGGGTGAAAGCAATGCAAAAAGCTCCTGTTGGTGCTTTCTGCATGACTTTCACACTGCATTAAGCAGCCACCTGCTTAAAAGTATCTAAATGCTGTTTTACTAGAATTCCGGTTTAGATGGGTTTTACTGTACTTCGCAAAGTAAGTTCGATTCCACTGCCTGTGTATTAATAGTTCGATACCAATTCATGTGTATATTTATCTGCAAATATGTACATCCATCACATTGAAGCTGCGTATTTCAACGACTATGTTATGTTCTAACCATTTTCCTTCATGAGCATGCATATAAGAAGTAATGGCACTATGGATATGAATCGGAAGAATTTCTATACATGTATAGTGGCATACAAACACAGGACAATTTGGTCATGATAGAAACTGTAGCATGTGAGATCTATATAATTCCATAAGTAAACGGAACAGACACTGGTCAGACATTTCCTAGAGCTTGACTTGTACAATGTGTGTGCAAGTAGGACGATATTAGAAACAGACATTTTTATGATATCGGTCCCACATCAGACCATAACACACACTGTACCTATAAAACATAAATCCCATTGACTGATCGGAATGAGAATAAATATGGACAGATGCTTTAAATATCTCAAACCTTAGGGCAACAAAACTAGTGAAGTAGTTATAAACCTAATTTGTTCGCAGAAAAAGGAAATTTGGCCGTTAGAATGAACGCATCCTGCATTTCTAACTATCTGTTGACAGTATAGACCCAGAACAAATTCCTTACTGTTCTAAAACGTCACAGCATCCTCGAGTCCTTGCAGCTTTCTCGCTCCACTCTCTTCCTTTTCACCTCCTCGTCGCCAATGTTATTCCGCTAAGTAGCGGTTGGTTCCTCCGTCGTCTTGTGGTTGCTGGCCTCTTCATTTGTCCTTGATGTTCCAATGCAGCTACCCTACTTCTTCGGACCCGCCCACTCGGCCCAATGGGAACCATCCGTGAAAATAGTCGTCGTGGAAGACTCTACAACGCCTTGCAGCCAGTCAGGGGTTGGGGACTTCGACGTCATAGAGCTGGATAGTCTGTCTCGGTCCACCGTCGCCTCGTCGTCATCTGGTCCCTCTGGTGGCATCTTGGTCTTCACCTTGGTCCTCATCTTGGTCCTTCCTGGTGGCATCTTGGTCCTGTCATCTTGGGCTTCATCTGTTCTGCAAAAATACAAATACAAAAGAAGGTTAAGGATGAAAAGAATTTATGGATTAGAACATATATTACAACACTAACAACAATACATATGCAAGAACACTCAAAATACAATTGCAAAACAAAACTAGCTATACAAATACTAATAACAACCATACATGTAATTAGAAAAAAAACGAGTTGACCGATCAACTGCTAAACGCGCGCGTTGTGGTACGACAAACAAAAAATAAACATATCAAACACTCTAAACCCATATATATCAGTAAAACTAAACATATCAAACAATCTTAATCTATAAACAGCTGAAAATGATTGGGATTAGAACAAATATAACAATACATATACAAGAGCACTCAAAATACAATACAAACAACGTTAACAATATTAATATCAAAACAAACTAGCAATACAACAAGAGGACCATGATGGCCCTGAATTCGCTCGCCAGAGGGAAAGATTTTTAAAGTTTTAACTACATGTATGTTTCAAGACAAAACTGGACACCTGTTTTGTGGGGTGTTATTTGACCCTTTGTGGATCCAAACTCTGTGCCATACCTGTTGGTCTTAATTCTGTTGAAAAGGGCCAGGAAGCAGTTGATCTTTAATAAACTTTTGGACCTTTAAAACCCTTTCCTTCTTATAAATGTGATTTGATGCATTTGCAAACAGAACAGACCCGTATCAGATGGTTTCTATAGGAGCTGTCTGACCAGGTTGTGCTCTGCTGGCTGATAGAATACTCTTTCCTCCATAAAGACGCCTTTCTACGCCTCTGTATTAGTCACTTTATTAAACCATTGTGATAAACAGAGCATTTGCTCCATAGGAGTAAATGCTCTATTTATCACAATGGTTTCAAATCTACACAATTCTGAAATTTTCCTTTTCTCTAATTAACCCTTTCCCTCATATAAACGTGTTTTCACGCATTTGCAAACAAAGTAGACCCAGATTTACCTCTTTGAATAAGAGACAAAATTTCTAACAGATGACAACCCTATCACTGCTTAGCATGACTTGACTGAAATTAGCACACATTTTGGATTCTGATCTGACGCATACTGGTATGTAACTTTATATGTAGTTTGTATATGAGTAAATTTACTCCTATGGAGTATTTATTACAATGGTTTCAAATCTACGCAATTCTCGATTTTTTCTTTTCTCTCATTAATGCTCCTTATCAGAAGATTTATTCAAAGAGGTAGGATCTGAAAAAAGCCTTTGTGATAAATAGAGCATTTGCTAACCATTGTGATAGAGCAAAAGCTCCATAGGAGTAAATGTTTTATTTATTACAATGGTTTCAAATCTACACAATTCTGAATTTGTTGAAACTGCCAATATACCTTCCTTTTAGTTCTTGCCAAAGGGAATACTTCTTGCTGAATAAACAATAATATCCCCGATTGCAATTAAGCCCCATAACCGCGTCAAGGTAGGAGGTAAATATGGGGTGGCCACTTTTCCTTTTTCCAAAAAGAATACACAAACAGAAAATTTACAGAAAAAAGTGTTGCCCGCAGGAAAAAAGATAGAAAGAACCCATTAAATGAGTGACATGTCAAAACGCTTGATCCACTCTGTAACTACATGTACATGTCTAAATGCCAAAACGTCTATCTAAAGCTGGGAGATCAAGCAATAGCTTTATGCATCTGTCCATTCATTAAAGCAGTTATAAATACAGTCAAATAAAAATGCAAGCGCCCTGTGAGCTTGCTAGATCAGTCAATTGCCCTTAATATAAGCTCTCTGAGCATTTGACGGTTCAGAAAAGTATCCCCTGCCAGAGATCAAATTATGAAGTTTGCTATCTACTAATAGAGGACTCAGTTCCAGGACAGGCTGTGGTGGTTGAAATCCTGGGATGCAGTTTGCTTCTTGCTCACAGACGGTTAAATCACGACAGACCATTGTGTTTATAGTTCAGTTTGCTACTCAAGTAACGCAAGTGAAGTAAAATGAGGCAAAACGTACACCAGCAATATCGAAGTAATAGAAAATTGATTCCTAGTAGTCCCTAATGTCCTATATGAAATCCTAACGCTGAGCAAGCAACCTCAAAAGTGCTGGTACACGACTGCCTATAATACAGATAAGCTGTATTTATTTTATGTCAAAGATGCAGTTTCATTTGCACTGTAGACCCACCAAGACACCTGAAGAAAACTACCAAAGTACTAAACTATCAACACTACGAAACGATCTATGAAAGTCAGAACCAAAAATGTAACATCACTGACTTGTCTATGATGTCACATTGGACCGAAAAACGACCAAAGCACATGTGCTTGGTGGGATATAAATATATACATGTATATATAAAAACAATGTTAAACTTTAAACCAGAACAAAACTACTGCACTATAATAACTATAGACTGCTGAAATTAAAACCGCCTATAACCAAGAAGTAGACTGCATCGCAGGACATCAAACACTATAGCATGTCCGGAAATCGAACCCTCTGCCAGTAGATGTAAAAGACGGACGGCAAGCTGAAAAATACTCATTGAGCTTTAACCTTAGCCCAATCTAAAAGTGTATGCAAGTAGGACGATATTAGAAACAGACATTTTTATGATATCGGTCCCACATCAGACCATAACACACACACTGTACCCATAAAATATAAATCCCATTGACTGATCGGAATGAGAATAAAATAAATATGGACAGTTGCTTTCAATATCTCAAACCTTAGGGCAACATAATTAACGAAGTAGTTATAAACGTAAATTTACTAGAAGCAAAAGGAAATTTGGCCATTAGAATGAACGTATCGTACAATTCTAACTATCTGGTGACAGTATAGATCCAGAACAAATTCCCCACTGTTCTAAGTGAGGCCTTTGAATTGGATCGCCACTCAAGCACTATCTATTCACACAAAATAAATTGAATCCAAACTGTTTGCAAATCAAGCACTGATTATTCGAACTAGGTCAATAGGATCCAGGCTGATTTGCAGCGAGTAATGGCGGCAAGCTCGCATCCACCTCCGGATGACAAAGTGTCTCCAAGGTAGCAGAAGTCTGAAACAACCTCCAGTGATTCGTCGCCAACTTCTACCTCCTTCATAGGCCTTCCGTCGATTGGCCGAGCTGTTCCCAGACAGCGTGGGCACTTGTAGTGTGGATCGGGTCTGAGTGGGCCATTGATACCACTGCACTTCTTGTGGATCCAGCATGAGCAATTGGTGCAAGAGATGGAGTTCCTGCCTGTTCCTGATTGACACACTGCACATGGATACTTTCCTGATTTTCTGAGAGAATCAAGATTTGGCCCAGAGATCATTATTTTGGTCTTTCCCGTGTTTACTCTGAGACCCTTTTCCTCCATTCCTCTTTTCCATTTGGTCAATCTGTCAACCAGGGCATCAATGGAGTTGTCGACAATTGCAAGATCGTCCGCGTATAGGAGCTCCCAAGGACAGCTAGTGCGGAATTCACGAGACAAAGCTTCAAAAACCATGACGAAGAGCATGGGGCTTAGTACCGAACCCTGGTGTACACCAACTTTTACTTCGAACTCGTCACTGTATTCATCTCCGACACGCACACGGCTTCTAGCATTTGAGTACATTGATTGTACGGTTTGTACCAGCCATTCTTCTACTCCAAGTTTTCGCATGGCCCACCATATGACTTTCCTTGGTACGCGATCAAAGGCTTTCTCAAGGTCTACAAAAGCCATGTAGAGCACCTTGTTTGCAGCTAAGTGCTTTTCCTGGAGTTGTCGAATGATGAAGATAGCATCAATGGTGCCTCTGCCGGGCATAAAGCCGAATTGCATTTCATCGATGTCAACCTGTTGCCTGATTAGCTGTTCTACAACTCTCTCCATGATTTTAAATGCTTGATCAATCAGCTTTAGGCCTCTGTAATTTCCCCTGTTCAGTGCATCACCCTTTCCTTTATATAGGCTCACGATGTAGCTTTCTGTACCCATAAAACATAAATCCCATTGACTGATCGGAATGAGAATTAAATAAATATGGACAGTTGCTTTCAATATCTCAAACCTTAAAACATAAATTTACTAGAAGAAAAAGGAAATTTGGCCATTAGAATGAACGTATTGTGCATTTCTAATGGTCACAGTATAGTGAGTATTTCAGTTATTTGCAGACGGCACCCGCATAAGACAAGTTATAGTGCTGCCTCACTGAAATACCCCCGCCGAGGGTACATGGCAAGGGCATCCCACCCAGTCACATTATACTGACACCGGGCCGACCAGTCCTAGAACTACACCTTTTAATGTCGAGCGCAGACAAGGGAGCTACTAGTACCAACTTTTAACGACTTTTGGTCTGTCGCGTCCGGGGATCGAACCCACGACCTTCCGTACCTCAGGCAGTATAGACCAAGAACAAATTCCCCACTGTTCTAAGTGAGGCATTTGGATTGGATCGCCACTGCCTGAACAAAACGTCCCAGCATCCTCCAGTCCTTGCAGCTTTCTCGTCCCATTATCTTCCTTTTTGTCCCTTAGTCGCCAATGGTCTCTTCATTCGTCCTTGATGTTCCAATGCAGCTACCCTACTTCTTCGGACCCGCCCACTCGGCCCAATGGGAACTATCCGTGAAGATAGTCGTCGTGGAAGACTCTTATAACGCCTTGCAGCCAGTCGGGGGTTGGGGACTTCGACGTTACAGAGCTGAATAGTCTGCCTTGGTCCACCGTCGTCTCGTCATCTGGTCTCTCTGGTGTCGTCGTCGTAAGTTATGGATAAGTACATATATAACAAAACTAATAACAATACATATGCAAAAACACTCAAAATACAATTGCAAAACCTAACTAGCTATACAAATACTAATACTACCATACATGTAATTAGAAAAAAAAAAACGAGTAGACCGATCAACTTCTAAACGCATAGGTACCACAAACAAAAAATAAACATATCAAACACTCTAAACCCATATATATCAGTAAAACTAAACATATCAAAACATATTAGATAAAATATAACAACAACAACAATACATATACAAGAACACTCAAAATACAATACAAACAATGTAAACAATATTAATATCAAAACAAACTAGCTATACAAAAACTAATACATGTAACAACTATAATGACAAAAAAACGCGCGATTCGGTTATCACATTCTAAAACTAAACATATCAAACAATCTTAATCTATCAACAGGTTAAAATGATTGGGGTTAGTATAACAAATACAAGAATACTCAAAATACAATGAAAACAATGAAAACAATATTAATAATATCACAACAAAACTAAACTACTAACTATTACGACGAGAAAAAAACCCCAAGTTGATCGACCAGCTTCTTAACGCACGTGATTCGGTATCACATAGAAAAACTAAACATATCAAACAATCTTAATCTATCAACCAATAAACTATGAACAAACCTAATAAACCCTGATTCCTCTTATGTTCCATCCTTCAGCGAAGCTCCCGGTGTTGGTCGTTGTCATCGTGGTCCCTCCTGGTGCTTGGTCCCTCCTGGTGTCATCTCGGTCCCTCTGGGTGTCATCTTGGTTTCATCTGTTGTCGTCGCAGCTCCCGGTGTTGGTCCTTGTCGTAGTTCCTCGTCGTCACCCGCCATGGCGACCCATATAACACTACCCCGCCGTAGATGCTAAATTTAAATAAAAACATACATATCTCTATAGCAGTGTATATTGGGCGACATCCATTGATAGCAGTGCTCAATATTGTAGGCCAGTGACTCAATGACCAGGGGAGTACATGTACAGTGGGCTGAGCGGTCATTTGGACTGAATGTAGACTATAACTAGGTACTTTACTTTTTACTCTTTGCTACGCCTCTGTAATAGTCATCATTGTCATTGTTTCAATACTAAACACTTCTAACATTTTCCTTTATCTAATAAATGCTAATTTTCAGTATATTCGTTCAAGAAGGTTGGATCTAAAAATAGCCTATGGAGGAATGGGTTAACCGTACGTGTTTCATCCTGATAACCGGAAACTGGTATTAACAAATGGTTTGATCTATATTAGATGGTCAGTGTGTGGTCAAGGTCCAAGTTGTTTGTCGCAAGGTCAATAAAGTAAAACCTCGCCACAGCGACACCATATGAATAAATATAGGAATCTATACGACTGCAGTAGTTTAATGCAGAGAGAAAGCCGTGAAGACAGTGACTGAGTGAGATTTCTGCATGTCTTTCATCCTGCACTTAACTAAATCTAGATTTAAACATTTTAAACCGTTTTGTATAGTTTTTGCTGTTGTTTATTTTTCTGAATAATTAAATTTAAAATTTTAATAATATTTCACACTATAATGATGCATTTAAAAAACATGGTGGCTTACCCTGAAGCCCAACACATAATGCTATGGACCCCATTCTCCAGCATTCTGTCATTCAACCCGGTGGATATTTCAATATGCATATACAGCTGCAATCCAACCCAGCGTTCTGTAACATAAATCACAAAATCTGGATCTTAAAATTTGCGAACAATTGTTTAAAACTGTAACGGTTAGGCTACTGTTAACACTTTCGTTGTTCTATATTTATTCCAAATTGTAATACCTACCGATTATTCATGGTTAAAATAAAATATGGAAGATTGAAAGTTGTAGCCATTTTAGAAAGCAAATGAACAGACATTTCAAATTCCATTAGCAAACGGAGCAGACCCGGAGCAGACCCTGATCAGACGGCTCCTCTAGGAGCCGTCTGATCTGGGTCTACTTTGCTTGCAGATGCGTGAAAACGCATTTATATCAGGGAAAAGGTTAATTGAACAGTTTGAGTGCTAAACAGTTCTTTCAGGTCAGCAGATCCCATGTGTATATGCAGTAAACCCCCTCTAAACCGGACGTTAAACTTTATATAAATATGTCTTGGTGGCAGCTTTATACAGGGTGAAAGCAATGCAAAAAGCTCCTGTTGGTGCTTTCTGCATGACTTTCACACTGCATTAAGCAGCCACCTGCTTAAAAGTATCTAAATGCTGTTTTACTAGAATTCCGGTTTAGATGGGTTTTACTGTACTTCGCAAAGTAAGTTCGATTCCACTGCCTGTGTATTAATAGTTCGAT
This sequence comes from Azorinus chamasolen, assembly GCA_963576725.1. Classification (NCBI taxonomy): domain Eukaryota; kingdom Metazoa; phylum Mollusca; class Bivalvia; order Cardiida; family Solecurtidae; genus Azorinus; species Azorinus chamasolen. The sequence continues at coordinate 49,454,367 of OY755236.1, forward strand.
ACCAATTCATGTGTATATTTATCTGCAAATATGTACATCCATCACATTGAAGCTGCGTATTTCAACGACTATGTTATGTTCTAACCATTTTCCATGCATATAAGAAGTAATGGCACTATGGATATGAATCGGAAGAATTTCTATACATGTATAGTGGCATACAAACACAGGACAATTTGGTCATGATAGAAACTGTAGCATGTGAGATCTATATAATTCCATAAGTAAACGGAACAGACACTGGTCAGACATTTCCTAGAGCTTGACTTGTACAATGTGTGTGCAAGTAGGACGATATTAGAAACAGACATTTTTATGATATCGGTCCCACATCAGACCATAACACACACTGTACCTATAAAATATAAATCCCATTGACTGATCGGAATGAGAATAAATATGGACAGATGCTTTAAATATCTCAAACCTTAGGGCAACAAAACTAGCGAAGTAGTTATAAACCTAATTTGTTCGCAGAAAAAGGAAATTTGGCCGTTAGAATGAACGCATCCTGCATTTCTAACTATCTGTTGACAGTATAGACCCAGAACAAATTCCTTACTGTTCTAAAACGTCACAGCATCCTCGAGTCCTTGCAGCTTTCTCGCTCCACTCTCTTCCTTTTCACCTCCTCGTCGCCAATGTTATTCCGCTAAGTAGCGGTTGGTTCCTCCGCCGTCTTGTGGTTGCTGGCCTCTTCATTTGTCCTTGATGTTCCAATGCAGCTACCCTACTTCTTCGGACCCGCCCACTCGGCCCAATGGGAACCATCCGTGAAAATAGTCGTCGTGGAAGACTCTACAACGCCTTGCAGCCAGTCAGGGGTTGGGGACTTCGACGTCATAGAGCTGGATAGTCTGTCTCGGTCCACCGTCGCCTCGTCGTCATCTGGTCCCTCTGGTGGCATCTTGGTCTTCACCTTGGTCCTCATCTTGGTCCTTCCTGGTGGCATCTTGGTCCTGTCATCTTGGGCTTCATCTGTTCTGCAAAAATACAAATACAAAAGAAGGTTAAGGATGAAAAGAATTTATGGATTAGAACATATATAACACTAACAACAATACATATGCAAGAACACTCAAAATACAATTGCAAAACAAAACTAGCTATACAAATACTAATAACAACCATACATGTAATTAGAAAAAAAAACGAGTTGACCGATCAACTGCTAAACGCGCGCGATGTGGTACGACAAACAAAAAATAAACATATCAAACACTCTAAACCCATATATATCAGTAAAACTAAACATATCAAACAATCTTAATCTATAAACAGCTGAAAATGATTGGGATTAGAACAAATATAACAACAATACATATACAAGAGCACTCAAAATACAATACAAACAACGTTAACAATATTAATATCAAAACAAACTAGCAATACAACAAGAGGACCATGATGGCCCTGAATTCGCTCGCCAGAGGGAAAGATTTTTAAAGTTTTAACTACATGTATGTTTCAAGACAAAACTGGACACCTGTTTTGTGGGGTGTTATTTGACCCTTTGTGGATCCAAACTCTGTGCCATACCTGTTGGTCTTAATTCTGTTGAAAAGGGCCAGGAAGCAGTTGATCTTTAATAAACTTTTGGACCTTTAAAACCCTTTCCTTCTTATAAATGTGATTTGATGCATTTGCAAACAGAACAGACCCGTATCAGATGGTTTCTATAGGAGCTGTCTGACCAGGTTGTGCTCTGCTGGCTGATAGAATACTCTTTCCTCCATAAAGACGCCTTTCTACGCCTCTGTATTAGTCACTTTATTAAACCATTGTGATAAACAGAGCATTTGCTCCATAGGAGTAAATGCTCTATTTATCACAATGGTTTCAAATCTACACAATTCTGAAATTTTCCTTTTCTCTAATTAACCCTTTCCCTCATATAAACGTGTTTTCACGCATTTGCAAACAAAGTAGACCCAGATTTACCTCTTTGAATAAGAGACAAAATTTCTAACAGATGACAACCCTATCACTGCTTAGCATGACTTGACTGAAATTAGCACACATTTTGGATTCTGATCTGACGCATACTGGTATGTAACTTTATATGTAGTTTGTATATGAGTAAATTTACTCCTATGGAGTATTTATTACAATGGTTTCAAATCTACGCAATTCTCGATTTTTTCTTTTCTCTCATTAATGCTCCTTATCAGAAGATTTATTCAAAGAGGTAGGATCTGAAAAAAGCCTTTGTGATAAATAGAGCATTTGCTAACCATTGTGATAGAGCAAAAGCTCCATAGGAGTAAATGTTTTATTTATTACAATGGTTTCAAATCTACACAATTCTGAATTTGTTGAAACTGCCAATATACCTTCCTTTTAGTTCTTGCCAAAGGGAATACTTCTTGCTGAATAAACAATAATATCCCCGATTGCAATTAAGCCCCATAACCGCGTCAAGGTAGGAGGTAAATATGGGGTGGCCACTTTTCCTTTTTCCAAAAAGAATACACAAACAGAAAATTTACAGAAAAAAGTGTTGCCCGCAGGAAAAAAGATAGAAAGAACCCATTAAATGAGTGACATGTCAAAACGCTTGATCCACTCTGTAACTACATGTACATGTCTAAATGCCAAAACGTCTATCTAAAGCTGGGAGATCAAGCAATAGCTTTATGCATCTGTCCATTCATTAAAGCAGTTATAAATACAGTCAAATAAAAATGCAAGCGCCCTGTGAGCTTGCTAGATCAGTCAATTGCCCTTAATATAAGCTCTCTGAGCATTTGACGGTTCAGAAAAGTATCCCCTGCCAGAGATCAAATTATGAAGTTTGCTATCTACTAATAGAGGACTCAGTTCCAGGACAGGCTGTGGTGGTTGAAATCCTGGGATGCAGTTTGCTTCTTGCTCACAGACGGTTAAATCACGACAGACCATTGTGTTTATAGTTCAGTTTGCTACTCAAGTAACGCAAGTGAAGTAAAATGAGGCAAAACGTACACCAGCAATATCGAAGTAATAGAAAATTGATTCCTAGTAGTCCCTAATGTCCTATATGAAATCCTAACGCTGAGCAAGCAACCTCAAAAGTGCTGGTACACGACTGCCTATAATACAGATAAGCTGTATTTATTTTATGTCAAAGATGCAGTTTCATTTGCACTGTAGACCCACCAAGACACCTGAAGAAAACTACCAAAGTACTAAACTATCAACACTACAAAACGATCTATGAAAGTCAGAACCAAAAATGTAACATCACTGACTTGTCTATGATGTCACATTGGACCGAAAAACGACCAAAGCACATGTGCTTGGTGGGATATAAATATATACATGTATATATAAAAACAATGTTAAACTTTAAACCAGAACAAAACTACTGCACTATAATAACTATAGACTGCTGAAATTAAAACCGCCTATAACCAAGAAGTAGACTGCATCGCAGGACATCAAACACTATAGCATGTCCGGAAATCGAACCCTCTGCCAGTAGATGTAAAAGACGGACGGCAAGCTGAAAAATACTCATTGAGCTTTAACCTTAGCCCAATCTAAAAGTGTATGCAAGTAGGACGATATTAGAAACAGACATTTTTATGATATCGGTCCCACATCAGACCATAACACACACACTGTACCCATAAAATATAAATCCCATTGACTGATCGGAATGAGAATAAAATAAATATGGACAGTTGCTTTCAATATCTCAAACCTTAGGGCAACATAATTAACGAAGTAGTTATAAACGTAAATTTACTAGAAGCAAAAGGAAATTTGGCCATTAGAATGAACGTATCGTACAATTCTAACTATCTGGTGACAGTATAGATCCAGAACAAATTCCCCACTGTTCTAAGTGAGGCCTTTGAATTGGATCGCCACTCAAGCACTATCTATTCACACAAAATAAATTGAATCCAAACTGTTTGCAAATCAAGCACTGATTATTCGAACTAGGTCAATAGGATCCAGGCTGATTTGCAGCGAGTAATGGCGGCAAGCTCGCATCCACCTCCGGATGACAAAGTGTCTCCAAGGTAGCAGAAGTCTGAAACAACCTCCAGTGATTCGTCGCCAACTTCTACCTCCTTCATAGGCCTTCCGTCGATTGGCCGAGCTGTTCCCAGACAGCGTGGGCACTTGTAGTGTGGATCGGGTCTGAGTGGGCCATTGATACCACTGCACTTCTTGTGGATCCAGCATGAGCAATTGGTGCAAGAGATGGAGTTCCTGCCTGTTCCTGATTGACACACTGCACATGGATACTTTCCTGATTTTCTGAGAGAATCAAGATTTGGCCCAGAGATCATTATTTTGGTCTTTCCCGTGTTTACTCTGAGACCCTTTTCCTCCATTCCTCTTTTCCATTTGGTCAATCTGTCAACCAGGGCATCAATGGAGTTGTCGACAATTGCAAGATCGTCCGCGTATAGGAGCTCCCAAGGACAGCTAGTGCGGAATTCACGAGACAAAGCTTCAAAAACGATGACGAAGAGCATGGGGCTTAGTACCGAACCCTGGTGTACACCAACTTTTACTTCGAACTCGTCACTGTATTCATCTCCGACACGCACACGGCTTCTAGCATTTGAGTACATTGATTGTACGGTTTGTACCAGCCATTCTTCTACTCCAAGTTTTCGCATGGCCCACCATATGACTTTCCTTGGTACGCGATCAAAGGCTTTCTCAAGGTCTACAAAAGCCATGTAGAGCACCTTGTTTGCAGCTAAGTGCTTTTCCTGGAGTTGTCGAATGATGAAGATAGCATCAATGGTGCCTCTGCCGGGCATAAAGCCGAATTGCATTTCATCGATGTCAACCTGTTGCCTGATTAGCTGTTCTACAACTCTCTCCATGATTTTAAATGCTTGATCAATCAGCTTTAGGCCTCTGTAATTTCCCCTGTTCAGTGCATCACCCTTTCCTTTATATAGGCTCACGATGTAGCTTTCTGTACCCATAAAACATAAATCCCATTGACTGATCGGAATGAGAATTAAATAAATATGGACAGTTGCTTTCAATATCTCAAACCTTAAAACATAAATTTACTAGAAGAAAAAGGAAATTTGGCCATTAGAATGAACGTATTGTGCATTTCTAATGGTCACAGTATAGTGAGTATTTCAGTTATTTGCAGACGGCACCCGCATAAGACAAGTTATAGTGCTGCCTCACTGAAATACCCCCGCCGAGGGTACATGGCAAGGGCATCCCACCCAGTCACATTATACTGACACCGGGCCGACCAGTCCTAGAACTACACCTTTTAATGTCGAGCGCAGACAAGGGAGCTACTAGTACCAACTTTTAACGACTTTTGGTCTGTCGCGTCCGGGGATCGAACCCACGACCTTCCGTACCTCAGGCAGTATAGACCAAGAACAAATTCCCCACTGTTCTAAGTGAGGCATTTGGATTGGATCGCCACTGCCTGAACAAAACGTCCCAGCATCCTCCAGTCCTTGCAGCTTTCTCGTCCCATTATCTTCCTTTTTGTCCCTTAGTCGCCAATGGTCTCTTCATTCGTCCTTGATGTTCCAATGCAGCTACCCTACTTCTTCGGACCCGCCCACTCGGCCCAATGGGAACTATCCGTGAAGATAGTCGTCGTGGAAGACTCTTATAACGCCTTGCAGCCAGTCGGGGGTTGGGGACTTCGACGTTACAGAGCTGAATAGTCTGCCTTGGTCCACCGTCGTCTCGTCATCTGGTCTCTCTGGTGTCGTCGTCGTAAGTTATGGATAAGTACATATATAACAAAACTAATAACAATACATATGCAAAAACACTCAAAATACAATTGCAAAACCTAACTAGCTATACAAATACTAATACTACCATACATGTAATTAGAAAAAAAAACCGAGTAGACCGATCAACTTCTAAACAAACACAAACAAAAAATAAACATATCAAACACTCTAAACCCATATATATCAGTAAAACTAAACATATCAAAACATATTAGATAAAATATAACAACAACAACAATACATATACAAGAACACTCAAAATACAATACAAACAATGTAAACAATATTAATATCAAAACAAACTAGCTATACAAAAACTAATACATGTAACAACTATAATGACAAAAAAACGCGCGATTCGGTTATCACATTCTAAAACTAAACATATCAAACAATCTTAATCTATCAACAGGTTAAAATGATTGGGGTTAGTATAACAAATACAAGAATACTCAAAATACAATGAAAACAATGAAAACAATATTAATAATATCACAACAAAACTAAACTACTAACTATTACGACGAGAAAAAAACCCCAAGTTGATCGACCAGCTTCTTAACGCACGTGATTCGGTATCACATAGAAAAACTAAACATATCAAACAATCTTAATCTATCAACCAATAAACTATGAACAAACCTAATAAACCCTGATTCCTCTTATGTTCCATCCTTCAGCGAAGCTCCCGGTGTTGGTCGTTGTCATCGTGGTCCCTCCTGGTGCTTGGTCCCTCCTGGTGTCATCTCGGTCCCTCTGGGTGTCATCTTGGTTTCATCTGTTGTCGTCGCAGCTCCCGGTGTTGGTCCTTGTCGTAGTTCCTCGTCGTCACCCGCCATGGCGACCCATATAACACTACCCCGCCGTAGATGCTAAATTTAAATAAAAACATACATATCTCTATAGCAGTGTATATTGGGCGACATCCATTGATAGCAGTGCTCAATATTGTAGGCCAGTGACTCAATGACCAGGGGAGTACATGTACAGTGGGCTGAGCGGTCATTTGGACTGAATGTAGACTATAACTAGGTACTTTACTTTTTACTCTTTGCTACGCCTCTGTAATAGTCATCATTGTCATTGTTTCAATACTAAACACTTCTAACATTTTCCTTTATCTAATAAATGCTAATTTTCAGTATATTCGTTCAAGAAGGTTGGATCTAAAAATAGCCTATGGAGGAATGGGTTAACCGTACGTGTTTCATCCTGATAACCGGAAACTGGTATTAACAAATGGTTTGATCTATATTAGATGGTCAGTGTGTGGTCAAGGTCCAAGTTGTTTGTCGCAAGGTCAATAAAGTAAAACCTCGCCACAGCGACACCATATGAATAAATATAGGAATCTATACGACTGCAGTAGTTTAATGCAGAGAGAAAGCCGTGAAGACAGTGACTGAGTGAGATTTCTGCATGTCTTTCATCCTGCACTTAACTAAATCTAGATTTAAACATTTTAAACCGTTTTGTATAGTTTTTGCTGTTGTTTATTTTTCTGAATAATTAAATTTAAAATTTTAATAATATTTCACACTATAATGATGCATTTAAAAAACATGGTGGCTTACCCTGAAGCCCAACACATAATGCTATGGACCCCATTCTCCAGCATTCTGTCATTCAACCCGGTGGATATTTCAATATGCATATACAGCTGCAATCCAACCCAGCGTTCTGTAACATAAATCACAAAATCTGGATCTTAAAATTTGCGAACAATTGTTTAAAACTGTAACGGTTAGGCTACTGTTAACACTTTCGTTGTTCTATATTTATTCCAAATTGTAATACCTACCGATTATTCATGGTTAAAATAAAATATGGAAGATTGAAAGTTGTAGCCATTTTAGAAAGCAAATGAACAGACATTTCAAATTCCATTAGCAAACGGAGCAGACCCGGAGCAGACCCTGATCAGACGGCTCCTCTAGGAGCCGTCTGATCTGGGTCTACTTTGCTTGCAGATGCGTGAAAACGCGTTTATATCAGGGAAAAGGTTAATTGAACAGTTTGAGTGCTAAACAGTTCTTTCAGGTCAGCAGATCCCATGTGTATATGCAGTAAACCCCCTCTAAACCGGACGTTAAACTTTATATAAATATGTCTTGGTGGCAGCTTTATACAGGGTGAAAGCAATGCAAAAAGCTCCTGTTGGTGCTTTCTGCATGACTTTCACACTGCATTAAGCAGCCACCTGCTTAAAAGTATCTAAATGCTGTTTTACTAGAATTCCGGTTTAGATGGGTTTTACTGTACTTCGCAAAGTAAGTTCGATTCCACTGCCTGTGTATTAATAGTTCGATACCAATTCATGTGTATATTTATCTGCAAATATGTACATCCATCACATTGAAGCTGCGTATTTCAACGACTATGTTATGTTCTAACCATTTTCCATGCATATAAGAAGTAATGGCACTATGGATATGAATCGGAAGAATTTCTATACATGTATAGTGGCATACAAACACAGGACAATTTGGTCATGATAGAAACTGTAGCATGTGAGATCTATATAATTCCATAAGTAAACGGAACAGACACTGGTCAGACATTTCCTAGAGCTTGACTTGTACAATGTGTGTGCAAGTAGGACGATATTAGAAACAGACATTTTTATGATATCGGTCCCACATCAGACCATAACACACACTGTACCTATAAAATATAAATCCCATTGACTGATCGGAATGAGAATAAATATGGACAGATGCTTTAAATATCTCAAACCTTAGGGCAACAAAACTAGCGAAGTAGTTATAAACCTAATTTGTTCGCAGAAAAAGGAAATTTGGCCGTTAGAATGAACGCATCCTGCATTTCTAACTATCTGTTGACAGTATAGACCCAGAACAAATTCCTTACTGTTCTAAAACGTCACAGCATCCTCGAGTCCTTGCAGCTTTCTCGCTCCACTCTCTTCCTTTTCACCTCCTCGTCGCCAATGTTATTCCGCTAAGTAGCGGTTGGTTCCTCCGCCGTCTTGTGGTTGCTGGCCTCTTCATTTGTCCTTGATGTTCCAATGCAGCTACCCTACTTCTTCGGACCCGCCCACTCGGCCCAATGGGAACCATCCGTGAAAATAGTCGTCGTGGAAGACTCTACAACGCCTTGCAGCCAGTCAGGGGTTGGGGACTTTGACGTCATAGAGCTGGATAGTCTGTCTCGGTCCACCGTCGCCTCGTCGTCATCTGGTCCCTCTGGTGGCATCTTGGTCTTCACCTTGGTCCTCATCTTGGTCCTTCCTGGTGGCATCTTGGTCCTGTCATCTTGGGCTTCATCTGTTCTGCAAAAATACAAATACAAAAGAAGGTTAAGGATGAAAAGAATTTATGGATTAGAACATATATAACACTAACAACAATACATATGCAAGAACACTCAAAATACAATTGCAAAACAAAACTAGCTATACAAATACTAATAACAACCATACATGTAATTAGAAAAAAAAACGAGTTGACCGATCAACTGCTAAACGCGCGCGATGTGGTACGACAAACAAAAAATAAACATATCAAACACTCTAAACCCATATATATCAGTAAAACTAAACATATCAAACAATCTTAATCTATAAACAGCTGAAAATGATTGGGATTAGAACAAATATAACAACAATACATATACAAGAGCACTCAAAATACAATACAAACAACGTTAACAATATTAATATCAAAACAAACTAGCAATACAACAAGAGGACCATGATGGCCCTGAATTCGCTCGCCAGAGGGAAAGATTTTTAAAGTTTTAACTACATGTATGTTTCAAGACAAAACTGGACACCTGTTTTGTGGGGTGTTATTTGACCCTTTGTGGATCCAAACTCTGTGCCATACCTGTTGGTCTTAATTCTGTTGAAAAGGGCCAGGAAGCAGTTGATCTTTAATAAACTTTTGGACCTTTAAAACCCTTTCCTTCTTATAAATGTGATTTGATGCATTTGCAAACAGAACAGACCCGTATCAGATGGTTTCTATAGGAGCTGTCTGACCAGGTTGTGCTCTGCTGGCTGATAGAATACTCTTTCCTCCATAAAGACGCCTTTCTACGCCTCTGTATTAGTCACTTTATTAAACCATTGTGATAAACAGAGCATTTGCTCCATAGGAGTAAATGCTCTATTTATCACAATGGTTTCAAATCTACACAATTCTGAAATTTTCCTTTTCTCTAATTAACCCTTTCCCTCATATAAACGTGTTTTCACGCATTTGCAAACAAAGTAGACCCAGATTTACCTCTTTGAATAAGAGACAAAATTTCTAACAGATGACAACCCTATCACTGCTTAGCATGACTTGACTGAAATTAGCACACATTTTGGATTCTGATCTGACGCATACTGGTATGTAACTTTATATGTAGTTTGTATATGAGTAAATTTACTCCTATGGAGTATTTATTACAATGGTTTCAAATCTACGCAATTCTCGATTTTTTCTTTTCTCTCATTAATGCTCCTTATCAGAAGATTTATTCAAAGAGGTAGGATCTGAAAAAAGCCTTTGTGATAAATAGAGCATTTGCTAACCATTGTGATAAATAGAGCAAAAGCTCCATAGGAGTAAATGTTTTATTTATTACAATGGTTTCAAATCTACACAATTCTGAATTTGTTGAATCTGCCAATATACCTTCCTTTTAGTTCTTGCCAAAGGGAATACTTCTTGCTGAATAAACAATAATATCCCCGATTGCAATTAAGCCCCATAACCGCGTCAAGGTAGGAGGTAAATATGGGGTGGCCACTTTTCCTTTTTCCAAAAAGAATACACAAACAGAAAATTTACAGAAAAAAGTGTTGCCCGCAGGAAAAAAGATAGAAAGAACCCATTAAATGAGTGACATGTCAAAACGCTTGATCCACTCTGTAACTACATGTACATGTCTAAATGCCAAAACGTCTATCTAAAGCTGGGAGATCAAGCAATAGCTTTATGCATCTGTCCATTCATTAAAGCAGTTATAAATACAGTCAAATAAAAATGCAAGCGCCCTGTGAGCTTGCTAGATCAGTCAATTGCCCTTAATATAAGCTCTCTGAGCATTTGACGGTTCAGAAAAGTATCCCCTGCCAGAGATCAAATTATGAAGTTTGCTATCTACTAATAGAGGACTCAGTTCCAGGACAGGCTGTGGTGGTTGAAATCCTGGGATGCAGTTTGCTTCTTGCTCACAGACGGTTAAATCACGACAGACCATTGTGTTTATAGTTCAGTTTGCTACTCAAGTAACGCAAGTGAAGTAAAATGAGGCAAAACGTACACCAGCAATATCGAAGTAATAGAAAATTGATTCCTAGTAGTCCCTAATGTCCTATATGAAATCCTAACGCTGAGCAAGCAACCTCAAAAGTGCTGGTACACGACTGCCTATAATACAGATAAGCTGTATTTATTTTATGTCAAAGATGCAGTTTCATTTGCACTGTAGACCCATCAAGACACCTGAAGAAAACTACCAAAGTACTAAACTATCAACACTACAAAACGATCTATGAAAGTCAGAACCAAAAATGTAACATCACTGACTTGTCTATGATGTCACATTGGACCGAAAAACGACCAAAGCACATGTGCTTGGTGGGATATAAATATATACATGTATATATAAAAACAATGTTAAACTTTAAACCAGAACAAAACTACTGCACTATAATAACTATAGACTGCTGAAATTAAAACCGCCTATAACCAAGAAGTAGACTGCATCGCAGGACATCAAACACTATAGCATGTCCGGAAATCGAACCCTCTGCCAGTAGATGTAAAAGACGGACGGCAAGCTGAAAAATACTCATTGAGCTTTAACCTTAGCCCAATCTAAAAGTGTATGCAAGTAGGACGATATTAGAAACAGACATTTTTATGATATCGGTCCCACATCAGACCATAACACACACACTGTACCCATAAAATATAAATCCCATTGACTGATCGGAATGAGAATAAAATAAATATGGACAGTTGCTTTCAATATCTCAAACCTTAGGGCAACATAATTAACGAAGTAGTTATAAACGTAAATTTACTAGAAGCAAAAGGAAATTTGGCCATTAGAATGAACGTATCGTACAATTCTAACTATCTGGTGACAGTATAGATCCAGAACAAATTCCCCACTGTTCTAAGTGAGGCCTTTGAATTGGATCGCCACTCAAGCACTATCTATTCACACAAAATAAATTGAATCCAAACTGTTTGCAAATCAAGCACTGATTATTCGAACTAGGTCAATAGGATCCAGGCTGATTTGCAGCGAGTAATGGCGGCAAGCTCGCATCCACCTCCGGATGACAAAGTGTCTCCAAGGTAGCAGAAGTCTGAAACAACCTCCAGTGATTCGTCGCCAACTTCTACCTCCTTCATAGGCCTTCCGTCGATTGGCCGAGCTGTTCCCAGACAGCGTGGGCACTTGTAGTGTGGATCGGGTCTGAGTGGGCCATTGATACCACTGCACTTCTTGTGGATCCAGCATGAGCAATTGGTGCAAGAGATGGAGTTCCTGCCTGTTCCTGATTGACACACTGCACATGGATACTTTCCTGATTTTCTGAGAGAATCAAGATTTGGCCCAGAGATCATTATTTTGGTCTTTCCCGTGTTTACTCTGAGACCCTTTTCCTCCATTCCTCTTTTCCATTTGGTCAATCTGTCAACCAGGGCATCAATGGAGTTGTCGACAATTGCAAGATCGTCCGCGTATAGGAGCTCCCAAGGACAGCTAGTGCGGAATTCACGAGACAAAGCTTCAAAAACGATGACGAAGAGCATGGGGCTTAGTACCGAACCCTGGTGTACACCAACTTTTACTTCGAACTCGTCACTGTATTCATCTCCGACACGCACACGGCTTCTAGCATTTGAGTACATTGATTGTACGGTTTGTACCAGCCATTCTTCTACTCCAAGTTTTCGCATGGCCCACCATATGACTTTCCTTGGTACGCGATCAAAGGCTTTCTCAAGGTCTACAAAAGCCATGTAGAGCACCTTGTTTGCAGCTAAGTGCTTTTCCTGGAGTTGTCGAATGATGAAGATAGCATCAATGGTGCCTCTGCCGGGCATAAAGCCGAATTGCATTTCATCGATGTCAACCTGTTGCCTGATTAGCTGTTCTACAACTCTCTCCATGATTTTAAATGCTTGATCAATCAGCTTTAGGCCTCTGTAATTTCCCCTGTTCAGTGCATCACCCTTTCCTTTATATAGGCTCACGATGTAGCTTTCTGTACCCATAAAACATAAATCCCATTGACTGATCGGAATGAGAATTAAATAAATATGGACAGTTGCTTTCAATATCTCAAACCTTAAAACATAAATTTACTAGAAGAAAAAGGAAATTTGGCCATTAGAATGAACGTATTGTGCATTTCTAATGGTCACAGTATAGTGAGTATTTCAGTTATTTGCAGACGGCACCCGCATAAGACAAGTTATAGTGCTGCCTCACTGAAATACCCCCGCCGAGGGTACATGGCAAGGGCATCCCACCCAGTCACATTATACTGACACCGGGCCGACCAGTCCTAGAACTACACCTTTTAATGTCGAGCGCAGACAAGGGAGCTACTAGTACCAACTTTTAACGACTTTTGGTCTGTCGCGTCCGGGGATCGAACCCACGACCTTCCGTACCTCAGGCAGTATAGACCAAGAACAAATTCCCCACTGTTTTAAGTGAGGCATTTGGATTGGATCGCCACTGCCTGAACAAAACGTCCCAGCATCCTCCAGTCCTTGCAGCTTTCTCGTCCCATTATCTTCCTTTTTGTCCCTTAGTCGCCAATGGTCTCTTCATTCGTCCTTGATGTTCCAATGCAGCTACCCTACTTCTTCGGACCCGCCCACTCGGCCCAATGGGAACTATCCGTGAAGATAGTCGTCGTGGAAGACTCTTATAACGCCTTGCAGCCAGTCGGGGGTTGGGGACTTCGACGTTACAGAGCTGAATAGTCTGCCTTGGTCCACCGTCGTCTCGTCATCTGGTCTCTCTGGTGTCGTCGTCGTAAGTTATGGATAAGTACATATATAACAAAACTAATAACAATACATATGCAAAAACACTCAAAATACAATTGCAAAACCTAACTAGCTATACAAATACTAATACTACCATACATGTAATTAGAAAAAAAAAACGAGTAGACCGATCAACTTCTAAACGCATAGGTACCACAAACAAAAAATAAACATATCAAACACTCTAAACCCATATATATCAGTAAAACTAAACATATCAAAACATATTAGATAAAATATAACAACAACAACAATACATATACAAGAACACTCAAAATACAATACAAACAATGTAAACAATATTAATATCAAAACAAACTAGCTATACAAAAACTAATACATGTAACAACTATAATGACAAAAAAACGCGCGATTCGGTTATCACATTCTAAAACTAAACATATCAAACAATCTTAATCTATCAACAGGTTAAAATGATTGGGGTTAGTATAACAAATACAAGAATACTCAAAATACAATGAAAACAATGATAACAATATTAATAATATCACAACAAAACTAAACTACTAACTATTACGACGAGAAAAAAACCCCAAGTTGATCGACCAGCTTCTTAACGCACGTGATTCGGTATCACATAGAAAAACTAAACATATCAAACAATCTTAATCTATCAACCAATAAACTATGAACAAACCTAATAAACCCTGATTCCTCTTATGTTCCATCCTTCAGCGAAGCTCCCGGTGTTGGTCGTTGTCATCGTGGTCCCTCCTGGTGCTTGGTCCCTCCTGGTGTCATCTCGGTCCCTCTGGGTGTCATCTTGGTTTCATCTGTTGTCGTCGCAGCTCCCGGTGTTGGTCCTTGTCGTAGTTCCTCGTCGTCACCCGCCATGGCGACCCATATAACACTACCCCGCCGTAGATGCTAAATTTAAATAAAAACATACATATCTCTATAGCAGTGTATATTGGGCGACATCCATTGATAGCAGTGCTCAATATTGTAGGCCAGTGACTCAATGACCAGGGGAGTACATGTACAGTGGGCTGAGCGGTCATTTGGACTGAAAGTAGACTATAACTAGGTACTTTACTTTTTACTCTTTGCTACGCCTCTGTAATAGTCATCATTGTCATTGTTTCAATACTACACACTTCTAACATTTTCCTTTATCTAATAAATGCTAATTTTCAGTATATTCGTTCAAGGAGGTTGGATCTAAAAATAGCCTATGGAGGAATGGGTTAACCGTACGTGTTTCATCCTGATAACCGGAAACTGGTATTAACAAATGGTTTGATCTATATTAGATGGTCAGTGTGTGGTCAAGGTCCAAGTTGTTTGTCGCAAGGTCAATAAAGTAAAACCTCGCCACAGCGACACCATATGAATAAATATAGGAATCTATACGACTGCAGTAGTTTAATGCAGAGAGAAAGCCGTGAAGACAGTGACTGAGTGAGATTTCTGCATGTCTTTCATCCTGCACTTAACTAAATCTAGATTTAAACATTTTAAACCGTTTTGTATAGTTTTTGCTGTTGTTTATTTTTCTGAATAATTAAATTTAAAATTTTAATAATATTTCACACTATAATGATGCATTTAAAAAACATGGTGGCTTACCCTGAAGCCCAACACATAATGCTATGGACCCCATTCTCCAGCATTCTGTCATTCAACCCGGTGGATATTTCAATATGCATATACAGCTGCAATCCAACCCAGCGTTCTGTAACATAAATCACAAAATCTGGATCTTAAAATTTGCGAACAATTGTTTAAAACTGTAACGGTTAGGCTACTGTTAACACTTTCGTTGTTCTATATTTATTCCAAATTGTAATACCTACCGATTATTCATGGTTAAAATAAAATATGGAAGATTGAAAGTTGTAGCCATTTTAGAAAGCAAATGAACAGACATTTCAAATTCCATTAGCAAACGGAGCAGACCCGGAGCAGACCCTGATCAGACGGCTCCTCTAGGAGCCGTCTGATCTGGGTCTACTTTGCTTGCAGATGCGTGAAAACGCGTTTATATCAGGGAAAAGGTTAATTGAACAGTTTGAGTGCTAAACAGTTCTTTCAGGTCAGCAGATCCCATGTGTATATGCAGTAAACCCCCTCTAAACCGGACGTTAAACTTTATATAAATATGTCTTGGTGGCAGCTTTATACAGGGTGAAAGCAATGCAAAAAGCTCCTGTTGGTGCTTTCTGCATGACTTTCACACTGCATTAAGCAGCCACCTGCTTAAAAGTATCTAAATGCTGTTTTACTAGAATTCCGGTTTAGATGGGTTTTACTGTACTTCGCAAAGTAAGTTCGATTCCACTGCCTGTGTATTAATAGTTCGATACCAATTCATGTGTATATTTATCTGCAAATATGTACATCCATCACATTGAAGCTGCGTATTTCAACGACTATGTTATGTTCTAACCATTTTCCTTCATGAGCATGCATATAAGAAGTAATGGCACTATGGATATGAATCGGAAGAATTTCTATACATGTATAGTGGCATACAAACACAGGACAATTTGGTCATGATAGAAACTGTAGCATGTGAGATCTATATAATTCCATAAGTAAACGGAACAGACACTGGTCAGACATTTCCTAGAGCTTGACTTGTACAATGTGTGTGCAAGTAGGACGATATTAGAAACAGACATTTTTATGATATCGGTCCCACATCAGACCATAACACACACTGTACCTATAAAACATAAATCCCATTGACTGATCGGAATGAGAATAAATATGGACAGATGCTTTAAATATCTCAAACCTTAGGGCAACAAAACTAGCGAAGTAGTTATAAACCTAATTTGTTCGCAGAAAAAGGAAATTTGGCCGTTAGAATGAACGCATCCTGCATTTCTAACTATCTGTTGACAGTATAGACCCAGAACAAATTCCTTACTGTTCTAAAACGTCACAGCATCCTCGAGTCCTTGCAGCTTTCTCGCTCCACTCTCTTCCTTTTCACCTCCTCGTCGCCAATGTTATTCCGTTAAGTAGCGGTTGGTTCCTCCGCCGTCTTGTGGTTGCTGGCCTCTTCATTTGTCCTTGATGTTCCAATGCAGCTACCCTACTTCTTCGGACCCGCCCACTCGGCCCAATGGGAACCATCCGTGAAAATAGTCGTCGTGGAAGACTCTACAACGCCTTGCAGCCAGTCAGGGGTTGGGGACTTCGACGTCATAGAGCTGGATAGTCTGTCTCGGTCCACCGTCGCCTCGTCGTCATCTGGTCCCTCTGGTGGCATCTTGGTCTTCACCTTGGTCCTCATCTTGGTCCTTCCTGGTGGCATCTTGGTCCTGTCATCTTGGGCTTCATCTGTTCTGCAAAAATACAAATACAAAAGAAGGTTAAGGATGAAAAGAATTTATGGATTAGAACATATATTACAACACTAACAACAATACATATGCAAGAACACTCAAAATACAATTGCAAAACAAAACTAGCTATACAAATACTAATAACAACCATACATGTAATTAGAAAAAAAACGAGTTGACCGATCAACTGCTAAACGCGCGCGTTGTGGTACGACAAACAAAAAATAAACATATCAAACACTCTAAACCCATATATATCAGTAAAACTAAACATATCAAACAATCTTAATCTATAAACAGCTGAAAATGATTGGGATTAGAACAAATATAACAACAATACATATACAAGAGCACTCAAAATACAATACAAACAACGTTAACAATATTAATATCAAAACAAACTAGCAATACAACAAGAGGACCATGATGGCCCTGAATTCGCTCGCCAGAGGGAAAGATTTTTAAAGTTTTAACTACATGTATGTTTCAAGACAAAACTGGACACCTGTTTTGTGGGGTGTTATTTGACCCTTTGTGGATCCAAACTCTGTGCCATACCTGTTGGTCTTAATTCTGTTGAAAAGGGCCAGGAAGCAGTTGATCTTTAATAAACTTTTGGACCTTTAAAACCCTTTCCTTCTTATAAATGTGATTTGATGCATTTGCAAACAGAACAGACCCGTATCAGATGGTTTCTATAGGAGCTGTCTGACCAGGTTGTGCTCTGCTGGCTGATAGAATACTCTTTCCTCCATAAAGACGCCTTTCTACGCCTCTGTATTAGTCACTTTATTAAACCATTGTGATAAACAGAGCATTTGCTCCATAGGAGTAAATGCTCTATTTATCACAATGGTTTCAAATCTACACAATTCTGAAATTTTCCTTTTCTCTAATTAACCCTTTCCCTCATATAAACGTGTTTTCACGCATTTGCAAACAAAGTAGACCCAGATTTACCTCTTTGAATAAGAGACAAAATTTCTAACAGATGACAACCCTATCACTGCTTAGCATGACTTGACTGAAATTAGCACACATTTTGGATTCTGATCTGACGCATACTGGTATGTAACTTTATATGTAGTTTGTATATGAGTAAATTTACTCCTATGGAGTATTTATTACAATGGTTTCAAATCTACGCAATTCTCGATTTTTTCTTTTCTCTCATTAATGCTCCTTATCAGAAGATTTATTCAAAGAGGTAGGATCTGAAAAAAGCCTTTGTGATAAATAGAGCATTTGCTAACCATTGTGATAGAGCAAAAGCTCCATAGGAGTAAATGTTTTATTTATTACAATGGTTTCAAATCTACACAATTCTGAATTTGTTGAAACTGCCAATATACCTTCCTTTTAGTTCTTGCCAAAGGGAATACTTCTTGCTGAATAAACAATAATATCCCCGATTGCAATTAAGCCCCATAACCGCGTCAAGGTAGGAGGTAAATATGGGGTGGCCACTTTTCCTTTTTCCAAAAAGAATACACAAACAGAAAATTTACAGAAAAAAGTGTTGCCCGCAGGAAAAAAGATAGAAAGAACCCATTAAATGAGTGACATGTCAAAACGCTTGATCCACTCTGTAACTACATGTACATGTCTAAATGCCAAAACGTCTATCTAAAGCTGGGAGATCAAGCAATAGCTTTATGCATCTGTCCATTCATTAAAGCAGTTATAAATACAGTCAAATAAAAATGCAAGCGCCCTGTGAGCTTGCTAGATCAGTCAATTGCCCTTAATATAAGCTCTCTGAGCATTTGACGGTTCAGAAAAGTATCCCCTGCCAGAGATCAAATTATGAAGTTTGCTATCTACTAATAGAGGACTCAGTTCCAGGACAGGCTGTGGTGGTTGAAATCCTGGGATGCAGTTTGCTTCTTGCTCACAGACGGTTAAATCACGACAGACCATTGTGTTTATAGTTCAGTTTGCTACTCAAGTAACGCAAGTGAAGTAAAATGAGGCAAAACGTACACCAGCAATATCGAAGTAATAGAAAATTGATTCCTAGTAGTCCCTAATGTCCTATATGAAATCCTAACGCTGAGCAAGCAACCTCAAAAGTGCTGGTACACGACTGCCTATAATACAGATAAGCTGTATTTATTTTATGTCAAAGATGCAGTTTCATTTGCACTGTAGACCCACCAAGACACCTGAAGAAAACTACCAAAGTACTAAACTATCAACACTACAAAACGATCTATGAAAGTCAGAACCAAAAATGTAACATCACTGACTTGTCTATGATGTCACATTGGACCGAAAAACGACCAAAGCACATGTGCTTGGTGGGATATAAATATATACATGTATATATAAAAACAATGTTAAACTTTAAACCAGAACAAAACTACTGCACTATAATAACTATAGACTGCTGAAATTAAAACCGCCTATAACCAAGAAGTAGACTGCATCGCAGGACATCAAACACTATAGCATGTCCGGAAATCGAACCCTCTGCCAGTAGATGTAAAAGACGGACGGCAAGCTGAAAAATACTCATTGAGCTTTAACCTTAGCCCAATCTAAAAGTGTATGCAAGTAGGACGATATTAGAAACAGACATTTTTATGATATCGGTCCCACATCAGACCATAACACACACACTGTACCCATAAAATATAAATCCCATTGACTGATCGGAATGAGAATAAAATAAATATGGACAGTTGCTTTCAATATCTCAAACCTTAGGGCAACATAATTAACGAAGTAGTTATAAACGTAAATTTACTAGAAGCAAAAGGAAATTTGGCCATTAGAATGAACGTATCGTACAATTCTAACTATCTGGTGACAGTATAGATCCAGAACAAATTCCCCACTGTTCTAAGTGAGGCCTTTGAATTGGATCGCCACTCAAGCACTATCTATTCACACAAAATAAATTGAATCCAAACTGTTTGCAAATCAAGCACTGATTATTCGAACTAGGTCAATAGGATCCAGGCTGATTTGCAGCGAGTAATGGCGGCAAGCTCACATCCACCTCCGGATGACAAAGTGTCTCCAAGGTAGCAGAAGTCTGAAACAACCTCCAGTGATTCGTCGCCAACTTCTACCTCCTTCATAGGCCTTCCGTCGATTGGCCGAGCTGTTCCCAGACAGCGTGGGCACTTGTAGTGTGGATCGGGTCTGAGTGGGCCATTGATACCACTGCACTTCTTGTGGATCCAGCATGAGCAATTGGTGCAAGAGATGGAGTTCCTGCCTGTTCCTGATTGACACACTGCACATGGATACTTTCCTGATTTTCTGAGAGAATCAAGATTTGGCCCAGAGATCATTATTTTGGTCTTTCCCGTGTTTACTCTGAGACCCTTTTCCTCCATTCCTCTTTTCCATTTGGTCAATCTGTCAACCAGGGCATCAATGGAGTTGTCGACAATTGCAAGATCGTCCGCGTATAGGAGCTCCCAAGGACAGCTAGTGCGGAATTCACGAGACAAAGCTTCAAAAACGATGACGAAGAGCATGGGGCTTAGTACCGAACCCTGGTGTACACCAACTTTTACTTCGAACTCGTCACTGTATTCATCTCCGACACGCACACGGCTTCTAGCATTTGAGTACATTGATTGTACGGTTTGTACCAGCCATTCTTCTACTCCAAGTTTTCGCATGGCCCACCATATGACTTTCCTTGGTACGCGATCAAAGGCTTTCTCAAGGTCTACAAAAGCCATGTAGAGCACCTTGTTTGCAGCTAAGTGCTTTTCCTGGAGTTGTCGAATGATGAAGATAGCATCAATGGTGCCTCTGCCGGGCATAAAGCCGAATTGCATTTCATCGATGTCAACCTGTTGCCTGATTAGCTGTTCTACAACTCTCTCCATGATTTTAAATGCTTGATCAATCAGCTTTAGGCCTCTGTAATTTCCCCTGTTCAGTGCATCACCCTTTCCTTTATATAGGCTCACGATGTAGCTTTCTGTACCCATAAAACATAAATCCCATTGACTGATCGGAATGAGAATTAAATAAATATGGACAGTTGCTTTCAATATCTCAAACCTTAAAACATAAATTTACTAGAAGAAAAAGGAAATTTGGCCATTAGAATGAACGTATTGTGCATTTCTAATGGTCACAGTATAGTGAGTATTTCAGTTATTTGCAGACGGCACCCGCATAAGACAAGTTATAGTGCTGCCTCACTGAAATACCCCCGCCGAGGGTACATGGCAAGGGCATCCCACCCAGTCACATTATACTGACACCGGGCCGACCAGTCCTAGAACTACACCTTTTAATGTCGAGCGCAGACAAGGGAGCTACTAGTACCAACTTTTAACGACTTTTGGTCTGTCGCGTCCGGGGATCGAACCCACGACCTTCCGTACCTCAGGCAGTATAGACCAAGAACAAATTCCCCACTGTTCTAAGTGAGGCATTTGGATTGGATCGCCACTGCCTGAACAAAACGTCCCAGCATCCTCCAGTCCTTGCAGCTTTCTCGTCCCATTATCTTCCTTTTTGTCCCTTAGTCGCCAATGGTCTCTTCATTCGTCCTTGATGTTCCAATGCAGCTACCCTACTTCTTCGGACCCGCCCACTCGGCCCAATGGGAACTATCCGTGAAGATAGTCGTCGTGGAAGACTCTTATAACGCCTTGCAGCCAGTCGGGGGTTGGGGACTTCGACGTTACAGAGCTGAATAGTCTGCCTTGGTCCACCGTCGTCTCGTCATCTGGTCTCTCTGGTGTCGTCGTCGTAAGTTATGGATAAGTACATATATAACAAAACTAATAACAATACATATGCAAAAACACTCAAAATACAATTGCAAAACCTAACTAGCTATACAAATACTAATACTACCATACATGTAATTAGAAAAAAAAAACGAGTAGACCGATCAACTTCTAAACGCATAGGTACCACAAACAAAAAATAAACATATCAAACACTCTAAACCCATATATATCAGTAAAACTAAACATATCAAAACATATTAGATAAAATATAACAACAACAACAATACATATACAAGAACACTCAAAATACAATACAAACAATGTAAACAATATTAATATCAAAACAAACTAGCTATACAAAAACTAATACATGTAACAACTATAATGACAAAAAAAACGCGCGATTCGGTTATCACATTCTAAAACTAAACATATCAAACAATCTTAATCTATCAACAGGTTAAAATGATTGGGGTTAGTATAACAAATACAAGAATACTCAAAATACAATGAAAACAATGATAACAATATTAATAATATCACAACAAAACTAAACTACTAACTATTACGACGAGAAAAAAACCCCAAGTTGATCGACCAGCTTCTTAACGCACGTGATTCGGTATCACATAGAAAAACTAAACATATCAAACAATCTTAATCTATCAACCAATAAACTATGAACAAACCTAATAAACCCTGATTCCTCTTATGTTCCATCCTTCAGCGAAGCTCCCGGTGTTGGTCGTTGTCATCGTGGTCCCTCCTGGTGCTTGGTCCCTCCTGGTGTCATCTCGGTCCCTCTGGGTGTCATCTTGGTTTCATCTGTTGTCGTCGCAGCTCCCGGTGTTGGTCCTTGTCGTAGTTCCTCGTCGTCACCCGCCATGGCGACCCATATAACACTACCCCGCCGTAGATGCTAAATTTAAATAAAAACATACATATCTCTATAGCAGTGTATATTGGGCGACATCCATTGATAGCAGTGCTCAATATTGTAGGCCAGTGACTCAATGACCAGGGGAGTACATGTACAGTGGGCTGAGCGGTCATTTGGACTGAAAGTAGACTATAACTAGGTACTTTACTTTTTACTCTTTGCTACGCCTCTGTAATAGTCATCATTGTCATTGTTTCAATACTAAACACTTCTAACATTTTCCTTTATCTAATAAATGCTAATTTTCAGTATATTCGTTCAAGGAGGTTGGATCTAAAAATAGCCTATGGAGGAATGGGTTAACCGTACGTGTTTCATCCTGATAACCGGAAACTGGTATTAACAAATGGTTTGATCTATATTAGATGGTCAGTGTGTGGTCAAGGTCCAAGTTGTTTGTCGCAAGGTCAATAAAGTAAAACCTCGCCACAGCGACACCATATGAATAAATATAGGAATCTATACGACTGCAGTAGTTTAATGCAGAGAGAAAGCCGTGAAGACAGTGACTGAGTGAGATTTCTGCATGTCTTTCATCCTGCACTTAACTAAATCTAGATTTAAACATTTTAAACCGTTTTGTATAGTTTTTGCTGTTGTTTATTTTTCTGAATAATTAAATTTAAAATTTTAATAATATTTCACACTATAATGATGCATTTAAAAAACATGGTGGCTTACCCTGAAGCCCAACACATAATGCTATGGACCCCATTCTCCAGCATTCTGTCATTCAACCCGGTGGATATTTCAATATGCATATACAGCTGCAATCCAACCCAGCGTTCTGTAACATAAATCACAAAATCTGGATCTTAAAATTTGCGAACAATTGTTTAAAACTGTAACGGTTAGGCTACTGTTAACACTTTCGTTGTTCTATATTTATTCCAAATTGTAATACCTACCGATTATTCATGGTTAAAATAAAATATGGAAGATTGAAAGTTGTAGCCATTTTAGAAAGCAAATGAACAGACATTTCAAATTCCATTAGCAAACGGAGCAGACCCGGAGCAGACCCTGATCAGACGGCTCCTCTAGGAGCCGTCTGATCTGGGTCTACTTTGCTTGCAGATGCGTGAAAACGCGTTTATATCAGGGAAAAGGTTAATTGAACAGTTTGAGTGCTAAACAGTTCTTTCAGGTCAGCAGATCCCATGTGTATATGCAGTAAACCCCCTCTAAACCGGACGTTAAACTTTATATAAATATGTCTTGGTGGCAGCTTTATACAGGGTGAAAGCAATGCAAAAAGCTCCTGTTGGTGCTTTCTGCATGACTTTCACACTGCATTAAGCAGCCACCTGCTTAAAAGTATCTAAATGCTGTTTTACTAGAATTCCGGTTTAGATGGGTTTTACTGTACTTCGCAAAGTAAGTTCGATTCCACTGCCTGTGTATTAATAGTTCGATACCAATTCATGTGTATATTTATCTGCAAATATGTACATCCATCACATTGAAGCTGCGTATTTCAACGACTATGTTATGTTCTAACCATTTTCCATGCATATAAGAAGTAATGGCACTATGGATATGAATCGGAAGAATTTCTATACATGTATAGTGGCATACAAACACAGGACAATTTGGTCATGATAGAAACTGTAGCATGTGAGATCTATATAATTCCATAAGTAAACGGAACAGACACTGGTCAGACATTTCCTAGAGCTTGACTTGTACAATGTGTGTGCAAGTAGGACGATATTAGAAACAGACATTTTTATGATATCGGTCCCACATCAGACCATAACACACACTGTACCTATAAAACATAAATCCCATTGACTGATCGGAATGAGAATAAATATGGACAGATGCTTTAAATATCTCAAACCTTAGGGCAACAAAACTAGCGAAGTAGTTATAAACCTAATTTGTTCGCAGAAAAAGGAAATTTGGCCGTTAGAATGAACGCATCCTGCATTTCTAACTATCTGTTGACAGTATAGACCCAGAACAAATTCCTTACTGTTCTAAAACGTCACAGCATCCTCGAGTCCTTGCAGCTTTCTCGCTCCACTCTCTTCCTTTTCACCTCCTCGTCGCCAATGTTATTCCGCTAAGTAGCGGTTGGTTCCTCCGCCGTCTTGTGGTTGCTGGCCTCTTCATTTGTCCTTGATGTTCCAATGCAGCTACCCTACTTCTTCGGACCCGCCCACTCGGCCCAATGGGAACCATCCGTGAAAATAGTCGTCGTGGAAGACTCTACAACGCCTTGCAGCCAGTCAGGGGTTGGGGACTTCGACGTCATAGAGCTGGATAGTCTGTCTCGGTCCACCGTCGCCTCGTCGTCATCTGGTCCCTCTGGTGGCATCTTGGTCTTCACCTTGGTCCTCATCTTGGTCCTTCCTGGTGGCATCTTGGTCCTGTCATCTTGGGCTTCATCTGTTCTGCAAAAATACAAATACAAAAGAAGGTTAAGGATGAAAAGAATTTATGGATTAGAACATATATAACACTAACAACAATACATATGCAAGAACACTCAAAATACAATTGCAAAACAAAACTAGCTATACAAATACTAATAACAACCATACATGTAATTAGAAAAAAAAACGAGTTGACCGATCAACTGCTAAACGCGCGCGATGTGGTACGACAAACAAAAAATAAACATATCAAACACTCTAAACCCATATATATCAGTAAAACTAAACATATCAAACAATCTTAATCTATAAACAGCTGAAAATGATTGGGATTAGAACAAATATAACAACAATACATATACAAGAGCACTCAAAATACAATACAAACAACGTTAACAATATTAATATCAAAACAAACTAGCAATACAACAAGAGGACCATGATGGCCCTGAATTCGCTCGCCAGAGGGAAAGATTTTTAAAGTTTTAACTACATGTATGTTTCAAGACAAAACTGGACACCTGTTTTGTGGGGTGTTATTTGACCCTTTGTGGATCCAAACTCTGTGCCATACCTGTTGGTCTTAATTCTGTTGAAAAGGGCCAGGAAGCAGTTGATCTTTAATAAACTTTTGGACCTTTAAAACCCTTTCCTTCTTATAAATGTGATTTGATGCATTTGCAAACAGAACAGACCCGTATCAGATGGTTTCTATAGGAGCTGTCTGACCAGGTTGTGCTCTGCTGGCTGATAGAATACTCTTTCCTCCATAAAGACGCCTTTCTACGCCTCTGTATTAGTCACTTTATTAAACCATTGTGATAAACAGAGCATTTGCTCCATAGGAGTAAATGCTCTATTTATCACAATGGTTTCAAATCTACACAATTCTGAAATTTTCCTTTTCTCTAATTAACCCTTTCCCTCATATAAACGTGTTTTCACGCATTTGCAAACAAAGTAGACCCAGATTTACCTCTTTGAATAAGAGACAAAATTTCTAACAGATGACAACCCTATCACTGCTTAGCATGACTTGACTGAAATTAGCACACATTTTGGATTCTGATCTGACGCATACTGGTATGTAACTTTATATGTAGTTTGTATATGAGTAAATTTACTCCTATGGAGTATTTATTACAATGGTTTCAAATCTACGCAATTCTCGATTTTTTCTTTTCTCTCATTAATGCTCCTTATCAGAAGATTTATTCAAAGAGGTAGGATCTGAAAAAAGCCTTTGTGATAAATAGAGCATTTGCTAACCATTGTGATAAATAGAGCAAAAGCTCCATAGGAGTAAATGTTTTATTTATTACAATGGTTTCAAATCTACACAATTCTGAATTTGTTGAATCTGCCAATATACCTTCCTTTTAGTTCTTGCCAAAGGGAATACTTCTTGCTGAATAAACAATAATATCCCCGATTGCAATTAAGCCCCATAACCGCGTCAAGGTAGGAGGTAAATATGGGGTGGCCACTTTTCCTTTTTCCAAAAAGAATACACAAACAGAAAATTTACAGAAAAAAGTGTTGCCCGCAGGAAAAAAGATAGAAAGAACCCATTAAATGAGTGACATGTCAAAACGCTTGATCCACTCTGTAACTACATGTACATGTCTAAATGCCAAAACGTCTATCTAAAGCTGGGAGATCAAGCAATAGCTTTATGCATCTGTCCATTCATTAAAGCAGTTATAAATACAGTCAAATAAAAATGCAAGCGCCCTGTGAGCTTGCTAGATCAGTCAATTGCCCTTAATATAAGCTCTCTGAGCATTTGACGGTTCAGAAAAGTATCCCCTGCCAGAGATCAAATTATGAAGTTTGCTATCTACTAATAGAGGACTCAGTTCCAGGACAGGCTGCGGTGGTTGAAATCCTGGGATGCAGTTTGCTTCTTGCTCACAGACGGTTAAATCACGACAGACCATTGTGTTTATAGTTCAGTTTGCTACTCAAGTAACGCAAGTGAAGTAAAATGAGGCAAAACGTACACCAGCAATATCGAAGTAATAGAAAATTGATTCCTAGTAGTCCCTAATGTCCTATATGAAATCCTAACGCTGAGCAAGCAACCTCAAAAGTGCTGGTACACGACTGCCTATAATACAGATAAGCTGTATTTATTTTATGTCAAAGATGCAGTTTCATTTGCACTGTAGACCCACCAAGACACCTGAAGAAAACTACCAAAGTACTAAACTATCAACACTACAAAACGATCTATGAAAGTCAGAACCAAAAATGTAACATCACTGACTTGTCTATGATGTCACATTGGACCGAAAAACGACCAAAGCACATGTGCTTGGTGGGATATAAATATATACATGTATATATAAAAACAATGTTAAACTTTAAACCAGAACAAAACTACTGCACTATAATAACTATAGACTGCTGAAATTAAAACCGCCTATAACCAAGAAGTAGACTGCATCGCAGGACATCAAACACTATAGCATGTCCGGAAATCGAACCCTCTGCCAGTAGATGTAAAAGACGGACGGCAAGCTGAAAAATACTCATTGAGCTTTAACCTTAGCCCAATCTAAAAGTGTATGCAAGTAGGACGATATTAGAAACAGACATTTTTATGATATCGGTCCCACATCAGACCATAACACACACACTGTACCCATAAAATATAAATCCCATTGACTGATCGGAATGAGAATAAAATAAATATGGACAGTTGCTTTCAATATCTCAAACCTTAGGGCAACATAATTAACGAAGTAGTTATAAACGTAAATTTACTAGAAGCAAAAGGAAATTTGGCCATTAGAATGAACGTATCGTACAATTCTAACTATCTGGTGACAGTATAGATCCAGAACAAATTCCCCACTGTTCTAAGTGAGGCCTTTGAATTGGATCGCCACTCAAGCACTATCTATTCACACAAAATAAATTGAATCCAAACTGTTTGCAAATCAAGCACTGATTATTCGAACTAGGTCAATAGGATCCAGGCTGATTTGCAGCGAGTAATGGCGGCAAGCTCGCATCCACCTCCGGATGACAAAGTGTCTCCAAGGTAGCAGAAGTCTGAAACAACCTCCAGTGATTCGTCGCCAACTTCTACCTCCTTCATAGGCCTTCCGTCGTATTGGCCGAGCTGTTCCCAGACAGCGTGGGCACTTGTAGTGTGGATCGGGTCTGAGTGGGCCATTGATACCACTGCACTTCTTGTGGATCCAGCATGAGCAATTGGTGCAAGAGATGGAGTTCCTGCCTGTTCCTGATTGACACACTGCACATGGATACTTTCCTGATTTTCTGAGAGAATCAAGATTTGGCCCAGAGATCATTATTTTGGTCTTTCCCGTGTTTACTCTGAGACCCTTTTCCTCCATTCCTCTTTTCCATTTGGTCAATCTGTCAACCAGGGCATCAATGGAGTTGTCGACAATTGCAAGATCGTCCGCGTATAGGAGCTCCCAAGGACAGCTAGTGCGGAATTCACGAGACAAAGCTTCAAAAACGATGACGAAGAGCATGGGGCTTAGTACCGAACCCTGGTGTACACCAACTTTTACTTCGAACTCGTCACTGTATTCATCTCCGACACGCACACGGCTTCTAGCATTTGAGTACATTGATTGTACGGTTTGTACCAGCCATTCTTCTACTCCCAAGTTTTCGCATGGCCCACCATATGACTTTCCTTGGTACGCGATCAAAGGCTTTCTCAAGGTCTACAAAAGCCATGTAGAGCACCTTGTTTGCAGCTAAGTGCTTTTCCTGGAGTTGTCGAATGATGAAGATAGCATCAATGGTGCCTCTGCCGGGCATAAAGCCGAATTGCATTTCATCGATGTCAACCTGTTGCCTGATTAGCTGTTCTACAACTCTCTCCATGATTTTAAATGCTTGATCAATCAGCTTTAGGCCTCTGTAATTTCCCCTGTTCAGTGCATCACCCTTTCCTTTATATAGGCTCACGATGTAGCTTTCTGTACCCATAAAACATAAATCCCATTGACTGATCGGAATGAGAATTAAATAAATATGGACAGTTGCTTTCAATATCTCAAACCTTAAAACATAAATTTACTAGAAGAAAAAGGAAATTTGGCCATTAGAATGAACGTATTGTGCATTTCTAATGGTCACAGTATAGTGAGTATTTCAGTTATTTGCAGACGGCACCCGCATAAGACAAGTTATAGTGCTGCCTCACTGAAATACCCCCGCCGAGGGTACATGGCAAGGGCATCCCACCCAGTCACATTATACTGACACCGGGCCGACCAGTCCTAGAACTACACCTTTTAATGTCGAGCGCAGACAAGGGAGCTACTAGTACCAACTTTTAACGACTTTTGGTCTGTCGCGTCCGGGGATCGAACCCACGACCTTCCGTACCTCAGGCAGTATAGACCAAGAACAAATTCCCCACTGTTCTAAGTGAGGCATTTGGATTGGATCGCCACTGCCTGAACAAAACGTCCCAGCATCCTCCAGTCCTTGCAGCTTTCTCGTCCCATTATCTTCCTTTTTGTCCCTTAGTCGCCAATGGTCTCTTCATTCGTCCTTGATGTTCCAATGCAGCTACCCTACTTCTTCGGACCCGCCCACTCGGCCCAATGGGAACTATCCGTGAAGATAGTCGTCGTGGAAGACTCTTATAACGCCTTGCAGCCAGTCGGGGGTTGGGGACTTCGACGTTACAGAGCTGAATAGTCTGCCTTGGTCCACCGTCGTCTCGTCATCTGGTCTCTCTGGTGTCGTCGTCGTAAGTTATGGATAAGTACATATATAACAAAACTAATAACAATACATATGCAAAAACACTCAAAATACAATTGCAAAACCTAACTAGCTATACAAATACTAATACTACCATACATGTAATTAGAAAAAAAAACCGAGTAGACCGATCAACTTCTAAACGCATAGGTACCACAAACAAAAAATAAACATATCAAACACTCTAAACCCATATATATCAGTAAAACTAAACATATCAAAACATATTAGATAAAATATAACAACAACAACAATACATATACAAGAACACTCAAAATACAATACAAACAATGTAAACAATATTAATATCAAAACAAACTAGCTATACAAAAACTAATACATGTAACAACTATAATGACAAAAAAACGCGCGATTCGGTTATCACATTCTAAAACTAAACATATCAAACAATCTTAATCTATCAACAGGTTAAAATGATTGGGGTTAGTATAACAAATACAAGAATACTCAAAATACAATGAAAACAATGATAACAATATTAATAATATCACAACAAAACTAAACTACTAACTATTACGACGAGAAAAAAACCCCAAGTTGATCGACCAGCTTCTTAACGCACGTGATTCGGTATCACATAGAAAAACTAAACATATCAAACAATCTTAATCTATCAACCAATAAACTATGAACAAACCTAATAAACCCTGATTCCTCTTATGTTCCATCCTTCAGCGAAGCTCCCGGTGTTGGTCGTTGTCATCGTGGTCCCTCCTGGTGCTTGGTCCCTCCTGGTGTCATCTCGGTCCCTCTGGGTGTCATCTTGGTTTCATCTGTTGTCGTCGCAGCTCCCGGTGTTGGTCCTTGTCGTAGTTCCTCGTCGTCACCCGCCATGGCGACCCATATAACACTACCCCGCCGTAGATGCTAAATTTAAATAAAAACATACATATCTCTATAGCAGTGTATATTGGGCGACATCCATTGATAGCAGTGCTCAATATTGTAGGCCAGTGACTCAATGACCAGGGGAGTACATGTACAGTGGGCTGAGCGGTCATTTGGACTGAAAGTAGACTATAACTAGGTACTTTACTTTTTACTCTTTGCTACGCCTCTGTAATAGTCATCATTGTCATTGTTTCAATACTAAACACTTCTAACATTTTCCTTTATCTAATAAATGCTAATTTTCAGTATATTCGTTCAAGGAGGTTGGATCTAAAAATAGCCTATGGAGGAATGGGTTAACCGTACGTGTTTCATCCTGATAACCGGAAACTGGTATTAACAAATGGTTTGATCTATATTAGATGGTCAGTGTGTGGTCAAGGTCCAAGTTGTTTGTCGCAAGGTCAATAAAGTAAAACCTCGCCACAGCGACACCATATGAATAAATATAGGAATCTATACGACTGCAGTAGTTTAATGCAGAGAGAAAGCCGTGAAGACAGTGACTGAGTGAGATTTCTGCATGTCTTTCATCCTGCACTTAACTAAATCTAGATTTAAACATTTTAAACCGTTTTGTATAGTTTTTGCTGTTGTTTATTTTTCTGAATAATTAAATTTAAAATTTTAATAATATTTCACACTATAATGATGCATTTAAAAAACATGGTGGCTTACCCTGAAGCCCAACACATAATGCTATGGACCCCATTCTCCAGCATTCTGTCATTCAACCCGGTGGATATTTCAATATGCATATACAGCTGCAATCCAACCCAGCGTTCTGTAACATAAATCACAAAATCTGGATCTTAAAATTTGCGAACAATTGTTTAAAACTGTAACGGTTAGGCTACTGTTAACACTTTCGTTGTTCTATATTTATTCCAAATTGTAATACCTACCGATTATTCATGGTTAAAATAAAATATGGAAGATTGAAAGTTGTAGCCATTTTAGAAAGCAAATGAACAGACATTTCAAATTCCATTAGCAAACGGAGCAGACCCGGAGCAGACCCTGATCAGACGGCTCCTCTAGGAGCCGTCTGATCTGGGTCTACTTTGCTTGCAGATGCGTGAAAACGCGTTTATATCAGGGAAAAGGTTAATTGAACAGTTTGAGTGCTAAACAGTTCTTTCAGGTCAGCAGATCCCATGTGTATATGCAGTAAACCCCCTCTAAACCGGACGTTAAACTTTATATAAATATGTCTTGGTGGCAGCTTTATACAGGGTGAAAGCAATGCAAAAAGCTCCTGTTGGTGCTTTCTGCATGACTTTCACACTGCATTAAGCAGCCACCTGCTTAAAAGTATCTAAATGCTGTTTTACTAGAATTCCGGTTTAGATGGGTTTTACTGTACTTCGCAAAGTAAGTTCGATTCCACTGCCTGTGTATTAATAGTTCGATACCAATTCATGTGTATATTTATCTGCAAATATGTACATCCATCACATTGAAGCTGCGTATTTCAACGACTATGTTATGTTCTAACCATTTTCCATGCATATAAGAAGTAATGGCACTATGGATATGAATCGGAAGAATTTCTATACATGTATAGTGGCATACAAACACAGGACAATTTGGTCATGATAGAAACTGTAGCATGTGAGATCTATATAATTCCATAAGTAAACGGAACAGACACTGGTCAGACATTTCCTAGAGCTTGACTTGTACAATGTGTGTGCAAGTAGGACGATATTAGAAACAGACATTTTTATGATATCGGTCCCACATCAGACCATAACACACACTGTACCTATAAAACATAAATCCCATTGACTGATCGGAATGAGAATAAATATGGACAGATGCTTTAAATATCTCAAACCTTAGGGCAACAAAACTAGTGAAGTAGTTATAAACCTAATTTGTTCGCAGAAAAAGGAAATTTGGCCGTTAGAATGAACGCATCCTGCATTTCTAACTATCTGTTGACAGTATAGACCCAGAACAAATTCCTTACTGTTCTAAAACGTCACAGCATCCTCGAGTCCTTGCAGCTTTCTCGCTCCACTCTCTTCCTTTTCACCTCCTCGTCGCCAATGTTATTCCGCTAAGTAGCGGTTGGTTCCTCCGTCGTCTTGTGGTTGCTGGCCTCTTCATTTGTCCTTGATGTTCCAATGCAGCTACCCTACTTCTTCGGACCCGCCCA
This sequence comes from Azorinus chamasolen, assembly GCA_963576725.1. Classification (NCBI taxonomy): domain Eukaryota; kingdom Metazoa; phylum Mollusca; class Bivalvia; order Cardiida; family Solecurtidae; genus Azorinus; species Azorinus chamasolen. The sequence continues at coordinate 49,487,325 of OY755236.1, forward strand.
CTCGGCCCAATGGGAACCATCCGTGAAAATAGTCGTCGTGGAAGACTCTACAACGCCTTGCAGCCAGTCAGGGGTTGGGGACTTCGACGTCATAGAGCTGGATAGTCTGTCTCGGTCCACCGTCGCCTCGTCGTCATCTGGTCCCTCTGGTGGCATCTTGGTCTTCACCTTGGTCCTCATCTTGGTCCTTCCTGGTGGCATCTTGGTCCTGTCATCTTGGGCTTCATCTGTTCTGCAAAAATACAAATACAAAAGAAGGTTAAGGATGAAAAGAATTTATGGATTAGAACATATATTACAACACTAACAACAATACATATGCAAGAACACTCAAAATACAATTGCAAAACAAAACTAGCTATACAAATACTAATAACAACCATACATGTAATTAGAAAAAAAACGAGTTGACCGATCAACTGCTAAACGCGCGCGTTGTGGTACGACAAACAAAAAATAAACATATCAAACACTCTAAACCCATATATATCAGTAAAACTAAACATATCAAACAATCTTAATCTATAAACAGCTGAAAATGATTGGGATTAGAACAAATATAACAACAATACATATACAAGAGCACTCAAAATACAATACAAACAACGTTAACAATATTAATATCAAAACAAACTAGCAATACAACAAGAGGACCATGATGGCCCTGAATTCGCTCGCCAGAGGGAAAGATTTTTAAAGTTTTAACTACATGTATGTTTCAAGACAAAACTGGACACCTGTTTTGTGGGGTGTTATTTGACCCTTTGTGGATCCAAACTCTGTGCCATACCTGTTGGTCTTAATTCTGTTGAAAAGGGCCAGGAAGCAGTTGATCTTTAATAAACTTTTGGACCTTTAAAACCCTTTCCTTCTTATAAATGTGATTTGATGCATTTGCAAACAGAACAGACCCGTATCAGATGGTTTCTATAGGAGCTGTCTGACCAGGTTGTGCTCTGCTGGCTGATAGAATACTCTTTCCTCCATAAAGACGCCTTTCTACGCCTCTGTATTAGTCACTTTATTAAACCATTGTGATAAACAGAGCATTTGCTCCATAGGAGTAAATGCTCTATTTATCACAATGGTTTCAAATCTACACAATTCTGAAATTTTCCTTTTCTCTAATTAACCCTTTCCCTCATATAAACGTGTTTTCACGCATTTGCAAACAAAGTAGACCCAGATTTACCTCTTTGAATAAGAGACAAAATTTCTAACAGATGACAACCCTATCACTGCTTAGCATGACTTGACTGAAATTAGCACACATTTTGGATTCTGATCTGACGCATACTGGTATGTAACTTTATATGTAGTTTGTATATGAGTAAATTTACTCCTATGGAGTATTTATTACAATGGTTTCAAATCTACGCAATTCTCGATTTTTTCTTTTCTCTCATTAATGCTCCTTATCAGAAGATTTATTCAAAGAGGTAGGATCTGAAAAAAGCCTTTGTGATAAATAGAGCATTTGCTAACCATTGTGATAAATAGAGCAAAAGCTCCATAGGAGTAAATGTTTTATTTATTACAATGGTTTCAAATCTACACAATTCTGAATTTGTTGAATCTGCCAATATACCTTCCTTTTAGTTCTTGCCAAAGGGAATACTTCTTGCTGAATAAACAATAATATCCCCGATTGCAATTAAGCCCCATAACCGCGTCAAGGTAGGAGGTAAATATGGGGTGGCCACTTTTCCTTTTTCCAAAAAGAATACACAAACAGAAAATTTACAGAAAAAAGTGTTGCCCGCAGGAAAAAAGATAGAAAGAACCCATTAAATGAGTGACATGTCAAAACGCTTGATCCACTCTGTAACTACATGTACATGTCTAAATGCCAAAACGTCTATCTAAAGCTGGGAGATCAAGCAATAGCTTTATGCATCTGTCCATTCATTAAAGCAGTTATAAATACAGTCAAATAAAAATGCAAGCGCCCTGTGAGCTTGCTAGATCAGTCAATTGCCCTTAATATAAGCTCTCTGAGCATTTGACGGTTCAGAAAAGTATCCCCTGCCAGAGATCAAATTATGAAGTTTGCTATCTACTAATAGAGGACTCAGTTCCAGGACAGGCTGTGGTGGTTGAAATCCTGGGATGCAGTTTGCTTCTTGCTCACAGACGGTTAAATCACGACAGACCATTGTGTTTATAGTTCAGTTTGCTACTCAAGTAACGCAAGTGAAGTAAAATGAGGCAAAACGTACACCAGCAATATCGAAGTAATAGAAAATTGATTCCTAGCAGTCCCTAATGTCCTATATGAAATCCTAACGCTGAGCAAGCAACCTCAAAAGTGCTGGTACACGACTGCCTATAATACAGATAAGCTGTATTTATTTTATGTCAAAGATGCAGTTTCATTTGCACTGTAGACCCACCAAGACACCTGAAGAAAACTACCAAAGTACTAAACTATCAACACTACAAAACGATCTATGAAAGTCAGAACCAAAAATGTAACATCACTGACTTGTCTATGATGTCACATTGGACCGAAAAACGACCAAAGCACATGTGCTTGGTGGGATATAAATATATACATGTATATATAAAAACAATGTTAAACTTTAAACCAGAACAAAACTACTGCACTATAATAACTATAGACTGCTGAAATTAAAACCGCCTATAACCAAGAAGTAGACTGCATCGCAGGACATCAAACACTATAGCATGTCCGGAAATCGAACCCTCTGCCAGTAGATGTAAAAGACGGACGGCAAGCTGAAAAATACTCATTGAGCTTTAACCTTAGCCCAATCTAAAAGTGTATGCAAGTAGGACGATATTAGAAACAGACATTTTTATGATATCGGTCCCACATCAGACCATAACACACACACTGTACCCATAAAATATAAATCCCATTGACTGATCGGAATGAGAATAAAATAAATATGGACAGTTGCTTTCAATATCTCAAACCTTAGGGCAACATAATTAACGAAGTAGTTATAAACGTAAATTTACTAGAAGCAAAAGGAAATTTGGCCATTAGAATGAACGTATCGTACAATTCTAACTATCTGGTGACAGTATAGATCCAGAACAAATTCCCCACTGTTCTAAGTGAGGCCTTTGAATTGGATCGCCACTCAAGCACTATCTATTCACACAAAATAAATTGAATCCAAACTGTTTGCAAATCAAGCACTGATTATTCGAACTAGGTCAATAGGATCCAGGCTGATTTGCAGCGAGTAATGGCGGCAAGCTCACATCCACCTCCGGATGACAAAGTGTCTCCAAGGTAGCAGAAGTCTGAAACAACCTCCAGTGATTCCTCGCCAACTTCTACCTCCTTCATAGGCCTTCCGTCGATTGGCCGAGCTGTTCCCAGACAGCGTGGGCACTTGTAGTGTGGATCGGGTCTGAGTGGGCCATTGATACCACTGCACTTCTTGTGGATCCAGCATGAGCAATTGGTGCAAGAGATGGAGTTCCTGCCTGTTCCTGATTGACACACTGCACATGGATACTTTCCTGATTTTCTGAGAGAATCAAGATTTGGCCCAGAGATCATTATTTTGGTCTTTCCCGTGTTTACTCTGAGACCCTTTTCCTCCATTCCTCTTTTCCATTTGGTCAATCTGTCAACCAGGGCATCAATGGAGTTGTCGACAATTGCAAGATCGTCCGCGTATAGGAGCTCCCAAGGACAGCTAGTGCGGAATTCACGAGACAAAGCTTCAAAAACGATGACGAAGAGCATGGGGCTTAGTACCGAACCCTGGTGTACACCAACTTTTACTTCGAACTCGTCACTGTATTCATCTCCGACACGCACACGGCTTCTAGCATTTGAGTACATTGATTGTACGGTTTGTACCAGCCATTCTTCTACTCCAAGTTTTCGCATGGCCCACCATATGACTTTCCTTGGTACGCGATCAAAGGCTTTCTCAAGGTCTACAAAAGCCATGTAGAGCACCTTGTTTGCAGCTAAGTGCTTTTCCTGGAGTTGTCGAATGATGAAGATAGAATCAATGGTGCCTCTGCCGGGCATAAAGCCGAATTGCATTTCATCGATGTCAACCTGTTGCCTGATTAGCTGTTCTACAACTCTCTCCATGATTTTAAATGCTTGATCAATCAGCTTTAGGCCTCTGTAATTTCCCCTGTTCAGTGCATCACCCTTTCCTTTATATAGGCTCACGATGTAGCTTTCTGTACCCATAAAACATAAATCCCATTGACTGATCGGAATGAGAATTAAATAAATATGGACAGTTGCTTTCAATATCTCAAACCTTAAAACATAAATTTACTAGAAGAAAAAGGAAATTTGGCCATTAGAATGAACGTATTGTGCATTTCTAATGGTCACAGTATAGTGAGTATTTCAGTTATTTGCAGACGGCACCCGCATAAGACAAGTTATAGTGCTGCCTCACTGAAATACCCCCGCCGAGGGTACATGGCAAGGGCATCCCACCCAGTCACATTATACTGACACCGGGCCGACCAGTCCTAGAACTACACCTTTTAATGTCGAGCGCAGACAAGGGAGCTACTAGTACCAACTTTTAACGACTTTTGGTCTGTCGCGTCCGGGGATCGAACCCACGACCTTCCGTACCTCAGGCAGTATAGACCAAGAACAAATTCCCCACTGTTCTAAGTGAGGCATTTGGATTGGATCGCCACTGCCTGAACAAAACGTCCCAGCATCCTCCAGTCCTTGCAGCTTTCTCGTCCCATTATCTTCCTTTTTGTCCCTTAGTCGCCAATGGTCTCTTCATTCGTCCTTGATGTTCCAATGCAGCTACCCTACTTCTTCGGACCCGCCCACTCGGCCCAATGGGAACTATCCGTGAAGATAGTCGTCGTGGAAGACTCTTATAACGCCTTGCAGCCAGTCGGGGGTTGGGGACTTCGACGTTACAGAGCTGAATAGTCTGCCTTGGTCCACCGTCGTCTCGTCATCTGGTCTCTCTGGTGTCGTCGTCGTAAGTTATGGATAAGTACATATATAACAAAACTAATAACAATACATATGCAAAAACACTCAAAATACAATTGCAAAACCTAACTAGCTATACAAATACTAATACTACCATACATGTAATTAGAAAAAAAAAACGAGTAGACCGATCAACTTCTAAACGCATAGGTACCACAAACAAAAAATAAACATATCAAACACTCTAAACCCATATATATCAGTAAAACTAAACATATCAAAACATATTAGATAAAATATAACAACAACAACAATACATATACAAGAACACTCAAAATACAATACAAACAATGTAAACAATATTAATATCAAAACAAACTAGCTATACAAAAACTAATACATGTAACAACTATAATGACAAAAAAACGCGCGATTCGGTTATCACATTCTAAAACTAAACATATCAAACAATCTTAATCTATCAACAGGTTAAAATGATTGGGGTTAGTATAACAAATACAAGAATACTCAAAATACAATGAAAACAATGAAAACAATATTAATAATATCACAACAAAACTAAACTACTAACTATTACGACGAGAAAAAAACCCCAAGTTGATCGACCAGCTTCTTAACGCACGTGATTCGGTATCACATAGAAAAACTAAACATATCAAACAATCTTAATCTATCAACCAATAAACTATGAACAAACCTAATAAACCCTGATTCCTCTTATGTTCCATCCTTCAGCGAAGCTCCCGGTGCTGGTCGTTGTCATCGTGGTCCCTCCTGGTGCTTGGTCCCTCCTGGTGTCATCTCGGTCCCTCTGGGTGTCATCTTGGTTTCATCTGTTGTCGTCGCAGCTCCCGGTGTTGGTCCTTGTCGTAGTTCCTCGTCGTCACCCGCCATGGCGACCCATATAACACTACCCCGCCGTAGATGCTAAATTTAAATAAAAACATACATATCTCTATAGCAGTGTATATTGGGCGACATCCATTGATAGCAGTGCTCAATATTGTAGGCCAGTGACTCAATGACCAGGGGAGTACATGTACAGTGGGCTGAGCGGTCATTTGGACTGAATGTAGACTATAACTAGGTACTTTACTTTTTACTCTTTGCTACGCCTCTGTAATAGTCATCATTGTCATTGTTTCAATACTAAACACTTCTAACATTTTCCTTTATCTAATAAATGCTAATTTTCAGTATATTCGTTCAAGAAGGTTGGATCTAAAAATAGCCTATGGAGGAATGGGTTAACCGTACGTGTTTCATCCTGATAACCGGAAACTGGTATTAACAAATGGTTTGATCTATATTAGATGGTCAGTGTGTGGTCAAGGTCCAAGTTGTTTGTCGCAAGGTCAATAAAGTAAAACCTCGCCACAGCGACACCATATGAATAAATATAGGAATCTATACGACTGCAGTAGTTTAATGCAGAGAGAAAGCCGTGAAGACAGTGACTGAGTGAGATTTCTGCATGTCTTTCATCCTGCACTTAACTAAATCTAGATTTAAACATTTTAAACCGTTTTGTATAGTTTTTGCTGTTGTTTATTTTTCTGAATAATTAAATTTAAAATTTTAATAATATTTCACACTATAATGATGCATTTAAAAAACATGGTGGCTTACCCTGAAGCCCAACACATAATGCTATGGACCCCATTCTCCAGCATTCTGTCATTCAACCCGGTGGATATTTCAATATGCATATACAGCTGCAATCCAACCCAGCGTTCTGTAACATAAATCACAAAATCTGGATCTTAAAATTTGCGAACAATTGTTTAAAACTGTAACGGTTAGGCTACTGTTAACACTTTCGTTGTTCTATATTTATTCCAAATTGTAATACCTACCGATTATTCATGGTTAAAATAAAATATGGAAGATTGAAAGTTGTAGCCATTTTAGAAAGCAAATGAACAGACATTTCAAATTCCATTAGCAAACGGAGCAGACCCGGAGCAGACCCTGATCAGACGGCTCCTCTAGGAGCCGTCTGATCTGGGTCTACTTTGCTTGCAGATGCGTGAAAACGCGTTTATATCAGGGAAAAGGTTAATTGAACAGTTTGAGTGCTAAACAGTTCTTTCAGGTCAGCAGATCCCATGTGTATATGCAGTAAACCCCCTCTAAACCGGACGTTAAACTTTATATAAATATGTCTTGGTGGCAGCTTTATACAGGGTGAAAGCAATGCAAAAAGCTCCTGTTGGTGCTTTCTGCATGACTTTCACACTGCATTAAGCAGCCACCTGCTTAAAAGTATCTAAATGCTGTTTTACTAGAATTCCGGTTTAGATGGGTTTTACTGTACTTCGCAAAGTAAGTTCGATTCCACTGCCTGTGTATTAATAGTTCGATACCAATTCATGTGTATATTTATCTGCAAATATGTACATCCATCACATTGAAGCTGCGTATTTCAACGACTATGTTATGTTCTAACCATTTTCCTTCATGAGCATGCATATAAGAAGTAATGGCACTATGGATATGAATCGGAAGAATTTCTATACATGTATAGTGGCATACAAACACAGGACAATTTGGTCATGATAGAAACTGTAGCATGTGAGATCTATATAATTCCATAAGTAAACGGAACAGACACTGGTCAGACATTTCCTAGAGCTTGACTTGTACAATGTGTGTGCAAGTAGGACGATATTAGAAACAGACATTTTTATGATATCGGTCCCACATCAGACCATAACACACACTGTACCTATAAAACATAAATCCCATTGACTGATCGGAATGAGAATAAATATGGACAGATGCTTTAAATATCTCAAACCTTAGGGCAACAAAACTAGCGAAGTAGTTATAAACCTAATTTGTTCGCAGAAAAAGGAAATTTGGCCGTTAGAATGAACGCATCCTGCATTTCTAACTATCTGTTGACAGTATAGACCCAGAACAAATTCCTTACTGTTCTAAAACGTCACAGCATCCTCGAGTCCTTGCAGCTTTCTCGCTCCACTCTCTTCCTTTTCACCTCCTCGTCGCCAATGTTATTCCGTTAAGTAGCGGTTGGTTCCTCCGCCGTCTTGTGGTTGCTGGCCTCTTCATTTGTCCTTGATGTTCCAATGCAGCTACCCTACTTCTTCGGACCCGCCCACTCGGCCCAATGGGAACCATCCGTGAAAATAGTCGTCGTGGAAGACTCTACAACGCCTTGCAGCCAGTCAGGGGTTGGGGACTTCGACGTCATAGAGCTGGATAGTCTGTCTCGGTCCACCGTCGCCTCGTCGACATCTGGTCCCTCTGGTGGCATCTTGGTCTTCACCTTGGTCCTCATCTTGGTCCTTCCTGGTGGCATCTTGGTCCTGTCATCTTGGGCTTCATCTGTTCTGCAAAAATACAAATACAAAAGAAGGTTAAGGATGAAAAGAATTTATGGATTAGAACATATATAACAACACTAACAACAATACATATGCAAGAACACTCAAAATACAATTGCAAAACAAAACTAGCTATACAAATACTAATAACAACCATACATGTAATTAGAAAAAAAACGAGTTGACCGATCAACTGCTAAACGCGCGCGATGTGGTACGACAAACAAAAAATAAACATATCAAACACTCTAAACCCATATATATCAGTAAAACTAAACATATCAAACAATCTTAATCTATAAACAGCTGAAAATGATTGGGATTAGAACAAATATAACAACAATACATATACAAGAGCACTCAAAATACAATACAAACAACATTAACAATATTAATATCAAAACAAACTAGCAATACAACAAGAGGACCATGATGGCCCTGAATTCGCTCGCCAGAGGGAAAGATTTTTAAAGTTTTAACTACATGTATGTTTCAAGACAAAACTGGACACCTGTTTTGTGGGGTGTTATTTGACCCTTTGTGGATCCAAACTCTGTGCCATACCTGTTGGTCTTAATTCTGTTGAAAAGGGCCAGGAAGCAGTTGATCTTTAATAAACTTTTGGACCTTTAAAACCCTTTCCTTCTTATAAATGTGATTTGATGCATTTGCAAACAGAACAGACCCGTATCAGATGGTTTCTATAGGAGCTGTCTGACCAGGTTGTGCTCTGCTGGCTGATAGAATACTCTTTCCTCCATAAAGACGCCTTTCTACGCCTCTGTATTAGTCACTTTATTAAACCATTGTGATAAACAGAGCATTTGCTCCATAGGAGTAAATGCTCTATTTATCACAATGGTTTCAAATCTACACAATTCTGAAATTTTCCTTTTCTCTAATTAACCCTTTCCCTCATATAAACGTGTTTTCACGCATTTGCAAACAAAGTAGACCCAGATTTACCTCTTTGAATAAGAGACAAAATTTCTAACAGATGACAACCCTATCACTGCTTAGCATGACTTGACTGAAATTAGCACACATTTTGGATTCTGATCTGACGCATACTGGTATGTAACTTTATATGTAGTTTGTATATGAGTAAATTTACTCCTATGGAGTATTTATTACAATGGTTTCAAATCTACGCAATTCTCGATTTTTTCTTTTCTCTCATTAATGCTCCTTATCAGAAGATTTATTCAAAGAGGTAGGATCTGAAAAAAGCCTTTGTGATAAATAGAGCATTTGCTAACCATTGTGATAAATAGAGCAAAAGCTCCATAGGAGTAAATGTTTTATTTATTACAATGGTTTCAAATCTACACAATTCTGAATTTGTTGAAACTGCCAATATACCTTCCTTTTAGTTCTTGCCAAAGGGAATACTTCTTGCTGAATAAACAATAATATCCCCGATTGCAATTAAGCCCCATAACCGCGTCAAGGTAGGAGGTAAATATGGGGTGGCCACTTTTCCTTTTTCCAAAAAGAATACACAAACAGAAAATTTACAGAAAAAAGTGTTGCCCGCAGGAAAAAAGATAGAAAGAACCCATTAAATGAGTGACATGTCAAAACGCTTGATCCACTCTGTAACTACATGTACATGTCTAAATGCCAAAACGTCTATCTAAAGCTGGGAGATCAAGCAATAGCTTTATGCATCTGTCCATTCATTAAAGCAGTTATAAATACAGTCAAATAAAAATGCAAGCGCCCTGTGAGCTTGCTAGATCAGTCAATTGCCCTTAATATAAGCTCTCTGAGCATTTGACGGTTCAGAAAAGTATCCCCTGCCAGAGATCAAATTATGAAGTTTGCTATCTACTAATAGAGGACTCAGTTCCAGGACAGGCTGTGGTGGTTGAAATCCTGGGATGCAGTTTGCTTCTTGCTCACAGACGGTTAAATCACGACAGACCATTGTGTTTATAGTTCAGTTTGCTACTCAAGTAACGCAAGTGAAGTAAAATGAGGCAAAACGTACACCAGCAATATCGAAGTAATAGAAAATTGATTCCTAGTAGTCCCTAATGTCCTATATGAAATCCTAACGCTGAGCAAGCAACCTCAAAAGTGCTGGTACACGACTGCCTATAATACAGATAAGCTGTATTTATTTTATGTCAAAGATGCAGTTTCATTTGCACTGTAGACCCACCAAGACACCTGAAGAAAACTACCAAAGTACTAAACTATCAACACTACAAAACGATCTATGAAAGTCAGAACCAAAAATGTAACATCACTGACTTGTCTATGATGTCACATTGGACCGAAAAACGACCAAAGCACATGTGCTTGGTGGGATATAAATATATACATGTATATATAAAAACAATGTTAAACTTTAAACCAGAACAAAACTACTGCACTATAATAACTATAGACTGCTGAAATTAAAACCGCCTATAACCAAGAAGTAGACTGCATCGCAGGACATCAAACACTATAGCATGTCCGGAAATCGAACCCTCTGCCAGTAGATGTAAAAGACGGACGGCAAGCTGAAAAATACTCATTGAGCTTTAACCTTAGCCCAATCTAAAAGTGTATGCAAGTAGGACGATATTAGAAACAGACACTTTTATGATATCGGTCCCACATCAGACCATAACACACACACTGTACCCATAAAATATAAATCCCATTGACTGATCGGAATGAGAATAAAATAAATATGGACAGTTGCTTTCAATATCTCAAACCTTAGGGCAACATAATTAACGAAGTAGTTATAAACGTAAATTTACTAGAAGCAAAAGGAAATTTGGCCATTAGAATGAACGTATCGTACAATTCTAACTATCTGGTGACAGTATAGATCCAGAACAAATTCCCCACTGTTCTAAGTGAGGCCTTTGGATTGGATCGCCACTCAAGCACTATCTATTCACACAAAATAAATTGAATCCAAACTGTTTGCAAATCAAGCACTGATTATTCGAACTAGGTCAATAGGATCCAGGCTGATTTGCAGCGAGTAATGGCGGCAAGCTCGCATCCACCTCCGGATGACAAAGTGTCTCCAAGGTAGCAGAAGTCTGAAACAACCTCCAGTGATTCGTCGCCAACTTCTACCTCCTTCATAGGCCTTCCGTCGATTGGCCGAGCTGTTCCCAGACAGCGTGGGCACTTGTAGTGTGGATCGGGTCTGAGTGGGCCATTGATACCACTGCACTTCTTGTGGATCCAGCATGAGCAATTGGTGCAAGAGATGGAGTTCCTGCCTGTTCCTGATTGACACACTGCACATGGATACTTTCCTGATTTTCTGAGAGAATCAAGATTTGGCCCAGAGATCATTATTTTGGTCTTTCCCGTGTTTACTCTGAGACCCTTTTCCTCCATTCCTCTTTTCCATTTGGTCAATCTGTCAACCAGGGCATCAATGGAGTTGTCGACAATTGCAAGATCGTCCGCGTATAGGAGCTCCCAAGGACAGCTAGTGCGGAATTCACGAGACAAAGCTTCAAAAACGATGACGAAGAGCATGGGGCTTAGTACCGAACCCTGGTGTACACCAACTTTTACTTCGAACTCGTCACTGTATTCATCTCCGACACGCACACGGCTTCTAGCATTTGAGTACATTGATTGTACGGTTTGTACCAGCCATTCTTCTACTCCAAGTTTTCGCATGGCCCACCATATGACTTTCCTTGGTACGCGATCAAAGGCTTTCTCAAGGTCTACAAAAGCCATGTAGAGCACCTTGTTTGCAGCTAAGTGCTTTTCCTGGAGTTGTCGAATGATGAAGATAGCATCAATGGTGCCTCTGCCGGGCATAAAGCCGAATTGCATTTCATCGATGTCAACCTGTTGCCTGATTAGCTGTTCTACAACTCTCTCCATGATTTTAAATGCTTGATCAATCAGCTTTAGGCCTCTGTAATTTCCCCTGTTCAGTGCATCACCCTTTCCTTTATATAGGCTCACGATGTAGCTTTCTGTACCCATAAAACATAAATCCCATTGACTGATCGGAATGAGAATTAAATAAATATGGACAGTTGCTTTCAATATCTCAAACCTTAAAACATAAATTTACTAGAAGAAAAAGGAAATTTGGCCATTAGAATGAACGTATTGTGCATTTCTAATGGTCACAGTATAGTGAGTATTTCAGTTATTTGCAGACGGCACCCGCATAAGACAAGTTATAGTGCTGCCTCACTGAAATACCCCCGCCGAGGGTACATGGCAAGGGCATCCCACCCAGTCACATTATACTGACAACGGGCCGACCAGTCCTAGAACTACACCTTTTAATGTCGAGCGCAGACAAGGGAGCTACTAGTACCAACTTTTAACGACTTTTGGTCTGTCGCGTCCGGGGATCGAACCCACGACCTTCCGTACCTCAGGCAGTATAGACCAAGAACAAATTCCCCACTGTTCTAAGTGAGGCATTTGGATTGGATCGCCACTGCCTGAACAAAACGTCCCAGCATCCTCCAGTCCTTGCAGCTTTCTCGTCCCATTATCTTCCTTTTTGTCCCTTAGTCGCCAATGGTCTCTTCATTCGTCCTTGATGTTCCAATGCAGCTACCCTACTTCTTCGGACCCGCCCACTCGGCCCAATGGGAACTATCCGTGAAGATAGTCGTCGTGGAAGACTCTTATAACGCCTTGCAGCCAGTCGGGGGTTGGGGACTTCGACGTTACAGAGCTGAATAGTCTGCCTTGGTCCACCGTCGTCTCGTCATCTGGTCTCTCTGGTGTCGTCGTCGTAAGTTATGGATAAGTACATATATAACAAAACTAATAACAATACATATGCAAAAACACTCAAAATACAATTGCAAAACCTAACTAGCTATACAAATACTAATACTACCATACATGTAATTAGAAAAAAAAAACGAGTAGACCGATCAACTTCTAAACGCATAGGTACCACAAACAAAAAATAAACATATCAAACACTCTAAACCCATATATATCAGTAAAACTAAACATATCAAAACATATTAGATAAAATATAACAACAACAACAATACATATACAAGAACACTCAAAATACAATACAAACAATGTAAACAATATTAATATCAAAACAAACTAGCTATACAAAAACTAATACATGTAACAACTATAATGACAAAAAAACGCGCGATTCGGTTATCACATTCTAAAACTAAACATATCAAACAATCTTAATCTATCAACAGGTTAAAATGATTGGGGTTAGTATAACAAATACAAGAATACTCAAAATACAATGAAAACAATGATAACAATATTAATAATATCACAACAAAACTAAACTACTAACTATTACGACGAGAAAAAAACCCCAAGTTGATCGACCAGCTTCTTAACGCACGTGATTCGGTATCACATAGAAAAACTAAACATATCAAACAATCTTAATCTATCAACCAATAAACTATGAACAAACCTAATAAACCCTGATTCCTCTTATGTTCCATCCTTCAGCGAAGCTCCCGGTGTTGGTCGTTGTCATCGTGGTCCCTCCTGGTGCTTGGTCCCTCCTGGTGTCATCTCGGTCCCTCTGGGTGTCATCTTGGTTTCATCTGTTGTCGTCGCAGCTCCCGGTGTTGGTCCTTGTCGTAGTTCCTCGTCGTCACCCGCCATGGCGACCCATATAACACTACCCCGCCGTAGATGCTAAATTTAAATAAAAACATACATATCTCTATAGCAGTGTATATTGGGCGACATCCATTGATAGCAGTGCTCAATATTGTAGGCCAGTGACTCAATGACCAGGGGAGTACATGTACAGTGGGCTGAGCGGTCATTTGGACTGAAAGTAGACTATAACTAGGTACTTTACTTTTTACTCTTTGCTACGCCTCTGTAATAGTCATCATTGTCATTGTTTCAATACTAAACACTTCTAACATTTTCCTTTATCTAATAAATGCTAATTTTCAGTATATTCGTTCAAGGAGGTTGGATCTAAAAATAGCCTATGGAGGAATGGGTTAACCGTACGTGTTTCATCCTGATAACCGGAAACTGGTATTAACAAATGGTTTGATCTATATTAGATGGTCAGTGTGTGGTCAAGGTCCAAGTTGTTTGTCGCAAGGTCAATAAAGTAAAACCTCGCCACAGCGACACCATATGAATAAATATAGGAATCTATACGACTGCAGTAGTTTAATGCAGAGAGAAAGCCGTGAAGACAGTGACTGAGTGAGATTTCTGCATGTCTTTCATCCTGCACTTAACTAAATCTAGATTTAAACATTTTAAACCGTTTTGTATAGTTTTTGCTGTTGTTTATTTTTCTGAATAATTAAATTTAAAATTTTAATAATATTTCACACTATAATGATGCATTTAAAAAACATGGTGGCTTACCCTGAAGCCCAACACATAATGCTATGGACCCCATTCTCCAGCATTCTGTCATTCAACCCGGTGGATATTTCAATATGCATATACAGCTGCAATCCAACCCAGCGTTCTGTAACATAAATCACAAAATCTGGATCTTAAAATTTGCGAACAATTGTTTAAAACTGTAACGGTTAGGCTACTGTTAACACTTTCGTTGTTCTATATTTATTCCAAATTGTAATACCTACCGATTATTCATGGTTAAAATAAAATATGGAAGATTGAAAGTTGTAGCCATTTTAGAAAGCAAATGAACAGACATTTCAAATTCCATTAGCAAACGGAGCAGACCCGGAGCAGACCCTGATCAGACGGCTCCTCTAGGAGCCGTCTGATCTGGGTCTACTTTGCTTGCAGATGCGTGAAAACGCGTTTATATCAGGGAAAAGGTTAATTGAACAGTTTGAGTGCTAAACAGTTCTTTCAGGTCAGCAGATCCCATGTGTATATGCAGTAAACCCCCTCTAAACCGGACGTTAAACTTTATATAAATATGTCTTGGTGGCAGCTTTATACAGGGTGAAAGCAATGCAAAAAGCTCCTGTTGGTGCTTTCTGCATGACTTTCACACTGCATTAAGCAGCCACCTGCTTAAAAGTATCTAAATGCTGTTTTACTAGAATTCCGGTTTAGATGGGTTTTACTGTACTTCGCAAAGTAAGTTCGATTCCACTGCCTGTGTATTAATAGTTCGATACCAATTCATGTGTATATTTATCTGCAAATATGTACATCCATCACATTGAAGCTGCGTATTTCAACGACTATGTTATGTTCTAACCATTTTCCTTCATGAGCATGCATATAAGAAGTAATGGCACTATGGATATGAATCGGAAGAATTTCTATACATGTATAGTGGCATACAAACACAGGACAATTTGGTCATGATAGAAACTGTAGCATGTGAGATCTATATAATTCCATAAGTAAACGGAACAGACACTGGTCAGACATTTCCTAGAGCTTGACTTGTACAATGTGTGTGCAAGTAGGACGATATTAGAAACAGACATTTTTATGATATCGGTCCCACATCAGACCATAACACACACTGTACCTATAAAACATAAATCCCATTGACTGATCGGAATGAGAATAAATATGGACAGATGCTTTAAATATCTCAAACCTTAGGGCAACAAAACTAGCGAAGTAGTTATAAACCTAATTTGTTCGCAGAAAAAGGAAATTTGGCCGTTAGAATGAACGCATCCTGCATTTCTAACTATCTGTTGACAGTATAGACCCAGAACAAATTCCTTACTGTTCTAAAACGTCTATCTATAGCTTTATGCATCTGTCCATTCATTAAAGCAGTTTTAAATACAGTCGAATTGATGTTACAACTTTACATCAGCTTCATTTGAATTTCCAACAAGTATGGGATCTTTCTTCTTTGTGCCATCATCCGATCCCTCGACTAAGGCACTTGCTAGTTTGGGCAATCTCTAATTAAATGCTCCTGACTTTCACATTTATAGCACCTTGGCTTGAAATTATTTGAACCAACAGGCCTTTGTGGTCTGTAGTTCCCACGACCTCTATGAAATGGTCTAGCACCAAAACCTCGACCTCTTCTAAAGGGTCTTCTAAAACCTCTATATGGAGCTTGACTATTACCTCCAGATTGTGTTTCTTTCTCCAGCCTATCAATTCTAGTATTCATTTGCTCTAACAAACCCAAAACCTTGGTCATTTCTGAAGATGCAGGTGCAGATGCAGCCTGACATGTAGCATTAGCTTTCTGTTCTTTCTCACCATTTTTATGTAAAATCACCTCAACTTTCCTCAATTCAGATTTAAAACCATCATAGTCTACAGCTGTATCATATTTATACATAGCTGTTTGCTGTATATTAGGTAGCAATCCTTCAAATAAAACAGATTTTAAAATATCCTTCTGAGAAGACTTCACAGCATTCAACTCAATAGCTCTGGTAAACAAAGTCTCAACTCTAGTAGCAAAATCAGAAACAGATTCACCTTCAATCTGTATGCTATTATACAGTTGTCTTATAACTGTTGTGCCTGTCTCAGCAGCACCAAATTCTGAGTTGAATTTACGCAAAATTTCTCCTACAGTAGGATTTACAACAAGACTCATTAACTTGGTTGCAGCAACCCCTTTACAGGATCTTCTTATTGCATAAGCAATCTCCTGATCTGATCTTATTCTGGAGTTGATCAAACAATCCACCTCATATCTCCAAATTGTACAATTCACCTCTCCTTTTCTCTCCATAAAATAAAGACAATTTGGTATTTCTATCCAACACACGTGGATCTGGGTCGCCTTTCTTAGACCTAACACAATATTCCATGTAATCTTCCATATCTGATGAACTTTCAATTTTTGGAGGTTTGAATTTCATAGTCTTTAAAACTTCCTATCATATTCAACTCCTCATCTGTAACTGTATCTCTTGTTACCGACATCTTGTATTATGTATAAAAATTACTATGTGAAACAAAAAATATACCACAAATGTTTATACAATTATAACTTTCACTTATCACTTCGCTCTTTATCAAACCACAACTTAAAATTATACACCACTCATTATACATTTATACAATCACTATCCACAATTTTATACAGTTGCATGTTGTATGCAATCACCTACACATAAAAAAACCCAACTCCCAATAATTATGAAGTTTCTCCTTGTTGAATTATATCACATTCTGTGTAATCATATCTGTTTATCTGTTACATCTGTATGCCACATGTATGTGTAAATGTACATGTATGTAAACATGTGAAGTAATGTAAACAAAACATAAATGCAAACAAATAACCACAAAATATAAACAACAAACACCAATTTAATGTCAAGTAATTAAATCAAATAACCGTCAACACGTTATTAAAGCAAATATCCGCGGATCATTACGCGTACAGATGCATCTATTTAATCGCAATATATCAATTTAAAATTATTTTAAGTATAATACAAATACTTAAAACAATTAAATCAATTTATCTAATAGCAGTATGTTATTATGTAATCAAATGAAAATTATTCTGAGTATGCAATCACTCAAAACAATTCACTCAATTGACAATTATCTTGAATCACTTCAAGTATATTTGTAGAACGCTCCTATATAGAACAATTCAAAGTCAATCTAATTGAAAAGTATTGACAACTATTCCGTCATGTTAATCTAAATGAAAAGTATTAACACCTATTCAAAGTATGAAAATACCCAAAATAATTCCAAGTATTGACACCTATTCCAAGTATGAAAATACCCAAAATAATTCTAAGTATTGACACCTATTCCAAGTATGAAAATACCCAAAATAATTCTATGTCCATTTAAATAAAATTATTGACAATTATTTCAAGTATAAGGTGACTCAAAATAATTCAAAGTCAACTTAAATGAAATTATTGGCAGTTAGTTCAAGTATGAAAACACCTCAAATAAATATAACTAATTTTATTAAAGCAACCATATAGAATAAATAAATAATAAATAATAAGTAAATTCATTCAAGTATTCATAGAAATACTGAACAACTCAATTGCTCATATGACACTGAACAGTATGCTGAAAATAAATTTACATGCAATATTCCAACTTCAGAAGATCTAGTTCAAAACCACTTGTGATCAGGATCAAAACCCTTTATGACTAATTATGATCAAGTTCAAAACTAAATATGATATAAGTGTAAATAGAAATAAGTTCAATCTACTAATATTCCTAAAAGTCAATTCAGAATATTCAATGAATTTCAGTATACCTAATTCAAATCATTATAGTATATGAAATCTTTAGACCATATCTGTCAAAGATCTGGATCCACACTCAAAAAATATTTTTTGAAAGCTAATATCAAACTAAGTATTGTCTATATATTAACTATTATATAAATAAAAATTAATTATTAATTCAATTCCCAACTGCTATTTCCTTAAAATAGTTAAATCAAATAAATAAATTCAAATAATTTTACAAATTCTGTTTCAGAATGCAAAAGAATCAATTTCAAACAACTAATTCAGTTGTGATTGAAAACAGTAAAGTGGATTACAAATTCTCCCTACTGCGCTGACCTTCAAATTCAATTATGGCAAGCTTTTCCAAACGACCAATGAAAATTAGGAATCTGACTGATGTCATATAAATTTACATATTATCTGAACAATCAAACCAATGAAAATGTACCATGTGCTCTGGAACAGCAGGAGGTCAAAACTAGAATACCAATAAATGGAACAGCCACCAAATTATCAATGGAATTCCTGTCTTACAAACAAATGTCAAAATGGAAAGAAAACCCTGAAATTGTGAAATTGTCATTTCATAGCAAATGTCAACCTGTCATTCAAATTGTATATATCACCTGTAGTCAGTCAAATGGATTAAATGTTATGCCTTCACCAAATAATTACTTTGTGAATAAAGCAATAAGGAAATAGTGAAATTATGTCATCTGCTGTTAAAATGTGACAAATGAAGTACTTTGGTCAAATGTAGTTTTCACATTCAATGCAAACAGATCTCAGAATTTTGAAAAACACATGAAGTACTTTTAACAAATTTTTATATCTGTATACAATTAAACAACAAATTAAAATATCAGTGTCAAATTGTACACAAATAATATTCCAATTACTATTCTTGAAAGACTAATCAATAGACCAAAGAAAATATTGTACTCCAGGGTTACAGATAAGGTTTTGATGCAATTGGGTATTTACTCCTTGATTTTTTACAGAATTGGGTATTTGCAATTTTTATTGGGTATTGGCAATTTTCGTAATTGGGTATTATTCATATTCTTAATAGGTATTCTAAATTTTGTTTGCTTTTTGCTATATTTATTTGCTTTCTGTTACTCATTGTTTTGAAAAACAATTGCTTTTTCCACAATTTTAATTGGGTAAATACCCCAATACTCCCCTTATCTGTAACCCTGTACTCACCATCTGTTGACAGAATCAGCCACAATCTGGTATCACATTTCACATAACTTTTCACATCTCACATAATAACTTCACACAAACTTATATATATCCAAAATAAAATAATGAATTTTCCACAGCTATTACACTATTGTCCTTCACTCAATTGGAGGGAGTGTCTCTATGCACAGCAATTACACTGTAAACTATATAAATATTATGCGCAGCAATTACACAATAAACTATATGAAAATTATGAAGAATTAAAAAAAGTGTCTATAGGCACTCCTGAGTGGGATTATCACATTAGATTATTTATACACTCCAACGTTGATAACACGAAAATAAAATATCCATGAAGTCCATGACTGGTCACTGCCAAAACATATCGACCCTCAACCGTCACACCTCCTTCCACATATCTCGTCTACCTTTTATGTTGGGCGCCAATGTTACAGCCTGGGGTTATCTCTGTATAGTACTGTATAGTAGAGCACTTGGCTGTAGTCAGATCTCTGTTTCTATCCTTTATTCTCTACATCTTTAGATCTCTCTATCTCTATATATCTCTGACTGAGCTGAAATATAATATACCCAGAGTTACCACTAAATCATGTCAATAACATAAACCATAGCACATTATCATGTAAGTAAATAGTAAACCCAACCTTACATTATTATAAGGTGTTAAACAATTACAAGAAGTGCAATTGACAGAATTATTGGTAATAAATTACTACAGATAATATGAAATAGGCACAGCCTATAAGCGAGCACAGCTGCCAAACGCATTCAAATAAATAAAGTGAAAGCATAACACCAATTGTATGGTGAATTTGATGATTTATAGACTACATCAGATACAGATGAAATTAGTAACAGCAATTATAACTCTCTAAAAGTAACCGACCAATAAACAAATACAGTACACCTTAATAAGAAACTCATAATGCTGCGATGTGATGTTTAAATTATTGACAGTCTAAATCACAAGACAGTAGATTAGCGATATTAACCCTTTTCTCCATTGCCAGAAGGGCATGACATTTATAATGTAATACTGCTTAAAGCAAGCTGAAATTAAGGTTTGGCAATGCTTAACCCTTTCCCTGTTCTGTATTTAGGCCAAATTTCAATACCTACTGAATAATCATTAAAAAAATAGTTATAATGAAATATGGAAGGTGGAACATTGTAGACATTTTAGAAAGTAAAGAAACATATCTTTCACATTTCATTAGCAAACAGGGCAGACCCTGATCAGACGGCTCCTCTAGGAGCCGTCTGATCTGGGTCTACTCTGTTTGCAAATGCGTGAAAACACGTTTATATGAGGGAAAGGATTAAAGCAAGATGACAAGAAACCAGAAAGCTCAAGAGGCTTTCTGCGTTACTTTCATAATTATTTAAGCTGCCATCAGATCTGTATTCGCCATCATCAGTAAATATTAATTGTAAAAAATACAGTGAAGGTGTCATAAGGTCTTAAATATGCAGAGGAAAGGGTTAAAATGGCAAGACAAGCTGTGTGTTAGTTGTGGTATATTTGCATGTACACCAGGTACGTTTAGGTGCATTGAGATAGAAACATGCAGAAAACAGAAGATATTGATAGAGCTGTTGTGTTAGTAACTTAATGTCAATTGATGCTAATGATGGTGATGATAGACTTCGAAGTTACTGGATAGGTCAATAGGATAAGGACAATACTGCGTGCATGCATATACATGTATTTATAAAAACATATAACATAAGGTTTAGCGATTTCCTATTTAGCATGGAGGAAAGGGTGAAACATTTGAACTATGTGTTACACATGCATACAGTATATCTTAGGGGTAGTTAAAGGCTATTTTCGTTTAAAATCCCATGAATCAGAATCATTTTCATCATTAAAATTGTAATCAATAGCATCATCATCAGCAACAGCAACATCTTACAGGGAAGAAGGATAACTTAAGTCATTCTGAACTGTCTTGCAAACGATGGAAAACCACTTGTAAGTTAGCCAGTGATCAAGATGAACTCCATCATACATATATGAACATAACTTCATAAGCAAACTTTCTACATTTTTTAGAATTTTGGGCATGCCTCCCTCGGTTTTTTTGTGCTTGTTTTCTGGATGTCACTAACCCATTTGATTGTTGGTAAATTGTGCTGAGTGTTTATGTGTGATATTTTTGTATTTATGTTTTATGTCCTCTTCTAAAGATTTTTGTTTAGTGTGTATTTCAGTGTCAGAGAATTGGCTTGAATGAAATTTGCTGTGCTTGTTTTTGAAGACTGTTTTTCTGAAGTGATGCTGGTGGTATACTCCCACCCTTTAAAATTTTGATGTCTGTGTTGAATTGATGTTGCTAAGCCTTCAAGTTGTTCAATTATGTTATTAACTTTCTGTGTAGAATGATTGTAAATAGAGAATATGTCTGCAAGGCTGTAGATCTATGGCTGGGATGTTAGATGTGGGCCTATTTAAAGAAGTCGGTCAGAGAGGCTGATTTATGTAAAACCAGAGATCTATGTCTGAACAAACAAAGCAGATCCTGAGCAAACTAGCTGCTGCTGTAGGAACTCTCTGCAAACGCGTGAAAAGGTGTTTGCATGAAGGATTAAATCATGTGTGTCTGTTGCATAAGTAGATTGATTAACTGGGTGAGCAACACATGAACAATATGACCTTCCTGTTAAGTAATTCAACATAGTAGACGGGCAGTCATACTGGATACATGTATTAATTTGGTAGATTTTGCCGAATTTTCAATAAATATATAGATAATAAATATGATAAAAAGTCTATGTAAATGTTATCAATGTAAATGTATGCTGCTTGAAGGTATCTGCTTTATTTTTTTTGGTGTGTGCATGTTAAGGAATGGGGAAAGTGGGACGGGGGTAATTTATTAACCCTTTCCCTGTTCTATATTTCAATACCTACTGAATATTCATTAACAAAATAGTTATAAATAAATTTGAAAGGTGGAACATTGTAGACATTTCAGAGGGCAAATAAACAGATCTATCACTTACTATTAGCAAACAGAGCAGACCCTGATCAGACGGCTCCTCTAGGAGCCGTCTGATCTGGGTCTACTCTGTTTGCAAATGCATGAAAACACGTTTACATAAGGGAAATGGTTAAAAACCAATTTAGCTGCTGAGTGATGTCACAAAAAATAAGAGGCTTAAATCGGTATTTAAGGTAGATCTACATATTTAAATATAAAAAACAAGCCAATTTTTATTTTATTTAACCATGTATGGTTTGTTGATATCTATACAGGATTACATTTGTACTGAAATCAGTTTTAACGTGCAGCAGGTGCGAGTAGAATCGTTGCCGAAAGGAGCGTATGTTCGCTTTGGTAATATTATTTTTAAAATTTCTTGTACAAAATATCCCGTAATTTCACATCCTAGCGATGAATAGTAACATAGTTGGACGCTAAGTAGCAATTTCAATGAGACATAAACTATTGAATGGGACACACATTTCTATCATGCCCGCACCTGCGACGGAAGTGTGTGTTGCTATGGAATAATCCTACCTCAGTTTTGAAGAGGACTTACGAATTTCGCAGCTACGAAGTTCGCAAGTGACTTTCGTACGAACGTGTTAGTGAAACACTCGTAACTTTTTTCGTACGAACTTCGTAAGCAAAATTCTTAAGCCTACGAAGTTCGTAAGTTACGAAGTTTAGTAAAATGGCCGCCTGGTAATTTGCAGTTCAAAAAATGGCGTGAGTCAATAAAACGAATCAATTCTAACACCCACCTCCAATTATTAGGCCCCAGCATCAAAAGAATGATGTAAAACTCGCGAGTTTTGTCAGTTTGCTTCAAATCATCAAGGAAGGAGCCATTGTACGTGACGTCACGGATTTTCCAACTTTTTCTTCGCTCATCCAATGAAATGGCTCCATCCAAATTTGTTGCAAAATGGCAGCATCCCAAATAGAAACATAACGACAGACGGAAAGGCCGCTGTTGCTAGTTGCTTATTTATTAAGAGGAGAAAACAAATGGAGATTGGGGATATAATTGGGTTGTTTTGTTGAACCACGCCATCTTTTGAACTGAAAATCGCCAGGTTATGGCTGTGATATAGTGAAATCGGGGTGAACGAACGTTTGTCAATGACCCAGAAAACACGTGAAATTTTGAGAAAAGCGTTGTTGGATTGGTAATTGCGCGTAAGTTACCGTGAGAAGATTATATTTATTTGATAGTAAAATATAGTGGCTTTCAATAGCCGAAAGAATTACAAAATTATCATTGAAATTGCAAGAGTTACATTCATATTTGTACTTGTGGTACACGGATGTCCGTTCTGCTAGTTGGAACCCTTGTTATTATATAGTACATATAGACCCCCATGAAGCCGTCCAGACCCTGGATGCGATATCGTAGCTGTAAGACTGATAATGACTAGCGTCCAGTTTACATCTATTTAGGAATAGAGCTACGTTATCGTATCTGTCCAGACCCCTGTGGTACCAGCAAATGTAAAAATGCGAAATAGCAACGTCAGGTTTTATTTATAGGACTATTGCGAGCTGTGCTCGCTATAAAATACATAACATGGAATTGTCTTGCTCATGTGACTTGACATTCTCTGTTAACAATTATACAACAATGCATCGAATACGTATATATATATCTTACCAGGCTGTGGACCTGCCCAGTATCCTCTGCCAAACCCAAACTCCCCCCTCTCTCTCTCTCTCTCTAGTTCTGTCCTATGGTGTGCAAATGAACAATGGTTAGATAGTTCACGCTAAACCAGACCACACCCTTCAGGGTCTACCAATACAGTCAATGTTGAATAATATAATGTATGTATGTTTCTTCGTCAAAACCGAAATTCAGAGTGACCACAGTGCCAACCAAAACTGGCGCGAAAATACGGAACAATCCGAATGATCACCACAAACATCCAATCAACGACAGACTATTAACATCACATGACCAAATCCACACTATTGCTAAATATACCAGACACACCAGTTCAACAAGCTATAAATAAAACAAAGCTGTCAATCTAAAAATACAATGTCACGAAAGGTCAGAATGACAAATTAGATGTCTGCTACAATACAGTAAAGCTCCTCTAAAGCGACCACCAAAAGGCGATAGACATTAATATCCACGAGGGAAATGGTCTACTCGGTTAGAAAAGACATAAAAACGTGTATATGGAGTCTTTATACCAATAAAATATCTATCGATTTAGCAGCCTCTATTAGTGTTGTGCAGTATATTGAAACCATTGTGATAGATCTATTTATCACAACGGTTTCTAAATGAGACTTTTGCAGAGACGCCAAAATGCGTCACCTTAATAAGGAGTTTGGATCTGACTCAAAACTTGTTGTTACTGCTCATTCAACTTTTGTGTAACACTTAGAAATTAAAAAACTCCACTATCGAACAAACTCCTAAACACAGTTAGTTGTCAAGCAATGTGAAAAGAAACAGGTAACAATTAAACGATAATACTCACTGACCTGTGTACTAGCTCTAGCCAAACTCCTAAATTTCACAAACACAGGAACACTTGCAGCAGTCATGTACGAAATCTAGTGAACGAATGATATTGTCGTAGTTCTTTTGTATCCACACCTGTGACATTTTTGCTGGAAAGCGTGCAAATACGAGTTGAATACTTAATAGCCAACAACTCGCGATATTTTCGATTCAGCCATTGATTGAAGTTCAATTGGAAATGTATAAATCTAATCTCAGAAAATTGCTCCCCATAAAATAGATCGCAAATAAGATGATCACTGAAATGTTTGTATCCAGATCATAATTGTACTTCAAATTCAGTTTTAACAAATTCATCTACTTGAATATGAAGATTGGTACTACTATTTGAAAAGGTAGTTTGATCATGATAAATCAGGTGTTTGATTAGGATCAAAACCGTTTTTAGTCTGGATCAAAACCGCTTTATACTCTA
Organism: Azorinus chamasolen; assembly: GCA_963576725.1. Taxonomy (NCBI): domain Eukaryota; kingdom Metazoa; phylum Mollusca; class Bivalvia; order Cardiida; family Solecurtidae; genus Azorinus; species Azorinus chamasolen. The sequence continues at coordinate 49,512,879 of OY755236.1, forward strand.
TTTGAGTCTAGCTCCTGTCTAACATTATTACACATACCATGCGTGTTTCAATCCTTGTACGCTGGCAAAGAAATGTGAAGAGTGTTTGGATCCAGGCAGAGTCATCAGGATCCAAGACATGTTAATTGAATAGAAGAAAAGTTAACCTTGAGAATTGTAGCAGACGCTAAGTGTCAGACAACACAATTAATTATTGTAAGAGAGTTAATAGTTATATTTGGACATTTCAAGAAACTGTTGTTCATTTTTCAGCTTGCAAATAATACATGTGCTATTTACTACTTTATATCGAGGAAAATGAAAGCGCATTATCTGAATCAAATATTCTCTGTCTGTCTGTCTGTCTGTCTGTCTGTCTGTCTGTCTGTCTGTCTCTCTCTCTCTCTCTCTGTCCCTTCTCTCTGTCCTCTCTCTCTCTCTCTGTGTCTGACTGTCTGTCTATATCTGTCTGTCTGTCTCTCTCTCTGTCTGTCTGTCTGTCTGACTGTCTGTCTGTCTGTCTGTCTGTCTGTCTGTCTGTCTGTCTGTCTGTCTGTCTGTCTGTCTGTCTCTCTCTCTCTCTCTCTCTCTCTCTCTCTCTCTCTCTCTCTCTCTCTCTCTCAATAAAACTTCCTTCCTAAAGAACACTCCAAATGTGCCCAGCACTCACACAAATCACACTGGCCAAGGTAAACTTTTTCTTTGCATTTTCTTCTGATGGGTGCAAAATGCGATAAACTGTCCGTAAATTTAAGTGTGAATTTTTAGCATTTTAAACTCTTCAAAATCATATGCATAGACTGGAGTTCCCTGCTTCAGATGTAAAGAAATAGTGTTAGATCTGAAAGAACGATAATAAAAAAAATTGAAAATAGCCGCGCAGGTGCGTTTTAATATTCCCCCTTTGACGTCATATAGTTAATGCAGTTATTTTGTCATTTCAAACTGATATACGATAAATACGAACACTGGGAAGTTGTATTCGTTTGCCTTTTATTTTCTCTTAGGTACTGGATAAAAGATAACATGGCTGCAATGTGACGTTATACACACCACAAAGTATAAAAAATTACCAAGATCTGTTACATTGTTCACGTTTTAAATTAATTATAACCTGTCGTCCCTGTTGGAAAATGGTACGCTCCAAGGTTATCTACATACATGCGCACAACGTCATTCGGCGGCCATTTGCAAAGGAACAGCTGATCGAATTACCATGTACAAAATGTATTTTTGTTGTTTTCTTCCTTGTTATTGCTTAGATCAGAGTGTTATTCAAGGTGAGAGTTCATAAGAAATGATGCGATAGAATAATGTATATTAAATCTCAATTTGTAGCGGAATAAAAAAAAACCCGATTCAAATCGAGTGACAGGGAACTGGGTGAAACCAAAGACCTATGATGTCTTATCATAGGTCTTTGGTGAAACAGACAGTATGTCATACACGTAGCTCCTATAGGGTTTGCTTTCATATCTCCTCTGTTTGCTATGGTGATGAATCCTGTCGCTTTAACTCCTTGCATATGCTAGCAGCAAATCTGCGATTACCTATGCAAACAGTTTGAATCCAGATGAGACGCCGCATAATGCGGCGTCTCATCAGGATCCAAACTGTTTGAAACTTTGATCACACTATTGGAAACAAATAAGAGAAAAATATGTTAAGAATTGAAGCAGACGACTTTAATTGCAGACGAAAATTTACTTAGCGTACAAAGAGTTAAATAGTTTAATACTAGAAAGGAATTATTTGGTGTTCATATTAGACAGGCTCTCTCAGGTAAAAGTTGAATCCGAGATTACCTACTTAGTATTTCACTTTATGATATTATGTTGGGGTTGGGGTTTTTTGTTTTTGTTTTTTTTAAAGTTTTCAACATTCATGGATACGTTTCAGCGCAAGAACATCTAAAGCGCGGAATTGAAACATGCAATACAAAACTATCTGAGCGTTCTTCCTTAATGTTAGATTTCTCCAAATGCACTGTTATTCTAATCAAATTGATACAGCCGAGGTGTGCATAAAGGTTCATGCTCTCTACCAATTCTATAGGTCACAATCATTGACCAATCATTTCCGACAGTAAAGATACTTGTAAGTCAATATTCCCATGCGGTATATCTATTTAACCCTTTCGGTGCCAGCATTGTCGTCTGCTGGGCATAGTTTCGTTTATTTTTAGTGTAAGTGTGAATACTTCTTCCATTTTCTTTATAAAACAGTAAACAGAGTGCCAAACAGTTTGGATCCTGATGAGACGCCGAGTTACTCGGCTTCTCGTCTGGATCCAACTGTTTGCAGGTGATATCAAAGACGCATCGTTGTGGCACGGAAGGGATTAACCAATTACATAATGAGTATTTATGTATGAAATAATTACATCACGAATACTAATTAGCTGAACGTTTAACGCGGCACATCAACAAGATAATGTGTGTCCATTGCAGAAACGGTAGAATCAGATATGTATACATGTATATATATATCTTTATTTGAGTCTCATCTGTGTACATACAACATGAACAGTGGCATCAACTTTACAAAACAGTAGAATGTAGTACACAGCCATTCTAAAAAGAATTATAAGAGACTATCACAGTTCCATGACATACAGAAAACATCACACATTTAAACAAAGTACGTACACACCATATCGATTAGTAAAACCATGTGGTTGCTGCTAATCGTTGTATTAAATACTGCAATAAGAGGAGAAGAAATAAAACTTGAATTACAAAAAGAGACACTAACGTGCACTAATTAAGGAACGATTTTAAAAAACCAGCTATCACCTTTGATCAGATCAAAAATGAACTGACTAGCAACAAACACATGGGATTGATAAAATTACAATACAGGAGAAATAATAATAAAAGGTAACACATTACTTACATAAAAGTTGAGACCTTCTCTTTAAAATACTAAAACAGGTTTTGGCACATACACGTATCAAACTGGGATGGGTTAAAACAATTTCCAAATGCTCAGATTTGCATAGGCTAGAAAAGTTTCCAAATATATCGGATGCTTTACGAAATAATGCTTCTCTCAAATCTACATACATAGGGCAGTCTAAAATTACATGCGCCTCGTCCTCAACAACAGTTTTACAGAAAGGACATTTGCGTTCCTTTTCGGCGATATTCTGATATCTTCCCGTTTCAATCCTGATAGGGGCCACACCACATCTAAATTTACAAAAAGCAGACCGATGGCTTGGGGGTAAGATAATGCAGCAGTATTTTTCAGCAACATAATCCTGTTTAAGCAATCTATAAGTCCTGAGTTTATTCTTCCCTCTCCCATTTACAGCACCGGTCCTATTAATCGACGCAATCCAGTTAGCCTTAAAGTCAGACATTACAAGCAATTTAACCTTCTCAACAATAGTAGACTTATTCAATTTAACACAAATATCACAAAATTGCTGTAAATTCAATGCACATAATTTGGATTTGACGTTATAAAACCAATTCCTACACGATACTGAAATCTTATTTGCCCAAAGTGCTATGCGCTTGTTCAACCGACTGTTGCTAAGACACGAGAGTCTGCACCAATAGTTGGCCAAACAACCCCACTGTTTAACAATTGGCGGTTCCCACGCCATTTCACCGTATACCGCAGCATTAGGCGTATATTTCCCCACCCCTAAGAAAAACCTCATAGCTCTAATTTGAACAGCATTGACACAGGTATACTCTCTATTTCCCCAAATAGGGGCACTATAACTTATGACTGGCCAAACAATCGAGTCGTACAATTTCGAGAAAACATTATAAGGTACTCCACCGATTAACTATTATGTATAACATGTATTAATTATTTCATAAGCGAACAGCGCAGATCCTGACCAGGCCGTTTTTAAAGGAGCTGTCTGATATGGGTAATACTGTGTTTGCAAATGCATAAAAATGCACATAGTCCTACAGTTGAACTTCGATACCTCGGTCCTTCAAATATTCACAAAACCGAATTGTTCTAAAAAGTATCACTATACACATATATAGAAACACACGTGACAGTTCAGTGCAGGTCGAAAGTAATGCTGACACCTCCTACAGTAGCTTTCATTATTACTTTAGACCTGCATATCAAGCTGTGAACTTGAGAAATTGTTCAGATTAGAAATCGGATGATTCGAACCATTGTGTTATCTCGAAGTAATTTATAAGGTCCCTTCAAGTTCGAGACTGTATATGGTGTCAAGGGTTAAGTTAAAGGAAAATGCACCAGGTTTAACTCTTTATTCCAGGAATATTTACGTAAAATATAATAACACCACGAATTGTGCTTAGATTAATTGTTATAATAGCACATAACATATGCCTGAAGTGAATGTTTGGCCATGGCAGAAACTGTACATAGACAGCGAACATAGCAAACCGTGCATTAAAAAAATACCAATGGGCGAAAGCAAATTTCTATAGATCAATATCCAACGGTTCATATCATATGTAACCATATGGCGATAGAGATAGAGGGGGGGAGAGGGGAGGGAGGGAGGGGATGTAGGGAGAGGGGGAGAGAGAGAGGCAGACAGTTTGTGAGAGACAAACGGGGAGAAGGTAGTGAGAGATGGGAGATGTAATGTATTCTGCTTAGAATATGAAACACACTATAAATACCTTTACTACCCTAATCCTCTGTGATAGTAGCCTACCTTATCAGTTGTGTATTAGATCTCAGACTGAGAGTACCATTAAAGTAGTAGTAGAACTCACACGCTTGTGTTACTTATTTATTTGTCATTTGACAATACTCATTTGAGTTGATACTTAAAACTATTACTACTACTACCACTACAAACATAAAACATTAAAGAATAATACATGGTGTCAGAATTTTAAGGACTTTAGTTTCTTTGGACAATATAACAAGAGCACGTATTAACAATGGAACTTGCTGGAATAAAACCACCTGAAATGGACTGGAATAATACAAACCTTCCAGAGGCATGGGAGAAATTCCAGAGACATGTGAAATTAATTTGGGACGGTCCTTTCAAAGGGAAGTCAGACGAGGAGAAAATCTCATATCTACTTTTGTGGATTGGAGATAGAGGAAGAGACGTTCATGCCACATGGGCATTGACCGGGGAAGAGAGGAAGGTTCTCGATATTCATTTCGAGAAATTTAAAGAGCACGTACAGCCAACATTGAACCCGATTTTCGCTCGTTACAAATTCAACAATGAAATGCAAGGGACTGACACAATAGATGTGTTTGTGACCAGACTTAAACTATCAGCCAAAGACTGTGATTTCTCAGAAACGGAGAAAAACAAATTAATCAGAGACAGAATCGTTTTCGGGACTAGTTCTTCGAAAGTCCGCGAAAAGCTGATTATAACATTGGCAAAGATCTAAGGCTAGAGAAGGCTATACAGACGGCACAGGCATACGAGTATAGCCAGGAGCAACTCAAATCCATGGGGAAGGATGTGGACTTCTGCAGAGCCAGACCTACCCAGAATAGCTCAAAGGGACCAAAATATATGTACTCCACTTAAGTCAGGTGACCAGGGTGACCTAGAATAGTTTTATAGGATCGTAAACATTGTACACCCTTTAAGTCACGTGACCGGGTAGAACTAGAATCAGCTCGACAGAACCAATAAACTTGTACACCATTCAAGTCAGGTAATAGGAGAGACCTAGAATTGCTCCATAGGACCGAAAAACGTGTACACCATTTAAGTCAGGTGACCAGAGAGACCTAGACAATTTGCACTCCATTTAATTCAGGTGACCAGAGCGACCTAAAATAGCTCCATAGGGCCGAAAAACGTGTACACCATTTAAGTCAGGTGACCTGGGATACATAGAATAGCTTGATAGTATAACATAATTTGCACATCATTTAAGTCAGGAGAAAATGGAGAGCTATACAACTTGCACATAATTTAAGTCAGGTGACCAGAGACGTCTAGAATAGCTCCATAGGACCAAAAAACTTGTACACCATTTAAGTCAGGTGACCAGAGGGACCTAGAATAGCTCCATAGGACCGAAACATACGGACATCATTTAAGCCAGGTGACAAGAGAGTCCTAGACAACTTGTACACCATTTAAGTTAGGTGATCAGAGAAAACCTAAAAGAGCTCGAAAGGATCTAAAATCTTGTACACCATTTAAGTCAGGTGAATAGAGAAACTTGTACACCATTTAAGTCTGGTGAGCAGGGAGACCTAGAACAGCTCTATAGTACAACACAAGTTGCACACCATTTAAGGCAGGTGAATAGAGAAACCTAGAATAGCTTCATAGGATGTAAAAACTTGTACACCATTTAAGTCTGGTGAGCAGGGAGACCTAGAATAGCTCTATAGTACAACACAATTTGCACACCATTTAAAACAGGTGACAATGGAGACCTAGAATAGCTTCATAGAACCGGAAAACTTGTACACCATTTAAGGCAGGTGACCTGAAAGACCTAGACAACTTGCACACCAATTAAGTCAGGTGACCAGGGAGACCCACAATAGCTCCATAGGACAAAACAACTTGTACACCACATGACCGAAAAACATGTTCATGTACACCATTGATAGGCGGGGTCCTAATCATGGTTACCGTAGCATCCCACCCTAGACTTTTTTTCATTGGTACCAAATTGTTTGTTGTGGTCCTTTAGATCATAGTGATCATAAAAAGAAAACAAACCGTCTTTATTTTAGGTAATATTTCTATAAAGCATATATATTTAAGGTAATTTGCATATAACATGCGTAAATGAATTAGCAATTTTATATGAACATTATGTTTAGTAGTGTTTGATTATACTATCCAATAGCCATATTTAGCAGAGACCCCCCCCCCCCCTCTCTCTCTCTCTCTCTCTCTCTCTCTCTCTCTCTCTCTCTCTGTGGCGTAATGAACAACTTAGTCTCTATACATTTCTACATCTTTATTTCTTCGTACCGTGATTTATTCTTACATACATGACTATCTCTATCCAAGTCTCCTTTTCTCTGGTCAACTCTCCTACAGTTATATACCCAATGCCTTGTAAATGTCTAGACTATATGACAGGTGTACTATCTCATGTGTATTCTTGACATATTGATAAATATATACATGTATACTCTACATGTATCATTCAGTCCATAACCATTTAACCTTTAGCCCGTAACATAAGTGTTATGTTACACACTCTCTCTCTCTCTCTTTTCTCTCCTTATTTAGCAGAGAATCCACCCTCTCTCTCTCTTTCTCTCTCTCTCTCTGGGACTGTAGAGAGGCCAAAGGGCAGAGTCCGGAACTGGTAGTCGGTACCCTCATGGCAGAAGCGTAGGTGTCTGTCTGCCGGGTGAACCGGGACATGAAAATAGCCATCTGATAGATCCATGGATATGGCCCTTTTGTTTGATAGCTAGCTGAATGGAAGCGATGCTCTCCATTTTAAAATGTTCGACCTCTACATACTTGTTGAGAGTGGAGAGCACGACGATAGGTCGAAATGCGCCGTTCTTCTTTTGAATGAGAAAATGACTGCTGTAAAAGCCCGTCGAATTCTCGTTCAGTACCCTTTCTACCGCCCCTTTTGCGAGAAGTTAAGGCACCGCGTCTTGCATATTCGAGTGATCCGATGACAGATGAATTGGGAACCCGGAGAAAAGAGGCTGTCGACCCAGATGGATACTACAATAGGGAGGATCTAAGGGTCCTGAGTGATATTGTGCCATGCTGCAACAAAGTAAAGAAGCCTGGTGCCCCACAAGAATGCAGGGTCGGATCGGAAGGGGGGGGGCAGAAAGAGCGAGTCCCAAGGGCTGAGGCATAGAATGTCCAGAACCCCTAGGGCGGGGAGGGAAGGAACACTGAGACGCCAACCCCGAGGTATTGGCAGCAGGGAAGGATCCTTACCGACTCTTTGCCGAGTTCCGCTGAGGGGAAGAAGATGGCCTGGTTTTTTTACTCTTCTTCCCTTGGATCATTGGGAGGTCCCGTATGAGGCTTACGTTTAGCAGGGACCTTAGCGATTTTCATGAACCCAGACTGGAAGCGTTCCTGGGAGAAACACTGTCTGCGAGCTCTTTCTCCTTAACCTTGCCTCCGAAAAGTAGTTCGGAGGCAAGGGGAGACGCCCGCAGCTCGCCCTGCAGGGCATGTGCAGATTGGAGGAAGGTGTCACGGCGACCGCGGAGCATTTCCGCTGTCAATTTGAGCGCTAGATGCCGAGGGAGCCATTGTCCGTAAACGTCTCTGGTCGCCTAACTTAAATGGTGTACGCGGTGTTAGGTCCTTTGGGAACTATTGCAGGTTTCTCTGGTCGCCTGACTTAATTGGTGTACAAGTGTTTTTGGTCCTATGGAGCTATTCTAAGTCTCTCTGATTACCTCCCTTAAATGGTGTGCAAGTTGCCTTGTCCTATACAGCTATTCTATGTCTCTGATCAACTGACTTAAATGTTGTACAGATTTATCGATCCTATAGAGGTATTCTATGTCCCTCTGGTCACCTGACTTAAATGGTGTGCAACCTTTTCATTCCAATGAAGCTATTCTAAGTCTCTCTGGTCGCCTAAAACAAATACATATAGTGTCCATGTTCTTAGGTCATATGTAACTCTTCTAGACTTCACTCGTTTTTGAGTCCTATGGAGGTATTCTAGGTCTCTCTGGTCACCTAACTTAAATGGTGTGCATTTTTTTTTTATTCATATGGAGCTATTCTAGGTCTCTATAGTCACCTGACTTAAATGGTGTACACGTGTTTAGATCCTATGGAGCTATTCTAGGTTTCTCTAGTCACATAACTTAAATGGTGCACACGTTTTTCGGTCCTATGGAGCTATTCTAGGTTTCTCTAGTCACCTAACTTAAATGGTGTACAAGTTTTTCGGTCCTGTGGAGCTTTTCCATGTGTCCCTGGTCACCTGACTTAAATGGTGTACAAATTTTTCGGTCCTATGGAAGTATTCAAGATCTCTGTGGTCACCTGACTTATATGGTGTGCAAGTTGTCTAGGTCTCCCTGGCCACCTGACTTAAATGGTGTGCAAATTGTTTTGTACTATAGAGCTATTCTAGGTCTTCCTTGTCACCTGACTTAAACGGTGTACAAGTTTGTCGGTCCTATGAAGGTATTCTAGGTCTCCCTGCTCACTTGCCTTAAATGTTGTACTGTACAAATGTTTAGATCCTTTGGAGCTATTCTAGGTCTCTCTAGTCACCTAACTTAAATGGTGTACAAGATGTTCGGTCCTATGGAGCTATTCTAGGTCTCTCTGGTCACCTGACTTAAATGGTGTGCAAGTTGTCTAGGTCTCTCTGGTCACCTGACTTAAATGGTGTACAAGTGTTTCGGTCCTATGGAGCTATTGTAGGTCTCTTCTAGTCACCTGAATTAAATAGTGTACACTTTTTTCGGTCCTGTGGAGTTATTCGAGGTCTCTCTGGTCACCTGACTTAAATGGTGTACACATTGTTTTGTACTATAGAGCTATTCTAGGTCTTCCTGGTCACCTGACTTAAACGGTGTACAAGTATTTCGGTCCTATGAAGCTTTTCTAGGTCTCCCTGCTCACCTGACTTAAATGGTGTACAAGTTTTTCGGTCCTATGGAGCTATTCTAGGTCTCTCTGGTCACCTGACTTAAATGGTGTACAAGTGTTTCGGTCCTATGGAGCTGTTGTACGTCTCTCTAGTCACCTGAATTAAATAGTGTACATTTTTTCTGTCCTACAGAGGTATTCGAGGTCTCTCTGGTCACCTGACTTAAATGGTGTACAAATTGTTTTGTACTATAGAGCTATTCTAGGTCTTCCTGGTCACCTGACTTAAACGGTGTACAAGTATTTCGGTCCTATGAAGCTTTTTTAGGTCTCCCTGCTCACCTGACTTAAATGGTGTACAAGTTTTTAGATCCTATGGAGCTATTCTAGGTATCTCTGGTCACCTGACTTAAATGTGTGCAAGTTGTCTAGGTCCCCGTTGTCACCTGACTTAAATGGTGTGCAAATTGTGTTGTACTATAAAGCTATTCCAGGTCTCCCTGGTCACACGACTTAATTGGTGTACAAGTTTTTCGGTCCTATTGAGCTATTCTATGCCTCTCTAGTCACCTGACTTATATGGTGTGCAAGTTATCTAGGTCTCCCTGGTCACCTGACTTAAATGGTGTGCAAATTGTGTTGAACTATTGAGCTATTCTGTGTCTCCCTGGTCACCTGACTTAAACGGTGTGCACGTTTGTCGGTCCTATGAAGCTATTCTAGGTCTCCCTGCTCACCTGACTTAAACGGTGTACAAGTTTTAGATCCCATGGAGCTATTCTAGGTTTCTCTAGTCACCTGACTTAAATGGTGTACAAGTTTTTCGGTCATATTGGGCTATTCTAGGCCTCTCTCGTCACCTGACTTAAATGGTGTACAAGTTGTCTAGGTCTCCCTGGTCACCTGACTGAAATGGTATGCAAGATGTCTATGTCTCTCTGGTCACCCGACTTAAATAGTGTGCAAGATGTCTATGTCTCTCTGGTCACCTGACTTAAATAGTGTACAAGTTTTTTCTGTCCTATGGAGCTGTTCTATGTCTCCTGGTCACCTGACGTAAATGGTGTGCAAGATGCCTAGATCTCTCTGGTCACCTGACTTAAATGGTGTACAAGTTTTCTGTCCTATTGGGCTATTCTAGGCCTCTCTGGTCACCTGACTTAAATGGTGTGCAAGTTGTCTAGGTCTCCCTGGTCACCTGACTTAAATGGTGTGCAAGATGCCTATGTCTCTCTGGTCACCTGACTTAAATAGTGTGCAAGATGTCTATGTCTATCTGGTCACCTGACTTAAATGGTGTACAAGTGTGTCTGTCCTATGGAGCTGTTCTATGTCTCTCTGGTCACCTGACTTAAATAGTGTACAAGTTTTTCTGTCCTATGGAGTTGTTCTATGTCTCTCTGGTCACCTGACTTAAATGGTGTGCAAGGTGTCTAGGTCTCTCTGGTCACCTGACTTAAATGGTGTACAAGTTTTTCTATCCTATTGGGCTATTCTAGGCCTGCATGGTCACCTGACTTAAGCGGTGTACAAGTTTTTCGGTCCTGTGAAGCTATTCTAGGTCTCCCTGCTCAACTGACTTAAATTGTGTACAAGTTTTAGATCCTATGGAGCTGTTCTATGTTTCTCTAGTCACCTAACTTAAATGGTGTACAAGTGTTTCTGTCCTATGGAGCTGTTCTATGTCTCACTGATCACCTGACTTAAATGGTGTGCAAGATGCCTAGGTCTCTCTGGTCACCTGTCTTAAATGGTGTGCAAGTTGTCTAGGTCTCCCTGGTCACCTGACTTAAATGGTGTACAAGTGTTTCGGTTCTATGGAGCTATTGTAGGTCTCTCTAGTCGCCTGAATTAAATAGTGTACATTTTTTCTGTCTTATAGAGGTATTCGAGGTCTCTCTGGTCGCCTGACTTAAATGGTGTACAAATTGTTTTGTACTATAGAGCTATTCTAGGTCTCCCTGCTCACCTGACTTAAATTGTGTACACGTGTTTAGATCCTATGGAGCTATTCTATGTATCTCTGGTCACCTGACTTAAATGGTGTGCAAGTTATCTACCCCCCCCCCCCTCCTTGTCACCTGACTGAAATGGTGTGCAAATTGTGTTGTACTATAAAGCTATTCTAGGTCTCCCTGGTCACACGGCTTAATTGGTGTACAAGTTTTTCGGTCCTATTGAGCTATTCTATGTCTCTCTGGTCACCTGACTTAAATGGTGTACAAGTTTTCGGTCCTATTGGGCTATTCTAGGCCTCTCTGGTCACCTGACTTAAATGGTGTACAAGTTGTGTAGGTCTCCCTGGTCACCTGACTTAAATGGTGTGCAAGATGCCTATGTCTCTCTGGTCACCCGACTTAAATAGTGTGCAAGATGTCTGTCTCTCTGGTCACCTGACTTAAATAGTGTACAGGTTTTTCTGTCCTATGGAGCTGTTCTATGTCTCTCTCGTCACCTGACTTAAATGGTGTGCAAGATGCCTAGGTCTCTTTGGTCACCTGACTTAAATGGTGTACAAGTTTTTCTGTCCTATTGGGCTATTCTAGGCCTCTCTGGTCACCTGACTTAAATGGTTTGCAAGTTGTCTAGGTCTCCCTGGTCACCTGAATTAAACGGTGTACAAGTTTTAGATCCTATGGAGCTATTCTATGTTTCTCTAGTCACCTAACTTAAATGGTGTACAAGTTTTTCTGTCCTATGGAGCTGTTCTATGTCTCTCTGGTCACCTGACTTAAATGGTGTGCAAGATGTCTAGGTCTCTCTGGTCACCTGACTTAAATGGTGTACAAGTTTTTCGGTCCTATTGGGCTATTCTAGGCCTCTCTCTTCACCTGACTTAAATGGCGTGCAAGTTGTCTAGATCTCCATGGCCACCTGACTTAAATGGTGTGCAATTTGTTTTTGTGCTATAGAGCTATTCTAGGTATTCCTTGTCATCTGACTTAAACGGTGTACACGTTTGTCGGTCCTATGAAGCTATTCTATGTCTCCCTGCTCACCTGACTTAAATCATGTACAAGATGTTCGGTCCTATGGAACTATTCTATGAATCCCTGGTCACCTGACTTAAATGGTGTACAAGTTTTTCGGTCCTGTGGAGCTATTCTATGTCTCTTATGGTCGCCTGACATAAATGGCGTGCAAGTTTTCTAGTTCTCTCTGGTCACCTGACTTAAATGGTGCACGAGTTTTTCGGTTCTATGGAGCTATTCTAGGTCTCTCTGGTCACCTGACTTAAATGGTGTACAAGTTTTTCGGTCTTATTGGGCTAATCTAGGCCTCTCTTGTCACCCGACTTAAATGGTGTGCAAGTTGTCTAGGTCTCCCTAGTCACCTGAATTAAATGGTTGGTCACCTGACTTAAACGGTGTACAAGTTTTTCGGTCCTATGAAGCTATTCTAGGTCTCCCAGCTCACCTGTACACGTTTTTAGATATTCTAGCTTTCTCTATAGTCACCTAACGGTGTACAAGATGTTCGATCCTATGGGACTATTCTATGAATCCCTGGTCACCTGACTTTAATGGTGTACAATTTTTCGGTCCCATGGAGCTATTCTATGTCTCTTTTGGTCGCCTGGCTTAAATGGCGTGCAAGTTGTCTAGGTCTCTCTGGTCACCTGACTTAAATGGTGCACGAGTTTTTCGGTCCCGTTGAGTTATTCTAAGTCTCTCTGTTCACTAGACTTAAATGGTGTACAAATTTTACGGTCCTATCTAGCTATTCTAGGTCTCTCTGGTCACCTAATTTAAATGGTGTGCAACGTTTTCATTCCTTTGGAGCTATTCAAAGTCTCTCTGGTCACCTGACTTAAATGGTGTACAAGTTGTTCGATCCCAATTAATATTGGGACAAAAGCAACATCATTTTTAAATATTTCCCTCCCCTTTTCCTCCCCTTCTCTTTTAAATTAAATTAAATGTAATTGAAAAATCAGCATTTTCCTTCTTTATTTATGTATTCGGAAAACCACTTAAAGGATCCCATGTGTGTATCTCCGTGCTTGGCAGTGGGCAGGACTTCGTCTGAAGGCGGGGCTACGTGTATTACGGACACCTAACTTAAATGGTGTACTGACTCAACCGTGTATTCAATGTTTCCGGAGAAAAATAAACACAAAATATGGATGATGAGTTCGAAGATCAGTATGCGGATGAGCTGGATGCTATGGGCGATCTTGATGGTAACCACTTAGTTTAATTGTATGTTTTGTTTTTAAACAATTCCATCGACAAGGCAGGCGCTAATAGTTAGGCCATGTTCATCCGCGAAAAGACATTACAAACGTCAGTTTTACCGTGAAAGAAAACATGTCATTTAACTTATATTTAACTTATGTCATATCTCAGAGAAAGATTGCCTCATTCTTTAAACTTATCTAAATTAACAGAAATGATTTCGGACTCTCCCTTAATATGAACTAAGACACCGTGACCGTCCCAAGCGGGAATTACAGTCAAACCGGCCCCAAGTCAAACCGGCCTCCAAAAAGTCAAACCGGCCTCATGTGAAATATTTTTTTGGTCAAACCGGCCCCACAATTTAAAATAGATTTTCTAAACATGTTTAATTATTTTTTGGGGATTTAGTTTCGTAATGTAGTTTCATATCGGAAGTATTTTGGCCATTTGGAAATATCTGCATATTAGTGTGTTCTATTCGGCTCACGTTAAAAGATCAATGAAGTTAATGCCAATTAATGGCACGCATTTCGGTAGGTGTGATAATCCCATTAATGGCACGAGTGCGTATGTATATTTACGATAATCCAATTAGACACGCGTTCATTGTGTCAGTTGAATGAACATTATTATTGTTTATCTTGGTTATTAGGCATATTTGCATGCGAAAATGAATTCAGTAATTTTTTTGCGACTGTTTTAAAATAGTGTCATCCAGTGAAATTTTTGATTTTTTTCCAAACCAGAACTAAGTATTTCCTATTTCCTTCCTTTAAACGTGTATTAATGTATTTACAAACAGCGTAGGAGTCGTGTGATCAGGATCTGCACTGTTTGCTCATGGAATTTGAAAAAAAAACCTTGATAAGCACAAGGTATTGAAACTTTGGAGAATGAATATCGAACATTGAAATATTTAAATCTTGTTTACATAATTGTAAAAGTTACATAATTGTAATATCAATGTTTTATGAAATAGTTTCCCCGTAAATGTAATTCATCGGGGTATTGATTTATATGTCCCCTATTTCTTTATTTTATACATTATCATGACTGTATTTATAGCCGTGTATGTGTCTTTTCACGCATTGATAGATATATCGCTTTTTGAGTATATGTGCATGCCTTATATGATGATCATATGTGTAATTAACAGTAAACCCTAGTTGGATAGTTATGGGGAGTGGATGAGCGGTGGGTGCTTGGTGCAGGTAAAGGTCATGCAGCTCTCAGGACTTTTGCCATGCACTAGACTGCCCCTGTCACAACCAACAGTCTGGAAACAGATGAGACGACGAGCAACACGATGTCTCACCTGGGTCCAAACAGATTGTCACCAAATTTTGAGTTGGCTTGGAATTCCCCGACGGTCTTTTTAGCAGAGGTCATATTGTTTAGCATGCTATACGCAGTGTTATAAGAAGAAAAAAATAGCTTACCTACGTTTTCCCCTGTCGTCTGCATCCACAAAGATAACCGATTTAACTTAACTGTAGTGAATAGGATTCCATTCTCGCCCACAGTTAGTTACACTGGCGAATGCCCCGATTGTTGGCGTGAAAAGCGTGCACTAACTTTACATCTTACCCAGGAGCGGATCTAGAGGGTAGTCCAATTAAGTACCAACTAGACCCGCTAGAGGGAAAAGTATTTGCATCAAATGTTCCCCCTTTACAGCATATGCATTTTTGCCGAACAAATTAATTTATAAAACGACCGGATTCATCATCTCTCAATCTATTATATATACTGTATGTATGTCTCCCTCATGTTGTACATGTTAGTACCTGAGACGAAATAAAGATATGTTCTGTTCTGTAATGGAAAAAATTCTCGAATTAAACTGGGTGACACAGTTTATTAATATGGAAAGAAGCTATAGTATGTGACGACCAACGTTAATGAAGCTAGAAAAAACAGAACACTGATCCGATGTTTGTAATATTTAATAGCACATATCTCAAGTCAATTCATTATAAACTTTTAAAGTATATTTAAAACACTTTAATCTATGAATCAGTCATTATGTACGAAATAATGATAATTAACATTTATTAAAATCATTTTTATCATGGCTTTGTTTAGGCAGACACTATGGAATCGGGGATATAGTAGACTTTATTAAGCAAAGAGAGCACACCCTGATCAAAAAGCTACTTTATAAACTGTCTGATCTGGGTATACTCTACACATGCGTATATTTAATAGCACATACCAAGTCAATTCAAGAAGTAAATCGTATAAAGTATATGTTTAACCCTTTAATCTTTGATTTTTGAATTAGTCATTATATAAGCAATAATGACAATTAATATTTATTAGATTCATAGAATATGTTAAGCAAACAGAGCAGACCCTGAACAAAGAGCTCCTTTATAAACCATCTGATCTGGTTCTACTCTGTGTCAATATGACAGTTAACTATTATCTAAGTTATGCTCATAAATAATCAAGCAAATATGCATGTAGCACGTGTCCATGTTAATTTAATCAGTGTCACATACTGATACATCAATCTAATCGGCTTATCGGCGGTACCTGTGATCTCGGAGTGGACAACATTTACACGTGCCTTAAATTAATCAGCATCAGAAAAGGAGTGGGTAGCGAAACGTCCGTCAGCCTGACAGACAGACCGACAGACAGACTATCACACAGGGGAAAATGGTAGGGACTTGATAACTAAAACCTGGAATATATCTGTAATATAATTATGGCCGCTTGAAGCGTTTTCAGTATAATTACCATGATAATAATATCTTGAAAATATATTACAGAAAACCTTTAGAATGATGAATAGCTACTCTACCCCCCTCTATTTAAATTATGTAAAGTTTCACTAGAAATATACTTACAGTTTCAACCAGTTTGATACCTGATGAGATGCCGAGTGTTGTCGACCTCTAATCTGGGTCCAAATTGTTTACACAACCCACAACGTACTAAAGGTTAACTAATACTGAATATACTTTGCAGTTAGCACTCTGTCGCTTTTGTAGTAAGAAAATTAGTTTTTAAATATTACTGTCTACATGAGTAGGTATATACTGAGTGCACGTGCACACGAACTGATTGACTTATATAATAGTCAAATAAATTTTGATGGTATTCTCATTCTAGTTTTGGACAGATATATATATATATATATATATATACATGCAGAAAGACAAACACATACACAAGGGAAAAATGGTATGGAATTAATAATTAAATTTAACATAACAGTAATGCACGTGTACAGCACAAGCCAGAAACAATGATTGATTTCTATTGTAGTCAAAATAAATCGCGAAAGCTGTATTTAATGGTATTCTCAACTTATTTTTGGACATACACATTGATATACAGACATAAGGGGAACATGGTAGGGACTTTATAATATAGATTAACATACCCGTATTGCACGTGCGATGCTGCTATCTTTCACATGAGTCACATGTAACTGCCTGCTGTAAAGGCCGAAGCAATTCCCCACAATCTATACAGTTGTCTGTCATTGTCACACAGCACAATTACACAGATAACACAACACCAATACGAGAAGAATTCAAAGTCAGAATAAAAATTGCAATTAATCACATATAAAATACCAATCACATATCCGATGGTTCACGTGGAATAAATTAATAGAAACAAATTGGTCCAGTACAAAATAACGATGATATATCCAAGAAGTTAATAAAACACAGAGAAACAATCACATAGTAAAAACTTGTTGATAGTGAGAAAGACATGAAATCATAAACTTTATTTATACACACCATTTTTCACTCACGTCGCCAATTATCGCTCTTCAAAAATACCGAAAAATAACTTAACTTGTTTATTGACGGCACCGAACAATAAAAATACATTGTAATGGGATTAACACCGTAATGTACATTTGTGTGTTACCGCCCCGTGCATACGTTAGCAATTAGTGCTCATCTTTAACAACCATAAAAGGGATTAACACCTTTAAGTACACGTGCATAACATGCCAATTAGTCTTTGTCTGTACATAGCTAAAACTAATATATTAATGTGTTAATTGTGCGGTTATATTAAAGTCACACACAACTAATTACTGTCTTAAAATTAATGAGTGTCTTACGATAAGTGTTAAAATTTCGGTTACATTATAGGCACAAATTTAAAAAAGTGTTAATTGTTTGCTAACATTTACGCAGAAACATGATATCACCTGATCAAATGATTCTCGAACATTACATTTTATGATACATAATAATATAACATTACATTTGAGGATTTTTTAAAAAAAATTATGAGGCCGGTTTGACCAGCAAAAAAATATTTTGGGGGCCGGTTTGACCAGAATGAGGTCCGGTTTGACTTTTTGGAGGCCGGTTTGACCAGGGGCCGGTTTGACTTGGGGCCGGTTTGACTTGTTCCCAAGCGGCACCTGTCATTCCAAACGTTTTTTATCCAATCTCGCAATAAAGTATACAGATAAACACTTGCAGTTTACGTTGATCCAAATAAAATGTTAACATGGCTTTTTTTTCAAGATTTCTATCATATATGTTACAATAAGATATATGATAGAAATCTCCGATGTGCACTTTCCTGACTGTAACACTCGAAAGAGGGGTAGTCAGTAACCGTAGATAGATAGATAGATAAGATTTTACATACTGACTTAACAATCAATATTATAGGCTTGTTTTAACTTCAACTTCACTTCAACTTTATACTGTCGACAATCGTTCACCGATTATTATGGACAGACAGGCTTTAAGATTTAAGATTCAGACTGACAGAAAGGGTAGCATACATATTTTTTTGCAATAGATCTATTGTGTTGATTAGACCTTGACTTAAGCCCCAGATATCGAAAATTCATATTTAAAACTACCTAGAGCCATTTTTTCTGAGCCTAGGTGGTTAGTTATATGTATGACTTTACTTGATTATTTATCTGAAACATCAATAATCCAAAGACCTATGATAAAACTGTTTTATCATAGGTCTTTGAATAATCCTATCAAAACCGTCATTTGAAATCTATTTAAATGTGCCAGTATGGATTTTTTCAATCAGTGATTACAAAGTTATCGTTTGGACTAAACTTATTGTGATTGGCCAATATGTGAATCATTAGCATGTCCATGGAACCGTGTCACAGATTTTTTTTTATATAAAACTCCTCTCCGTTTGGGAGTTATGCACAGGACAGGTTAAATAATTTTCTACTTGCCCAGATTTTTGCTGACATTTTGTAGGAAACCTAATTATTTTGCTATAAATGTTAACATTTGGTCTTGATACAATATAAAAAGTATTAGCATATTCAAGAAACTTCAAGCAAGAAATTTCACAAGTATGTCTTAACCCTTCTCTTGCCAAGTTTTAAAATACATGTCTCCTTCTTTACCCATGCCCTGTTGTATAATTACATATATCTTGACTGTGTACAAGTATATCGCTGTGCAAACACTGCTGTGGAGTGCACTGGTTGCACAATCAACTTGTAAATAGTGCAGACCCAGATGTCTCATCTGGGTCTTCACTATTTACAGGTAGATATATTGACATGAATAGCAAGCGAAGGGTTAATCTACAGCAGAAAATTATATATTAATTTGCCGAACTATGAACATGTAGCACTGTAATTTATGTCATACTTTTTTATCTGTCTTGTGCCAAAATCTACCTGGCTTGGACAGGTAGACAATTAATTTGTCAGACCTTGTACATGGATGTTTATTTCATTTCATGATCTCTTAAACTTTATTCAGAATACACTGCGCAGCCTCGAAGATCTCTACAGTTTGCCACTCCAAAACAGAAATCTTCCTTGAGTCAGACATCAAATCGGGGGGATTCAACACTCTGCGATCTGCCCGACTGCCTGGATGAGCCAAGTCAGCTTGACATTGGGCAGCTGTCAAATACACAATCATCAATAAGTAGTTCAAAGAAAAGGGGAAGAGAAATTAATGAAGCATTTGACTCTGACAGAGAGCTAGAGTATGATGATGATGATCTCATTGGAACAGGTAATGGATTTGCAAATTGATTTTAAAATCCTGTCAAGTGAGAGATAATGAATTTATGAAGATCAATTACCTTAGCCCTTTCCCTCATATGAACGCTTTTTCAGGCATTTGCATACAGAGTAGAATGAGATAGCTCCTTTAGGAGAAATTATGAAATTATAATATATCTGACTCTACATTCTTACACCAATACCAAAAACTCATATTTACATATGTCTTGATAGAAAATCAGTAAATAGATATTCCTGATTTCATTATTTCTTACATGAATAGTGAAAAGCTATAGGGTTGAAATTATAATGGCATTATGAACAAAATACATTTTTTTACCATGACAGAAGCTGTAGAATCAAACCTATATTTTATCATATAAAGCAAACAGCAGATCCTGATCAAATGGCTCTATTTGCAAAAGTGTGAAAAGTTTCTATCAAGTAAAGGGTTAATATCAATGTACATGTATTTTACAGACAACTATTGACTTAACCTTTGCAGTATGTATCTTTGTCTTCAAAACTTTACTCCATTATAAATGCCTTTACAAATAGAGTAGTCCCAGATCAGATGGCTCCTACAGGAGCCGTCTGATCAGGGTCTGCTCCATTTGCTTATGCTTATATATTCTGCTATGGCCAAAACTTCTTGTGTCCATGTGCTATTATAACAATTAATCATTATGCCATTACTTCTTACAAGAATATTCATGGAGTAAAGTGTTTAGAAATAAAATTTCATTTTTGTTTTTAGAAAAAAAAAATTGCAGTCAGACTGAAAGTGTCAGACAGTGTGCATCCTGATGAGTTGCTGAGCTGCTCTTGTCTCATCTGGATCCAAACTCATGACTATCTTTTTAGTAGATTGCAAAGAGCATGCCTCATAATTTGGGAGGAAATATAATGTACACTTTTAGGCAAAACGGAACAAGCATTGCATGTTATTTCAATTCCTGAGTGGAATTGGCCCAAGCTAGAGAAGGGGAAAATGTTCCAAAAATGTTTACCAAGGTCATCAAAATTTGGTCCATAATTTTTAATGGGGTTAAAATGGTGGTGGAACTATTGAATAAGAAGATAATATCATAAATTATTACCTGTTCAAATTGTCATAAAACATTTGTCTTCAAATACAAGGTTTAACCCTTTACTCCAGAAAAACACCCCTCTATGTCTATGAAAACACAGTAAACCCAGATCGGATGGCTCCTGTAGGAGCTGTCTGATCAGGGTCTGCTCTGTTTGCTTTTGAAATAATATAGATATGATTGTACAGTTTTGCTATGGCCAGCTTTCCCGTGTTCATTTTAAAGATTAATCTAATCAATACTCATGATGTCATTATTTCTGACATGAAAGTTCATGGAGTAAAGGCTTAAGCAGTTTTGATCCTGATGCAACACCCAGTTGCTGCCTTTCACTCTTTCCTTCATATAAATGCCTTTCCACACATTTGCAAACAAAGTAGACCCAGATCAGACGGCTCCTGTAGGAGCTGTCTGATCAGGGTCTGCTCTGATTGCCTTTATAGAATATGTTTCTTTAGTTTATAAAATGGCTACAATGTTTCACCTACTGTATTTCATTACAACTATTTTATCCATGAATATTCAGTAGGTATTGAAATTTGGACTAAATATAGAACAGGTTAAAGGTTATCTAAACTGTCTTATAGTGTGGAAATAGTGAATGTATTGTAAAATACTTTTAACACCTACATTGTACTGAATTGAATTGCAATGAAATCAGGGCATAAACAGTTACACACCAGTTACTGTTTGCTGCATGTTGGTACGTCAATGTGTGAACAAGAGTTTATGAGAGAAAGTTTTAAGGCCCAGAATAAGAAGTCTTTTTGGTGGTCACTTTAGGTTTTACTGTAAATAGAAATGTTGTGACTTTTAGCTCCATCTTCAAAAAGAAGCAGACTGGATACGAAGCAGATAGACGAAGCAGATCTTTGGGATGATGAGCTTGAATCACCAAATACAAAGGTGAAAAGTCTCCATGGCAGTCATGTCACCAGACAATACGAGCCAGAGAGTGTTGACTTACCTCCATCCCCAGACAGGAGGATAATGGAGAGAATACTACAGCACAGGAACAAAGGGAATGTGCCAGAACTGGTGGTGAAGGACAGAGATAGGCATCAGGACAGATATGTTGACAGTATGTGTTGAAACGTTGCTAGTATGTGTGTCATTTGAGGCCTGTTTTATGAAATATTGTATGGCAGAAACTGTCATGAGTTCTAACATGATGATTACAACTTCCTTTTGTAATTTTTGTGTGTTAGAACTTAAAATAAAAGTTAACCCTTCTCTTGCTGAATTTTAAAATACATTTCTCCTTCTTTTCCCATGCCCTGTTGTATAACTATATGTTTCTTCACTGTGTACAAGTATTTCGCTGTGCAATCACTACTGTGGAGTGCACTGGTTGCACAATCAACTTGTTAATAGTGCAGACCCTGATGAGACAGCTCCTGCAGGAGCTGTCTCATCTGGGTCTTCACTATTTACAGGTAGATATATTGACATGAATAGCAAGCGAAGGGTTTACCCCCGGTTAATCCTTTCTATGTTGTATCTTTATGTAAGACGTCATGAATATTTATTAGCTGAACTTTTATAGTAACATGTGTACATGGGATTGTTTAGTATTGGTAGAAATTGTAAAGTCAGTTCTATATGATGTCATAAGCAAACAGAGTAGACCCTGATCAGAGGGCTCACATTGACCTTGACATGTGTCATTCGTCATCAGTCTTCAACAATTTGAACCTTTGAAAATCTTCTCCTCTGAATATACAGGGTTCTTAGCTTTCATCTTGGGCACATTGCATCATCTGTAGGTCCTCTACAAAAGTTATATTAATTATGTCCCAGGGATGACGGTCAAAATTTGGTACATAGCATCATCTTGAAGTCTGCTACAAAATTCATATGAATTATTATGCCCCTGGGGTCAAATGAGACTCCGCCTCAGGGGTGGCCAGTTTTGTTCAGTTCCTCTATAAAAGATATGTAAATTATGCCCTTAAGGTCAAAATTGGCCACGCCCCAGGGATGGCCAGTTTTCTAGCAAGTTTGTAGCAGCCTGCTGTTTAAATCAGCTTTATCCTTTGCTGGTCAGTGAGTCAATTATTGTTGTTTTTTGATGGAGAATAGTGGTCATACAGTGTAGTTTGCTTGACCAGTGGCTATTTTTAGTGTACCTGTATTACTGGGTCGTGCCAAGCTGTAGTAGGCTTGGAGGTTGGAGTGATAGTAAACAGACCCTGTGGCTTATATGACCATGGCCATTTCTTAACAATGCAATTATCCCTTCCCTTTTCCCCCCTACGGGTGGCCAGTTTTCTATAGAAACAAAGTGAAAACTTTAAAATCTTCTCCCCTGATTGTCTGGTGAGTGATATCAGGGCCATCATGGCCCTCTTGTTTCTGTGAATTTGTTTGTAATTTGTTTAATATCAGAATTGTCTGCCTTGAATTAAAATTTTGGTACAGCAACCATTTAGCCTGTTAGCATTACATATTCAAGCATAAAATGGTCAGTAAATCATCAGAATCAATGTTGTGTTAAAGGAGAAAAATTGAAGGAAAAAACTCTTTGAGTTAAAAATAAAATTTTGTTTTTCATTTGACCCATTACTTAATGCTTTTTAATACCTTTGCAAACAGAGTAGACCTGGACCAGACACTCCCTGTTGGGGTGTCTGATCATTGTCTGCTGTTTTCATATGGCATAATACATATCTGATTCTATAGTTTATCACAATGGCAGAAATTACCCGTTTTCTTTTCGTTATATAAATTAATCAAATTAACATTCATACAGTTATTATTTCTTGGATGAATATTCATGAAGTAAAGGGTTAAGAAGTTCCTTATAGTGCTAAACATTTGTTTAACCCTTTGCTTGCTACTGTGGAGTGCACTGGTTGCACAGTCAATTTGTAAATAGTGCAGACCCTGATGAGACAGCTCCTGCAGGAGCTGTCTCATCTGGGTCTTCACTATTTACAGGTACGCATATTGACCTGAATAGGAAGCAAAGGGTTAACATTGCATTTTGTGATGAATTATTCAGGTCTTGATATTGAAAGGACACGAGTGTTTAGGAGGATTCCCAGTGACAGGTATTTACCAACTACAGGCACCGAGGGAGACAGAGTGTACATGAAGTTGAAAGATGACAGTGACCTGAATAAAGAGGTTTGTTTAACCATTAGGTCTACTCTGTTTACAAAGGCGTAAAAAAGTGTTTGTATGACAGAAAAGGTGAAGTAAATTCTGTGAACTTGTGGTTAATGATGAGGGGTTTGAATATGGAAGAAACCTCTTTTGATTTTCCTGTTGGGCACTGGTATATAGTGAGATTTTAAACTCACATCCAGTCACATTGGCTTCATGGCATAAATTGGAACTAATGCTATACTTAACTGGCCATCCTGAGAGTAATGCAGGAAAAAAATAGTACTACCATTGTTTATTTAGTATATCTGTTTTTTGAGCATTTTCTTTGCACACGAATCCTGAACATAATTTTTTTTTAACCTTTTCCCTGTTCTATGTTTATTCCAAATTTCAATACTTATTGAATATTCATGGACAAAACCAAGGTGGAACATTGTAGCAATTTTAGAAGGTGAAGAAACAGATCTTTCAAACAGATCATTCAAATTCCATTAGCAAATAGAGCAGACCCAGACTCCTTGAGGAGCCGTCTGATCTTGGTCTACTCTGTTTGCAAATGTGTGAAAACATATTTATATGAAGGGAAGGGCTTAAAATAACATGTTTGCAGACTTGAAAGAATATTACAAATGAGAAGTGTGCAACTGCTTCTACTACAAATATTGATCTACTTTTAAATGACGCCGCATTTACCTACAATCATGGTTTTAGCTCACCTGGCACAAAGTGCCAATTTGAGCTTTGGGGTTGTCCTGTGTCCGTCGTCGTGTGTATGTGCGTTGTGCAGGCGTCAACAATTTACTTAAACATCTTCTCTGAAACCATAAAGCCTAGAGCTTTGATATTTGGTGTGTAGTATGATCTAATGGTCCTCTAAAAATTGTTCAAATTATGACCCCTGGACCAAAAATTACCTCGCCCTAGGGGCTAATCAGTTTTTTATAGGAAAATAAAAATTTCTTCTCTGAAACTGTAAGGCATAGACCCTTTGATATTTGGTATGTAGCATTATCTGATGGTCCTCTTCAAAGATTGTTCAAATTATGACCCCCGGCCAAAAATGACCCTACCCTGGGGATTAACAGTTTTTCATAGGAAAATGTTTAAAAATCTTCTTGTCAAAAAACCACATGTTCCAGATCTTTGATATTTGGTTTATAGATTTACTTAGTATGCCTTTATAAAGTTTGTTAATATCATAATTCTGAGGTTAAAATTGGCTCAGCCCTGTGGGTTATACTTTGAAATAGACTTTTTCACATCAGCAACTACAGTTTAAAGGTCTCCCCAGCCAGTACCCCACTCCAGCTTGCGCACTCCAGCAGCAAGCTGGAGTCGTTGAATCCTAACCTCAGTACAGCAGAAATTGTGTTTAGAGAAACAAGTAACCAACATTCATTTTAGATTGAGAACACTAGATGGTTAAATTGTTTTTGATAGTTGTTTTATCTGACAGTTACATATGCTTTAGATCAGAATCCAAACCAAGTCATTTCAGCAGTGAACACCGATTCCTGTCATCTGTTAGAAATGCTGTCTGCCTAAAACTGACATTGTCAATATATCACTATAACTCTTATAATATGAGAGATATAATGGGCCAATGACCCTCTTTTTCATTGGAAAATCTTTAAAAATCTTCTTCTCCGAAACTGTAAGGCATATACCTTTGATTTTTGTTATGCAGCATTCTTGAATGGTTCTTTTCCAAGACTTCAAATTATGACACCTTTACAAAAAAAATGGCCAAGTCCCAGATTACATGAATTCATTGTATACATAAATCTGTAATAACCAGGTGAGCGATTAAGGGCCACCATGGCCCTCTTGTTTATTTACTATTTGATGTCCTTATTATGAGTATTCTTATTCTAATGAACAAAATAACTCCACCAGATTTGAGATTTGATGGGCCTTGCACTAATTAGAGAAGGATTTCCAAATGTCATTCTATAATTCTTCATGACTTAAGGACTAATATTTTTTTGGTTATACACAACACAAAAAAGTATGATGGGCTGACAGAAGAATGGACATAGGTAACTCCAAATTTAGCATTTTAATGGGAGTGCCTAAGTTTTAACTGTTGTAAAGTTCTTTAACAAATTGTGTATTCATTGATTAATACTTTGCAGTTTGAGTCCATGAACAAAGGTAGAAGTGGGTCTCAATTGCTGGGCGTATCCATTGCCACTCTTAGAGATCAGCTCGAGGAAGAGGTATTGTTCTTTACAACACAATTAGACAGGAATAATTAGCATTACTGTCTGGACCCTGAACCATTTTGCTCATTTCAAAAAGAAAAATTCTGGTTATTAGATTGACATATGTGAGCAGGCTGGCAGGTAGCATCAAACTTTCGTTTTTGGATGATAACATTAGTAAGGAGTGAGATATTGCAATGAGACTTAGTTTGTATATAGTTTATATCAAGATAAACCTTGGGATAGTGTGTCAGGTGGATACAATCATGATCAAAGGTCAGTGTTGCTAAAAATAGATAAACAGTGTCCTGTCAATATCTTCAGTATGGAATGCATTATTGCATATAAATATGTACATGTACATTCTAACTTTAATCAATACAAAAACTGGGAATTTTATGCCCCCCAATGGTCAATGGCAGGCATATAGTAATCACATTGTCTGTCCTTCTGTCTGTCCGTCCATCCGTCCCAAATTTCTTGTCCCTTCTGTAACCTTTTTTATCTGTAAATGGATTTCAAAATAACCTGGCACAAATGTTCACCACACAAAGACGATGTGTCGCGTTCAACTCCCTGGTCAATGGGTCAAAGGTCAAGGTCATCCTTCAGGGTCAAAGTCCGGGGCATAAGTGTTTCACAAACACACTCCATATGGCTGAAACCAGTATAGTCATGTTTAAATAGCTGTTATTAGTACGTACAAAGGCAGGGATTCTAGCTGCTAATGTCTTCTGTTAGATACTGTGCCTTGTTTTGTAAGAAACTTTGTATGTCTACTTAATTATTTATATGGGTAGCTTACAGTAAGACAAAGGTTGGGATCGCTCTATGGGAAGTTGAGGTCAAGGTACAGGCCCCTGTTGCTAAAAATAGAAAATTGTTTTCTGGATTATAAATTTTGTGAGGAAGGCTGCATGTCTGCAAAATGTAAAATATGAATAGCTTACTTGAAGACAGCAGCTGGAATTTCTTTATGAGTATCTGTGTCCAAGGTTGCTGCTGTTAAAAGTAAAATTTGATTTTATTGACAATAATTTTAGTATTGGATGGATGTATAGAAAGGACATTGGATTATTGGTGAATTTTTGTTACGGTAAAGAAGACTATACTTTGTGACTGAGTATGAAAAATCTGGATTTTTGGGGTATTGCTGTCCTTGTTTTGGCTTTGTTTACAACTGTGCAAACATTAATCTCTATTTCATTTCTTACTGTAAAAAATTATTTTGGTAATATTAAAATATTTCACACTTTGATTAAAGAAATGTTTTGTCCAGTGAAGCCAAGAAATTATAATCGCTGTTTGTTTCTTTGTCTGGAGAGTCATAGAGTTGTTTGGGAGTATTTCCAGTATCTGCTATTGTTAACCCATTACCTCATAGGCTATTTTTAGATACAACCTCTTTGAATAAGTCTAACAAAAAGGAGCATTAACTAGAGAACAGGAAAAGTTTGGAATTTTGTAGTTTGAAACCATTGTGATAAATAGAGAATTTGCTCCTATTTTATCACAATGGTTTCACGAAGTGAACTTTAGAGAGTCGTCAATATGAGTGAAGGGTTAAAGCTCATAAATAGCAATTAAAGTTTCATCTTTTTTCAATTTTAGAGACGAAATTCGTTGCTTGCAGAATCACAGAGACTAAGTGAGGAAGTTCACAGGTGAGTCCATAAAAAAAGCTATAAGCTTAATTTACTATTTTTGTTAACCCTTTACCTGATGAAAAAATTTGATACAATAATTAATTATCATGAATTTTAATCTATCAGCTGAATTTTAATAATAGCTTTTTGAACAAGGGAATATTTGATCATGGTAGACACTGTAGAATCCGATTTATATTGTTTTATAAGTAAACAGAACAGACCCTGATCAGACAGTTCCTGCATGAGCTGTCTGATCTGGATCTACTGTTTGCAAATACATAAAAATGCATCTTAACCAATTAAAGGGTCAACAAGGGCAATATCTTGGAGGTATTGATATTGATTATTATGATTTTAAAATAATTATGGGCTTTTAATTGTTTTCTTCTGAGAGAAAATGTGAATGCCATCTGTTTGCAATGTTTAGGGATTGTATGGCTCAAAGATATAACAAATGTAAAGAATAAAACTTCATGTAGCTATCAAGATTTTAATTCCATGTAATGCTTATTTGGGCGGAAAATGTTGTTTCAGCTAAATATGAAGACTTCAATACATTCTAAGTCCTTAAGTCCTTAACTATTTGCATGCTAAGTAATTTTTCGTCTGCAACAATTGTCATCTGCTTCAATTCTTAAAATAAATTTCTCTCATTTTTTTGCGGCATCTCATCTGGATCCAAACTGTATGCATAGGTAATCACAGTTTCGCCGCTAGGGTGTAAAGAGTTAAAACACTAACAAATTTCGTATACAAAAGCAGACTGTTCTAGATGTTTATGTAAAGACTTAATGCAATTAATATTATTTATATTCTTCCAAAAACAGACTCACAACAGACTTTATTTCCAATATCATTGGAATGAAGACTACGTATGTGATTTAAGAAAGCAGGAATCCATCATGAATGTACATTAACCCTTTCCCTGTTGAATATTCATATAAGAAATAATGACATCATTAACATTAGTTAAGCTTGTCTGTTTTCAAAGAAAAAAATATGAGCTATTGTTGCAACTCCAGTGTCCAGGTTGTTGTCTTTGATGTTATTTTCTTTGTCTTTGTCCTCCGGAAACTTTAACGTTGGCTATTACTTCTTTATTATTGATGCAAATATTATGAAACTTCACACACTTGTTCAAGTCACAAGGGCTACAATCTAACAGATGAGCATAGGCACCAGCATGCAGCGCTCTTGTTATAATAGCTAATGGTCACATGACATTTTGTCTGTGGCAGAATGTGTAGAAAGATCTTTATTGTACCGATTTGTACCCTAAACAAACAGTAGACCCTGATCAGATGGCTCCTATAGTAACCATCTAATCTGGATCTACTCTGTTTGCAAAGGTATGAAAAGACATTTAAGTGAAGGAAAGGGTTAATAAAAAAGATTAAATCCAACAAGTACACAAGAGTATGAATGAAATACATGGATGAGTAGGAATAAAATAGCAATTGTATACAAACTGCTAATACTTGACAAAATGGTTTTCTTTTGATACATTGAATGTGTTGTCTTTCAGACAACTTGATTATGATGTTGATGATGAAGATGATACAGAGGAGGATAAGGAAAATCAGCCACCCCATGTCGAGATGACAGCAGATGTACAAAAACTTCTCTGGGTGGAGAAGTATGCCCCAAAACAATATACAGACCTGCTCAGTGAAGAGGTTAGTATTAACTATCAAGGATAACTGAGTTGGTTACTAAACTGGAGAATGGGAATTTATATGATATGTGCTATGAGGATTTGCTGCAAACATTCACAGATGAATAACCTTGATGTGAAGATGCCCATAGAGGAAGGAATTTCGAATGTCAGTAACAGTAATTTTTATAAGGGATGACTATTCAGGCCAAACTGACTATCACGGTAGTATTGTGATAGTCAAAATACTTATTTACTATCATGATACTATTGCAATTGTTCAGAAACTATTGCATTACTATCACAATAGTTTTCTTCTCAAACTTTTAAGTGAATGATAGTGAATCAAAATGACTAGATCAACGCTTAAGATCAGCCTTCTTGTCTCTATAATTATAAAAACAGCATAAACAACATAAATACATATGCATGTCATTTAACCCTTTAAATGATATAAACAAACATGCAAATAGGGTAGACTCAAATAAAAGACATGTTTTTTATGCCCCCAATGGTGGGCATATAGTAATAGCATTTTCTGTCCATCTGTCCATCCTTCTGTCTGTCCATCCCAAATTCAGTGTCCCTTCTATAACTGTTTTATCTGTGAATGGATTACCTGGCACAAATGTTCACCACACAAAGATGATGTTTCGCGTTCAACTCCATTGGTCCATGGGTCAAAGGTCAAGATCACAGGGATATCCTTTTGGGGCATTTGTCACGTGACTGTGACAGCTCTTGTTTTTCATATGATCGATAAGATTTGAAGTGTTCCCACTGTACTTAAGAAAACTATCAGGACTAACCATTGTTGAATCAACTTTTGGCGATAGTTCTCAGTAGAATTACTATCAAACTATTACTATTGGAAGCTCAACTATTGTGATATATCGATAGTTCGACCTATTGATGCACCTCTAATTGTTATGCCCCACATTGTATAATTTGGATGGAGCCGGGCATATATATATAAACTATATATATAAACTCCTCCCAACACATTTCAACAGTTTTGTTCAAACTTTCACAGATGGTCAACATTGATGGACAAAATGGAAATAATTACGGCTGCATTTTTGACAGAATTCTGGCTGTATGCTTTTTCTCTACACAATGCCGTTTGGCCTCCTTAATGCACCAACTCATTTTTAGCTGGACTTTTTCAAAAAGTGGAGCTATTGTCATGACCCTCTTGTCGGTTTCAGCGTTGGTTAATCCTTTTGTTACGGTCCATTTCTCGGAAACCCTGAAAGCTATTTGGTTCTCATTTGGTATGCATGTTTACTATCACCATTATCATTTCACAAGGGTAAGTAACCCTAAAATTAGTTTTTGCCACAATTATGCCTCTTTTTCGACTTAGAATTTTCATTGTTGGTAGAGTTTTATGTTAAGGTCCAGAATTTTCATTGTTGGTAGAGTTTTATGTTAAGGTCCATGTTTCAGAAACTGTCCAAGATATTTGGTTCAAATTTGGTATGCATGTTGACTATTACAAGGGGGACCCATTTCGGAACCATCTGATCAGGATCTACTCTGTTTGCTTATGATATAATATAGATATGATTTTATATGGGCAAAAAGTCCTGTGTTCATGGACCATTGTAAAAATTAATCTAATTAATATTCATGATGTCATTATTTCTTACATGAATATTCATGGAGTAAAGGATTATTTTGTATTTGCAGATAAAGTAGACAGAGATCAGACAACTTCTGTAAGAAATGTCTGATCAGAATCTGCTCTGTTTGCTTATGATTTTACAGTTTATGTCATGTCATAGTCAAAAACAAATCCCTGATTGATAACCCATTTAAAAGACAACAAAAAAACACACCATATTTATAACCAAGAAGTCACAATTTCTTACACGGACATTCATCAGGTTAAAAGTAATCTAGAAATTTGAATTAAACCAAAACCATTTTTACAAAACTTTAAGCATATTGACCATCATGTGTTTTGCATCACAATCTTGTGTTGCTCATCTGCCGGCAGTTGACACACATTTTCCTTAAAAAATTCTTGTGTTTAACTTCAGATGTTAGATGAATGAGAAATTATATTTATACATGTAGTTACATTTATATTCTGGAGTGTGATGTTTTCATATACATGTTGGGCAATCTAATCACAAGCATACCATGTGTGAATTCAGATATGCCTTTGTATACACAGCGGATCCAGATCATACATTAAACTAACTTTGATGTTCCTGTCTGACATATTCATGCTTTTGAACATAAAATAAGATTATTATTAACTAAAGATTACACTGAGATGTGTTTTGGAGAAAAACTGCAAACATTGTAGACCCTGCTGAGCCACTGCATTGAAATATTTGGTGTTTTATCAGTGTCTGCTCTGTATCCAGAGCAAGTATTGCTGCTATATGTATTCAAGTGACAAACTGAAGGCATGTGTCTACACTGTTTAACAAATTAATGTAAATGTTATGTACCAACCCTAAAAATGTTACATGAATTATGACAGAAAGACCAAATGTTGCAATGTAGCAATGTCTGGATGAAATCATGTCAGGGAAATTTATATCCTCTTGTTTGTGGCAACCTTGTGGCAGTTCTCAGTGACATGGCTGAAATGTGTAAGGTTTTTTGACTTTAGAATATCAACAGAACCCTGTTGCACTGGCTGAAGCTGTGGGACTATGTTGTATTTGATAAAGAAATGCCAGTGGCCAAGAACAAGGAAAAGAAGAGAGAAGAGAACAAAAAGTTCAAGAAGAAAAATCAGCCAGAAGTACTAGAGGAGTTGGACAGCTTAAGAAGACCACTTCAAAAGGTGAACAATTGTGTAAAATCAAGTTTGTAATATGGATAGTGATACAGGGCAAATTGCCTTAACCCTTTACTCCATGAATATTCATGTAAAAAGACCTCTTGAATATTAATTAGGTAATATTGATAATTGTAATGACATACAAACACATCGAATTTTGGCCATGGTAGAAATTGTAGTCATATCTGTATTATTTCATAAGCTAACAGAGACAGCTTCTTTAGGAGACATCTGATCTGGGTTTACTCTGTTTGCAAAGGCATAGAAAGCCGTATTTATGGAGAAAAGTGTTAAGTTGCCATCAAAAGAGATCTAATAATGGATCTGTTAGGCAGGTGGTAGCTTTATAGGAGCTTTCTGCATTACCCTTGCTCTGCATGAAGCAACCACCTGCTCTTTTAAGACTCCTATGCTCAATAAATGAATGAACATTTAGGACAGGTTCTACTGTATGTATGAGAAATTAAACCTGAACTCCTTTGTATATGACATGACCTGTACCTGTGGTTGTTTACTTGCCTGCACCTTGTAATTGGTTACTTTGAAAGCATTATTTACAGAATTTAGAAACATATCCAGAGCTTCAGATAAAGCAAATACTAAAATCTTCATTTCTCCACCAAAACCTATTATGTGAGCACTCTTTAGAATCGTCTCTTCAAGACGATTCTAAAGAGTGGTCACAGTATAGGGTTTGGTGGAGAAATAAAGGAGCTATTCATGAAAATGTTTAACCCCATACTTCATATAAACATGTTTTCACGCATTTGCAAACATAGTAGACCCAGATCAGATAGCTCCTATAGGAGCCATTTGATCAGGATCTATTCTGTTTGCTAATGGAATTCAAAAGATTTGTTTCTTTACTTTCTAAAATGGCTAAATGTTCCATATTTCATTTTATCTATTTTATCCATGAATATTCAGGTATTGAAATTTGGAATAAACATAGAAGGAAAGGGTTAAATGTACATGTATTCATCTTATCTGGACCTCTGATAACTTTGCTTGCTTTTGCCACTTTAAACTTGAACTTTTTTTATTTTGTCTAGTCAGCAGATGTTTATACAGTTGTTTTTTGCAGTTAAAAGGCAGCTAATAAAGATCACTCATAATAGGAATCAAATATCTTGAGTGTCATTTATCCGTCTTTACCAAAAATGAAAGTAAGTGATATGTCATTATCTGTACCAGGTTGCTCTGCTCTGTGGTCCACCAGGTTTGGGGAAGACAACTCTCGCCCACATCATTGGCAAACATGCAGGGTACAATGTAGTGGAGATGAATGCTAGGTAAGTGGTCCTGAGCTTTGTTACCATGACTTTCAAAGTATAAGTCAATTTAAATTAACCCTTTCCCTCATAAAATACCTTCAAGTATAGGAGCTGTCTGGTCAGGGTCTGCTCTGGTTGCTTTTGACATAATATAGATCTGATTTTACAGTTTTTGTCAATTTAAGCAAAATGTTTCCTTGAAAACTTTACATTATGAAAATTCTGGTAATAAATATTCATGATGCCATTATTTCTTACATGAATAATGAACAGGGAAAGGGTTAAAGCTCTACATATTCTGGTGGTCAGTAATGCTGAATTTTCCAAGTGGATAAGTCCATCATCATTTATAGACGAGTGTCCATACAGTATGAAAGGGTAGAAATTGTCAGAATTTTGAATGACAAACAGTGCAGACCCTGATCAGAGGGCTTCTAGAGGAGCTCTCTGATCTACGTCTACACTGTTTGCAAATGCCAGTACACTTGTTCCTTGCATTCAGTTGGTTAAATTGTATCAAAGTGGTTGGGGCGTGGCATATGAGATGAGGACTGTGATACTTGAAAAATGGTTTCTACCAAATGGATGGGTAGAAATTTCAAGTTAACTGTCACATCGGCTGCATTCTGACAAAAGTCCATTAGAATGTCAAGTGTATTGCAGTTTAACACTTTCCCTGTAGAATATTCATGTAAGAATTAATGACATCATGAATATTTATTAGGTGAATTTGATAATAGCATATATACACAGGATGTTTTGGTCCAGGCAGAAACTGTAATCAGATCTGTATTATACCATAAGCAAACAGAACAGACCCTGACAGAGGGCTCCTTTATGACCCCTCTGATCTGGATCTACTCAGTTTACAAATGAATGAAAAGGTGTTTATATGAAAACTCATTAATTTCAGCAGAGCATTTTATGCCCCCAAGATCTTGATCTTGGGGCATATTGGTTTGGAATTGTCTGTGTCTATCTTTCCATATTAACATTTCACTTGCTATTCATGTCAATATACCTACCTATAAATAGTGTAGACCCAGATGAGACAGCTCCTGCAGGAGCTGTCTCATCAGGGTCTGCACTATTTACAAGTTGATTGTGCAACCATTGCACTTCACAGCAGTGATTTCACAGCAAAATACTTGTACACGGTGAAGATATATGTAATTATACAACAGGGCATGGGTAAAGAAGGAGGAATGTATTTTAAAATTCAGCAAGTGAAGGGTTAACTTATAAACCTTGACAGAGTTTTTGCATATATGAAGCTGCAAATTTTGAGTGTTGTCCTGTCAAGATCATGTGAACTGTTACCCTGTTGAACATTTATAATGCAAGAGGTAAACAGTAAAAGGGAATTGTTCACTTAGACAAAAACTGTAGGATCAGATCTATATAATTTCATAAGCAAACTCAGCAGACCCAGATCAGAGCCATCTGATCTGGGTCTACTCTGATTGCAAACATGAAAAGGCGTTTCTATAAAGGAAAGGGTTATGTGACTTATGTCATACTTGCAGGTCAATGTTCAAATTTGCTTTTCTGTGTCCAGCATGTTTGTAGTATAGTGCTTTACAAAAACATCTTGTTAATTTGAATTTGAGAGTTTAAAAAGGTGTCCGTTTACTGCCAGTATATAAGTTATTGTTAACCATTTGCTTCCTCGCAATGGATTTGTTATAAACTGTTAAAAGAGTTTGATCCAGATTTACTATTCAGCTTTTATTCAGACCTCATCAGGATCCAAACTGATGTACTGCCAGTGCCTATCTTGTTTCCTAAGAGAAATGAAAGAAAAAAAGAATTGTATTAAACGAAAACAAGTGATTTAGCCCTTTCCTTTCCTTTGTCAAGCATTTGCAAACAGGGTAGACCCAGATCAGATGGCTCCTGTGGGAGATCTGTTTCTACCATTATCACAAAGTTATGTATACATAGGCCTTTATAAAAGTTCAGCTGATCAATATGCACCATGAATATTTATTAGCTAATTTTTTATAGTGGAATATTCAAGGGAATAGTTTGCTTTGACAAAAACTGTAGAATCGGATCTCTACATCATGTCATAAGCAAACAGAGCGGACCCTGATCAGGCGGCTCCTATATGAGCTTTCTAATCTGGGTCTACTCTGTTTGCAAATGCGTGAAAAGGTATTTATATGAGGGAAAGGGCTAAATCATGGTTGCAGTAAAGACTGAGTTTTCTGGAATGCATTTTTTTCAGTGATGATAGGAGTGCTGAGGTGTTCAAAAACAAGATTGAAGCATCCACACAGATGAAAGCTGTTTTAGGTGCAGACCCAAGACCAAACTGTTTGGTGATTGATGAAATTGATGGAGCTCCACAAGTACGTTATTGACACTTTTTTGTAATTCTTCCATTGAAAGACAGAGATATAGTTTCATGACATCTGCTGTAATCAGTGTGACACTTAGAAATCACTTCATCGTCATCTGTCCATCTGTATGTCACGCTTTTTATGCCCCCAAAGGCGGGCATATAGTAATCGCATTGTCCGTCCTTCCGTCTGTCCGTCTGTCCGTCCGTCCGTCTGTCCGTCTGTCCGTCCGTCCGTCTGTCCTTCCGTCCGGAATTCGTGTCCGGTCTGTAACTTCTTCATCTATCAATGGATTTCAATATAACTTACCACAAATGTTCACCAGACAGAGACGATGTGTCGCGTTCAACTCCCAGGTCAATGGGTCAAAGGTCAAGGTCACAGGGTACAATTACTTTGTCACAAATTTCGTGTCCGGTCTGTAACTTCTTCATCTGTCAATGGATTTCAATATAACTTGGCACAAATGTTCACCACACAAAGACGATGTGTCGCGTTCAACTCCCAGGTCCATGGGTCAAAGGTCAAGGTCACAGGGTACAATTACTTTGTTACAAATTTCGTGTCCGGCCTGTAACTTCTTCATCTATCAATGGATTTCAATATAACTTGCCACAAATGTTCACCAGACAGAGACGATGTGTCGCGTTCAACTTCCAGGTCCATGGGTCAAAGGTCAAGGTCACAGGGTACAATTACTTTGTCACAAAGTTCGTGTCCGGTCTGTAACTTCTTCATCTATCAATGGATTTCAATATAACTTGCCACAAATCTTCACCACACAAAGACGATGTGTCGGGGTCAACTCCCAGGTCCATGGGTCAAAGGTCAAGGTCACAGGGTACATTTACTTTGTCACAAATTTCGTGTCCGGTCTGTAACTTCTTCATCTATCAATGGATTTCAATATAACTTGGCACAAATGTTCACCACACAAAGACGATGTGTCGCGTTCAACTCCCTGGTCCATGGGTCAAAGGTCAAGGTCACAGGGTACAATTACTTTGTCACAAATTTCGTGTCCGGTCTGTAACTTCTTCATCTATCAATGGATTTCAATATAACTTGCCACAAATGTTCACCACACAAAGACAATGTGTCGCGTTCAACTCCCAGGTCAATGGGTCAAAGGTCAAGGTCACAGGGTACAATTACTTTGTAACAAATTTTGTGTTTTGCCTGTAACTTCTTTATCTATCAATGGATTTCAATATAATTTTGCACAAATGTTAAACACACTAAGACGATGTGTCGCTTTCAACTCCCAGGTCCATAGGTCAAAGGTCAAGGTCACAGGGTACAATTACTTTGTCACAAATTTCGTGTCCGGTCTGTAACTTCTTTATGTATCAATGGATTTCAATATAATTTGGCACAAATGTTCACCACACAAAAGATGATGTGTCGCTTTCAACTCGCTGGTCCATATGTCAAAGGTCAAGATCACAGGGTACAATTACTTGTTTATCTGTGAATGGATTTCAAAGGAACCTGGCACAAATGTTCACCACACAAAGACGATGTGTCAACTCCCTGGTCCATGGGTCAAAGGTCAAGGTCACAGGGTATAATTTTGGGGGCATTTGTCACGTGACTGTGACATCTCTTGTTTCATCATGCTTGTGTGTTACACTTTTTTCTTTCCACTTTCAGTCTGATCAGGTAAAACACATGTTCCTTCACTCTTGTTTTTAAACTATTACAGATAATATTGGTTAGTGAAGCATATGATAATATAATATTGTAAGATTTAATGCATCAATATATTACAGTAATTCTCTATATAACGACAACTAAATTACATAAATTATTTTGTGTTAAAAGCAGGTTGCTCCTATAGGAGCATTCTGTTTTACTGTCACCTTGCTTTAGGCAGCAACCTGCCCTAAATACCAACTAATTAACACAGTTTAGTGGCCATTATAGAGAGGTTTTACTGTATATTTCATTTTGTAGGTATTGTAATTATAACCAGGGTTGAAAATTAACCCATGTAACACGTCAATAGCCTGCCATTATAGGGCTTTCTCAGGACTTCTCAGAGATGTTTTTTGGATGGTTTTACTACATGTTAAATCAAGAATAACAAAATTTCAGAAATTATAACTGCTCGATGAGTTTACTTATATTTCTTCAATAAAGTTGACACATATTGAAAGTATTTTGCAATATACAAGAAGAAAGTTGCAGTTGGATGTTTATTCAGCAATGCTCCTTTGTCATTTGTTATGTTACCAATTTTATTAGCCAAACCATATCCTGTTAGTATTTACAAAATTTTCTTCTTAGGCAATTCTAATGAGTACCACAAAAAGGCTTGGCAGAGATATATAGAAAGCAGTTTCCATAGATTTTATAGATACCTCCTTTCATCCATAACTCTGCTCTATTCTGTTATGGGTCAAGCCTCATATTATTTATTTACTCTTAACAGCCCATGTAATATGCTGTTTTTCTATGGGTCAAACACCATGCCACTGACTTTCTCTTTATAGTCTGTGTATTGTGCTGTTTTCCCTATGGATCAAACACCATGTCACTGACTTTCTGTTTATAGTTTGTGTAATGTGCTGTTTTCCTTTGGATCAAACACTATGTCATTATACCCCCCACAAACAAAGTTTGGGGGGTATATAGGAGTCACCTTGTCAGTTGGTCGGTCGGTCTGTTGACTTTTGTTTCTGCATGGTTTCTCAGTAACCGCTGACTAGAATTCAATGAAACTTGACATGATGCTTTATCATAAAGAGGAGATGTGCATCCAGTTATTATTTTTCCGCTCAGTGATTTCCTTACAGATTTATGCCCCTTTGTTTAATTTTTTTGTGTTGGTTTGTTACCGCGCTGTTTCTCAGTAACTGCTGTCTAGAGTTCAATGAAACTTGACATGATGCTTTATCATAAGGAGGACATGTGCATCCAATTATTAGTTTCTGGCTCAGTGATTTCCTTACAAAATTATGCCCCTTTGTTTAAAATTTTTGTGTTGGTTTGTTTCTGCGCGGTTTGTCAGTAACCACTGACTAGAATTCAATGAAACTTGACATTATGCTTTATCATAAAGGAGGACATGTGCATTCAATTATTATTTCCCAGCTCAGTGATTTCCTTACAGAGTTATGCCCGTTTGTTTAAATTGTTTGTGGTGGTCTGTAGACTTTTGTTGCCGTGTGATTTTTCAGTAACTGATGACTAGAATTCAATGAAACTTCATATGATGCTTAATCATGAAGAGGACATGTGCATCCAATTGTAATATTCCAGCTCATTGATTTCCTTACAGAGTTATGCCCCTTTGTTCAAAATGTTTGTGTTGGTCTGTCTTTTGACTTTTATTCCATATGGTTTCTCAGCGACTGCTGACTGGAATCATATGAAAGATGACATGATACTTAATCATGAAGAGGAGATGCCCATCCAATAACAGTTTTACAGCTTATCTGTTTCCTTACTTAGTTATGCCCCTTTGAATTTTGGTCTGTTGGTCAGTCTGTTGACTTTTTTCGCACCGTTTCTTAGCAATGCTTACTGGATTCCAAAGAAACTTGATATGATGCTTTGTTATGAAGTGGACATGTACATCCAGTTAAAGTTTTCAGATGATTTATTTTCTTATATAGTTATGCCCCTTTGTTAAAAAGTTTTGTGCTGGTCCTTCTGTTGACTCTTATTCCACACTGTTTCTGAGTAATCTCTGACTGGAATCCAATGAAACTTGACATGATGCTTTATCATGAAGAGGACATGGGCATCCAATTATAGTTTTCCAGTTTATCTTTTTCCTTACAGAAATATGCCCCTTCGAATTGTGCAAAGCTTTTTCATGTGACAGTTACGTTTATTGGGGTATTAATCACCTTTGGAGATAGTTCTAGTTGATTTTCTCTTTTCAGGCTGTTTTTTCTATTTAACCCTATGCCATTGACATACTCTTGTGCAGCCTGTTTAATGTCATGTTTTTTTCCCCATCAGGCTGCAATCAATGTGTTATTGAATCTCATCAAAAGAACAGATGTACCTGAGAAAGGAAAGAAGAAAAAGAAAGAAGAAGGAGGAATACTTCAGCGACCAATCATCTGTATTTGTAATGATCAGTAAGTAAAAAAGGTGTAATAGTATTACGTGATTAATGCAAGACAGTAGTAGCACAAATTCTATTAAAAGTTATTGAAAATACCAGTGTTAATCAGAATACAAAAATCAGAAAATTCGAGAATGTCTGTCAGCCCCATTGATCATTGAGGTTCCTTTCATTGATTTTTCATTCAGTGCATGGTGTTTTTGCACCATCGAGAGCAATACTCACACATTCTCGATCCCCTTTTGTAACGTTTTGGAAGCTCTGCCAATGAGGCATATATGCTAAAATGTTCATAAAACACTTAGACGGTAATCAGACAGATCAGTAGAACACGACTTTAATCACAATCAAAATTTGCATGCCTTCACAAACACCATATGTGCGTTTAACAGATTTAATTTTATGATTACGTTAAAAATGTTACACTGTTTGGGAAGAAAAATGCTTCCTATTGTCTGCAAGGAAAGAAAAACAATGCACTTATAAAAATGATATTCACCAAATACTCTCGAGTTTTGAGCATTGCGATAATCTGAGGTTTTGGTCCTCAAAATATTGCCAACATAATGCATGAACAATAGCCCTGTTATCTTACCAAGGTATGTCCCTGCCCTGAGACAACTGAGACCATTAGCTATGGTGGTGAGCTTTCCCCAGACAGATTCAGCTAAACTGGCTGTTAGACTACATGAGGTAAGAGTGAAACAATCATGAAATTCTGTTCTGTACAGAAAGTCAGATATTCATTAGAATCGCATCTCTGGGGTCATTCTAATGATTACTGGCAGGATATACTTTGACTGTGAAATAAGATATTTGAATACATCTATACAGTAAACCCCCTCTAAACTGGAATTCTAGCAGAGAAGAATTTAGATACTTTTAGGCATGTGGTTGCTTAATGCACGGTGAAAGTCTTCCACCCTGCATTAAGCTCCCACCTGTCTCCAAGATTGATATTTATACTAAATTGAATGTCCAGTTTAGAGTGGTTTTACTGTACGCCACTGTTATATATATATGAGGGATTGTGTTGATCAGAACCTTTGACATATACACTAACCCTTTACTCCATGAATATTCATGTAAGAAGTAATGACATTATGAATATTAATTAGATTAACTGTGAAAATGGCAGAAACTGTAGAATAATATCTACATGTATACTATATCATAAGCAAACAGAGCAGACCCTGATCAGATGACTCCTACAGAAACAATCTGATCTGGGTCTACTCTGTTTGCTAAGATGTAGACAGGTGTATTTATGGAGTAACGGGTGAAGCAGTGAACAAATTATACGGAAGAAACTTTCTCCGATTTACACAGACCATTGTAACATGATAGTCATCGCTTAGTGTTATCTGACCATCTTTTATTGAAGTGGCATGATGTTACACTAGTTACTTTAGGGTTATTGCCTTTGAATACATATTGGACAATTTATCAAAAAGTCTGATATACATACAATAATTGTTATCAAGAATCAGAGATTAAAATATGGCCTGAGTGTGCCTTCTGGCCATAATGGCACACCTGGGCCATTATGACACCAGGTGTGCCATTATGGGCAGAAGGCTCACTAAGGCCATATTTTGGTCTTTTTATTGAATACCCAACAAAGAAGTATAATTTTTTTAAAAAAAGAAAGAAGAAGAAATAGTTTGAATCCCCACACTATCAAGTACTTTACATTTTAGTATGTATAAATCTGTTTTAGAACTCCGGACTGATGACTGACATGACTTCATGTCATAACTTGTCAGTTTTGAATAACATAAACAAAGTCGGGTAATACCAATCGATACGCACACACATAAGAAATTGTTGTTGTTGTTGTTTTAATATAGAACTTTTCGATTGTATAAACTTTACGATTGTCCAATTTTAGAATACCATTTGACAACAATGCCAAATACCTTTTTCTGGCCATGTTTGAATAGATCTAGAACTAAGATGCTAACATCAATGTGTTGCACGTGAAAAAGATCGTAGGCCAATTATCCATAATCGGCAGACTGGCATTATGGATTGGTCACATGCGTCCATAATAACAGTTTTCAGCAGCCATTTTGTTTCTATTTATAGTAAGGTATTCAGTAAGGCCATTTTATGCCGGCTGTTATAGTAGAGTGACACAAATGGATCACCTCTTTGATGTCTGTTTGTCCATCTGTCTGTGTTACGCTTTGTCTGTCATGATTTTGGTATCACTTCTGCCAGCAGGTGACACACACATTCCTTCTACGACTATTGTTGATGTTACTAGTCTACTATACATGACCATTGCTGTTGTATTTGCAGGTGGTCAGATTTGAAAGACTAAAGGCTGAGATGAATGCCCTGCTGGCACTTTGCGAGAAGACTGACAATGACATCCGTTCCTGTCTCAACACACTTCAGGTACAGTGGTACACATATAATGGAACAGTTGGGATTTTTTACACAATCCAGTCAAGGAATGGGTTGGTTGAAATGTGTTTGGTTTGATTAACCTATTGTTTAAATTACGAGTCAACTACTGGACATCTGATTTATTAATCATTTAATTATTGCCATTCCTACTTCAAACATATCCTTCTGTAATCTTGGTTTAGGTGTGCAGCCCAGTATTTATAGCAGTATAAGTACACTGGAGACCCGTTACAACGCGGGTCTGGGGGGACATAAAATTCAACCCGCGTTATATACGGAACCGCGTTGTAACGAGGTTTTTTTTATCTGGGTACTTACATAATTCCCCATCTTCCTAAAATAAACTAATTTCGAACGAAACTGACTTGTTTACTTTGTTTCCCCACCCACTCACATAGTTCTTTCAAATTCTGTTAGCAAACAGAGTAGACCCTGATAGGAGCCGTCTGATCTGGGTCTACTCTGTTTGCAAATGCGTGAAAACACGTTTGTATGAGGGAAAGGGTTATACAAAATTACAAATAAAATCGTGTATGTTTTCAAGCAATCAAGTACATTTCATAATACAAGCCTGTTGAAGGGATGTAATTGCCTCTGGGCCTGTCAAACCCCTAATCCGATTAAACCTGCTGTGTAAAACAATAAACATGGCTGTCACTGTTTTCAGAAAATGAAAGGTCACATGTGATGTCGCGTGTGATTTGTTGGGGTTTTAAATTTCATTTGATTGGTCAAAGGGTACACACCCTTTTCTGTATTAGCATATAACCTCCAACCCCGCACTGAGAGTTAGGGGTTTATACTTCTAATGATGTTTGTTTTATATAATTAAAGTGCGAACTTTTGTGGCTTTGACAGTGAAAAAATTCAGTACATGCGTATCTCAATTATACACACAATTACTTTGTAATGAAAGTTATGCAGTTAAGATTTTACTGGTTCCCGCCATGCGCATAGTACGAACCGGTAATCAGCTGTGTGTATTACATTCATGGCGGCATATATACGAGTTGACAGTTGTCAGTTTTTC
This sequence comes from Azorinus chamasolen, assembly GCA_963576725.1. Taxonomy (NCBI): domain Eukaryota; kingdom Metazoa; phylum Mollusca; class Bivalvia; order Cardiida; family Solecurtidae; genus Azorinus; species Azorinus chamasolen. Next base: position 49,556,190 of record OY755236.1, read on the forward strand.
ACACGTAAGATTGTCTTCAATTGTTTATGTAGGGACCGGTGTTTGTTTTCATCCTTTAGCCTGCTGCAGGCGGATACGTTTACCTAAGTTTATTTTAAGTTTCATTGCGATATTCAATCATATTACTATAAATGAGGTATTTACAAAAAAAAATTCGGCGACACAGACTACCCGCGTTATATCGGATACCGCGGTAAAACGGTCCGCGTTATAACGGATCTCCAGTGTACATTTATATACTTTAATAAAATATCAGAGGTCCTGGTATGATGCGTAAATTTGAACATTTTCAAGAATAGCACCCTTATTTCTCCACCAAACCCTATACTGTGACCACTCTTTAGAATCATCTCAAATTCTAAAGAGTGGTCACTGTTTAAGGTTTTGTGGAGAATTGACAATTTTAGTATTTGGGTATGCACCTTTATCTGTAGCTCTGTACTTCATAATATTCAGTTATTTGGGTATGCACTGTACTTATTCAGATTTCCTAGTTTCCTTATGTTTTCAGTTTATTAGACAACAGTGCAAAGAAATCAACATCAGAAACATCCAGTCAATGGCAGTGGGCCAGAAGGATTCCCACAAGAGCTTGTTTTCTGTTTGGAGTGAGGTCTTGACTTTACCTAGACCAAAAAGGTGATCTGTTCATTGATTTAGAGAGGTTTTACTGTATACTAGTTGCAAGTAATGATCTTGTTGACTCCATAAATACGCCTTCCTACTCCTTTGCAAATAGTGTAAACCCGTATCAGTCGGCTCCAACAGGAGCTGTCTGATCAGGATCTACTGTTTGTTATGCCCCCTTTGACGATAGTCAGGGGGCATTATGTTTTGCACATGTCTGTCCATCTGTCACGCTTTTACGTGCAGTTGGTTGTCAGTTTTTTCAAGTGTCATATGTCAATAATTTCTACACTTATACACTTAAAACTTCACATACACATTAATCACCATCTGTGCTATCATTTAGCACCCCATCCATGCTGCCCGCAAGCCCAAGGTCAAGGTCAAATGACTTGGAAATTTTACGTGCAGTTGGTTGTCACATTTATGTGCAGTTGGTTGTCACAGTTTTTCATTGTATTATATCTCACTAACCACTATAGCTATTGGCATGGAATTGCATATATACATTGAACACCATCCATATTTTCGTTGCGCAACAATTCCATGCTGCCCGGCAGGCCAAAGGTCAAGGTCAAATGACTTTGAAATTTCACATGCAGCTAGGCAAGCACCACCACGGGGGCATCGCTGTGTCTTACAGACTTAATTTTCTAGTTTAGGATATAATATAGACATGATTCTGCAGTTTCATGTCTTTGGCAGTTTCTGCCATGACCGAAAAAATCCTGTGATCATGTACTAAAAATTATCATACTTTTTATGCCCTTCCACAATGTTTAGCTGGACATGCTCCAGTAGCATGGGTGTGTCCTGGTATGTTTATCCAAGGTCAAGGTCGCACAATTGGACTTAGAATTTGCCTTTTAGCATTTGCATATAGCAAATATGCCTCAATTTATGTTGAACAAGGCCTCAACATGCGTATATTGTACTCACTGGCACTCTTATCTACCATATGCTATGTTGTGACCGTTCTTTAGAATTTCCTTGAAGAGGCAATTCTAGGGAGTGGTCACAACATAGAGTTTGGTAGAGAAATAACAATTTTAGTACAGTCAAGACTGCCTTAACGACCCCCTATCATCATTACTCGAAAGTATGCTTGGTAATCTACACCAGGTTTATATTTATACCATTAACCTTTAACCTGCTTTGGGCTGATGAGTGAATACCTATGCAAACAGTTTTGATCCAGATGAGAGGCCGAGTTTGCATCCGGATTGCATTTTGGTAGACAAATTGATTAAATCTTGCATTTTGAAAATGTAGTAGGTGAAAATCTGTAAAAATATAGGTTAAATGTCTTAATTTAGTGCATGTGCTGGAATCCCTTCAATCTTATTCGCTTTTAAACTTTTAGGAAAATTAATGTTTTATTAATTTATTAAACTTCTAAATAAGAGTTTGTTTGTGATAATAAATGTTGTATAAATGCATAAAATAATAGATACATATATTGCATCAGACTGGATTAGTACACATTTGTTTTCTTATGTAGATTTCTTTACTTGTACAGCTTTGGTATATGTCATGTATTATATATCCTAGGTCTGTAGTAAGAGACTCCCTGTCATATGTGACCTTTTTCATGAAGTCCTTTGGAAGGTCACATATGACAGTCTCAACTGTATTTGAATACATGCCTTTGTCTAAAGCTCTGTTTATAAATCTTGCTTAGTATTCACATCTATTCTTTATTCCAGGCAAAAGTTTGTGAATGTAGAAGAAGCCAATGTGAAGGACCTTGTGTTGAATACTTCACCATCAGCAAGGTAGGTGTACGGTGATATACCTATAGAACTGCAACTTATGAAATATATATGTTTTGGAAATTATTCTTAATAAGTTAAACATTTACCCTATACAAAATAAGTACACTCTCTCAGAAGTTAAGAGGATGATGAATATTTTAAAGCAAAGGGAATCTCCTTAAGTTTCTCTTACAGAGTTTTATTACCTGGTCTAGTTTATTACCTGGTCTGTTTTTTGATGAAAATAATTGAGGTATTGCCATAGTCTTGCTGTTGTTGGAGAAAAACTTTTTTGTCAGTTTCAACATCAGTACAACTTCACTGTTTTCAATATCACAGGAGCTGAGGTTTGCAAGTCAGGCAAGGGGCCATAACTACATCATGCCCTTTGAAATATTGATTTTCACAGTAACAGATGAACGATGACACTTGCAAGCACTGTTCTTTTCTAGCTCAACTGTTTTTCAAACAAAAAGAAATGTATCACTAGGCATATCTAGAAACACATGTGACAGTTTCATGCAAGTCAAAAGTAATGCTGAAAGCTACTACAGGAGCTTTCAGCATTACTTTAGACCTGCATTAAGCTGTGAACTTAGAAATTGGATGACTCAAACGTAAGTAATTTTTATGGTCCCTTGAAGTTCGAGATATCGAAGTCCAACTGCATTTCCAGTTTCAACGTCAGTACAGATATCTCTGTCAAACTTCACACACTCGATAACTATTTCAACGGCTACATTACCCTTTCATGCATATTCGAAAGAGTTGCAGTTCTTTATCTTGTCTGTTGCAGAATCAGACGAAGCTGAGCATTGGCATCCTCTTGCGATGCTCTTGTTCTGTCAAATTATCTCAACTGTTAAGCAAGTTGAACAAGCAAGACATTTGAATTTTGACACATTCTGAGAATAATTTAAAAAGTCCAGTCCAGCAAGATCTTTAGCAAGGGAATGAGACATGAATTGTTCCGTGTTTAATGGTCATGTAATATTTTTGCATGCATCTACAATAGTTCTCTTGATCTTTTTCCATACCATCTCAAATTGAATGATTGAGGTTCTTCCATGTAGCAGTTATCTATATGTATATCATGGTTATGGTTGTCATTGTTAACCCATTCCCTCATAGGCTATTTTTAGATCCAACCACTTTGAATAAATCTACCGAAAAAGATCCATTAACTTGAGAAAAGGAAAGTTTCAGAATTTTGTAGTTTGAAACTATTGTGAAAAATAGAGCATTTGCTCCTATGGGAGCAAAATTAATGCTCTATTTATCACAACGGTTTCACAAAGTGACTTTGAAAGAGTTGTCAAAAGTCATCAATATGAGGGAATGGGTTAAATGTCAAAGATATTAACTTCATATCCATTTTAAAATTTATCCTATACATGTATATCTATTTTATGATAGTGCTATGTTTGTATATTACCAAGTGCTTTGTTTTCAGGTTTAACAATGTTTTAGCTACTGTCCAGGGAGCTGGAGAATATGACAAGCTTACACAGGGACTGTTCGAAAATTACCTCGAGTGTAAATTTAAAGATAGGTATATGGAAGGTGTAAGTTTCACAGATTTTAGTTATACTGATAGTTATTCTTAAGCATGTAATTGATAGATTATTGAGAATCTTTGTAAAATATTTTGGATCCAGGTGAGATCAGGGTCCATGCTTATAAAACTTTTAGTTGAGTCTGAGTACGTTCTCAAGCTTTTGATTGGTCCTCTGGCTCAAATCTGACCAATCAAAAGCTTGAGAACTCAAATCTGACCAATCAAAAGCTTGAGAACGAAACTCAGACTCAACTAAAAGCTTTATAAGCATGGACCCTGATTAACCTTTTCCATCTCTTATATTTAGTCCAAATTTCAATACCTAAACTAAACATTCACGGACAAAATAGTTACAATTAAATGTGGAAAGCGGAACATTGCAGCCATTTTAGAAACTAAAGAAACAGATCTATAAAATTCCATCTTATAGGAGCCATCTGATCTGAGTCTACTCTGTTTGCATATGCATGAAAAGGTGTTTATACGAAAGAAAGGATTAACTCTGCATATGACAAGGATCTAAACTGTTTGACCTGCTGATTGCTATTGTGTTATCTGCTCTAGCAATGTGGCATTTAAGGCTTGCTTTGTTGTCTGTCCAACCGTCTGTCTGTCAGCTGGCTTGCGGTAGGTTGTTGGTTCTACACGAATGTGCACAAAATAATGCAATTGGTTCTGTGCATGAAAAAAGCTTCTTGGGTCTTCCTGTAAATAGCTAGATGTCGAGATACAACTGAAATACTGTTAAAGTGCCATTAAAACCCCAATACAGTCAAACAAACTGTCTGTTTGTTCTTCTGTCAGGCTTCATGAAATAGCATTTGGCCATATTTTCTCAGTCAAGTTTGATAAGACAAATGTCCCAAATGCTATATGTACATTGATTCAATCATTCAGGAGTTTTGGCCCTGCTTGAAATAACTGAAAAATATCTTACATTGATCTCAGATGGACACATTGTGTGTCAGTTTGGCATTCTCATTTTTCAAGGAATTAAATTAACCCTTTCCCTCATATAAACGTGTTTTCACGCATTTGCAAACAAAGTAGACCCAGATCAGACGGTCTGATCAGGGTCTATTCTGTTTGCTATTGGAATTCGATAGATCTGTTTCTTTGCTTTCTAAAATGACTACAATGATCCACCTTCCATATTTCATTATAACTACTTTGTCCATGAATATTCAGTAGGTATTGAAATTTGGAATAAACATAGAACAGGGAAAGGGTTAAGACTCATTTTGACAATCTATTCTGAAACAGCTGGTTTAGCAGAAATGAGTGTTTGAAGACCCCTGTCTAAATTGTTCAAACTAGTTTGATTCGTTTTAAAAAAAACTTGGCTACCCGGGTACCATTTTCTAAATACTTAATGGCAGATGAACACAGGATATTTTGGCACAGACAGAAACTGTAGAATCTGTGCTATATTATACCAGGAGCAGACTGAGTAGACCCTGATCAGGATCAGACAGCTCCTGTAGGAGCCATCTTATCTGGGTCTACTGTTTGCAAAGGTGTGAAAATGCATTTATATAAAGGAAATGGTTAACCCTCTACCAATTTTATTTATCAATTCACATTTTGCTCAAATGGCTATCTCAAAAAGTATGTTTCTATGATGACCATTACCAAAATTGTCATTCAATGTGATACATTTGTGTTTCTTGTACATTGCAGGTTTCCCTAGCAACAGAGTGGCTGTGTTATACAGACCAGACCAATCAGCACATTCAGCATTTACAGGACTACCGACTGATGCCATACTTGCCATACCTTGCCGTTATGTTCCACTTCCTGTTTGCCTCGAACCAGCTTCTCAAACTGCAGTACCCAAACAGTCAACCTGAGGTAGATCTGCATGTAACAACAGTCGCCTGTAAATTGTGAACAACCGGTGAAATATGAATATGTGATAAGTAAACATTTGAGATCCAGATGAGACTATGAATTACTTGGAATCTCGTCAGGATCTTAACTAATTGTCACCGTGATTGCATATTGGAAGAGAAAAGGATGAGTAAATAACAGTCTTTTGCAGATGACAAGTACAGTAGAACCCCACAACACCGGAAATTTATTGAAGAACAATTTAGGATTTTTTAGGCAGGTGGCAGTTTAATGCAGGTTGAAAGTCATGCAGAAAGCTCCCAAAAGGAGCTTTCTGCATGACTTTCATCCTGCATTAAACTGCCACTTGTCTGAAAGACCAGTGTTAATACTAATTTCAACATCTGGTTTAGAGGGGTTTTAACTGTACATAGCTTGAAAGTTAAAGTTAATTTGGAACAGACTCTATAATGTGTTATCATGGTACTCATTGGTAGCGTGTTCTGATATGTCAAGATATGCTACAGTAAAACCTCTCTATAACGACCACTAAATTTTGTTAATTAGTTGGTATTTAGAGCAGGTGGCTGCTTAAAGCAAGGCGAAAGTAAAACAGAACGCTCCCATAGCAGCCACCTGCCTTTAACACAAAATAATTGATGTAATTTAGTGGTCGTTATAGAGAGGTTTTACTGTACAACAGAAAAATATCATTATGAATAAGTTTATCTTCAAAATATGATACACCCATTAAATATAAAATGCAATAATTTTATCTTCTAGTTGTTACCATAAAGTTGATTTTTTTTTGTAGTGCAATATGAAGAAAACTAAGTGTGAAAATCTGATGACATCTATGATGGCGGACATGATCCCGGGGACCAGGAAGTTCATCAACTTTCCCATAGTTATCATGGAGGTGTTGCCTCCCCTGATGGATATAGTACAGCCAGCATTTAGACCAGTAGGTACAGTTTTATGTCCTACCATTAAAGATTGAAGATAAGGGGGCAATAAACAATTATTCATGTCTGTTTGTCCAAACATGGGTACGCCCAGGAAATATCTGAAAAGATTTTTGAATTGCAATCAAATTTGCACAATACAATATTTTTGTCAGTATTGGGTAAGAAAAAAATAAAGGTCAAGATTTACTTTTAGATACATAATCTGTAATTTTTCGGCATGACTTGTGGCTTTTATTTAACCCTTTACTCCATAAATACACCTTTCTGCACCTTTGCAAACAGAGTAGACCCTGATCAGATGGCTCCTGTAGAAGCCGTCTGATCAGGGTCTGCTCTGCTTGCTGATGATATGATATAGAAATGATTCTACAGTTTCTTCCATGACTAAAGCATCATCTATTTATAAACATTATACGGTATTGGAACCACCCTGTCCGGCAGTTGGGCAGGCAGTTGGTTGGTCCATCCGTTTGAGTAGGTGGGGTTGCGAACTCCTCCTTCAGTTTTAAAGTTATTGACTTTATATTTGGTATACATGATAACCATGAATTGTAGATTTTCATAGGTTTACCACTACAGAGCATTGCAGAATGATCTCCCCTTGAACTTTGAGTATTTTTTGTCATTTTGGCTTGAAACATGGGTATTTGGATTTGCGATCAAGGCTGCTGTGTGGGGGTATTCCATTAGTGATAGTTCTAGTAATGTTAGACCTCTTTTCAATGACTGCTTAACCCTTTCCTCCATAAATAAGCCTTTCTATGCCTCTGTAATAACCACTTCTTGAAATCATTATGATAAATAGAGCATGTGCTCCTATAGGAGCATATGCTCTATTTATCACAATGGTTTCAAAATTACAAAATTCTGCAAAATAATTCCTTTTCTCTAGTAAATGCTTCTTTTGGGTAGATTCATTCAAAGAGGTTGTGTCTAAAAATAGCCTATCGAGGAAAGGGTTAAACAGGTTCTACTGTAGTAGGCGTGTTAGTTGATTGTTGCCCTCATCTGCTATATAGATATATAGCTATATTTTGTGCATTACTGTTCAGGTGAACACCCAGCTGTACAGTTCTAAAGAGAAGGAGGACTTGGCCAACCTGGTGAGAGTAATGATTTCCTACAACCTCACCTACCAGCAGGAGAAAACTATAGAGGGGCAATATTCCTACGTCCTTGAGCCGTAAGTTTGATAAATCTCAGTTAAAAATTTAACCCTTTACCCCGTGAATATTCATGTAAGAAATAATGTGTGTATGAATATTAATTAGCTATTAAAATATTTATAATGGCATATAAAAAAACCAGTTTAGAGCAGACCCAGATCAGCCGACTCTAACAGGAACCATATGGTCTGGGTCTACTCTGTTTGCAAATGTGTTAAAATATCTATGGAATAAAGGGTTAACGTTGAAAACAGATTGTTATGGATGGCTGTTATGTATTTATGTGGGAGGAAACTGTTGTAGCTGAACAAAGCCCACTGGCTGTAAGGGCTACCCATACTACCCTCTATCAAGTTGCCAAAGTCTGGTGTCAAACCAGGATTGTGTATGGGACACGACCAGTCTGACAGATGAAAAGGTTTTAGTAACATGATAATGCATGACCTATTTGTCCTAATTATTTGGATACTTGATCTCCCCTTTGCATCAATTTGAATAATTCATAGGAGCTAATACTCTTTTTATCACAATCGTTTCAAAATGGGACTTTTACAGAGGTCTCAAAAGGCGTCAATATGAGGAAACGGTTTTAATTACCTTGATCTCTGCCTTTCAGACATGTGGATGAGTTGGTGAAGTATTCGGGAATGAAGCAACATCGCCAGCTGACATATGCATCAAAGCAGCTGGTGGCCAGAGAAGTAAGCCAGTTTTAGGAAGGGTTTTGTTGCATATAGCCTATTATTTTAAGATGACCATTATACAAACACAAACATCTATATACTAGGTATTGATTATTTCTTTATTTTACACTTCTTATTATACCAACATATTGGATGGGAAGTTTTGGCCGTGACGGAAAGAGTCTGCCTGGTTAAGTCCAAGTCAGACTATATTTAGCAAAGCTTTGGCCACGGAAAGGAGGTTACCTGAAGAGACAATTATTCAGTACAGTATTACTGGTATACTATTAACTGCTGCAAGCACGTTTTGTCTTTCACCACCAGTCATGCGTAAACTTTACACACATTAGGAGGGTACGCAGGTGCCTGCACACAAACACCCTGCCTCCTAATTGCAACCATGCAACCAACGTATATATACTGTATGCAACCATCAGACTAGGCAACGGTTACCTTGATTTTCATTTTGCAAACGTTTAAACTGCTTGCAACCATCATATTCAGCAACCAACATTAGGAGGGTACGCAGGTGCCTGCACACTAAAAGTAAGGACAGAACACCCTGCCTCCTAATTGCAACCATGCAACCAAACGTAAATACTGTATGCAACCATCAGACTTAGCAACCGTTACCTTGATTTTCATTTTGCAAACAAACGTATCTACTGTATGCAAGCATCATATTCAGCAACCAACATTAGGAGGGTACGCGGGTGCATGCACACTAAAAGTAAGGACAAGAACACCCTGCCTCCTAATTGCAACCTGCAACCATGCAACCAAACGTATATATTGTATGCAACCATTATACGTAGCAACCCTTATGCAATTCCCTCCATCTAGGAAGGCAGACTATGCAGCCATGAAATTTTGCTATCACCAATTTGCCGTGCAGCTCCTTGAGATGGTTTGTTATTCCCTCTATCAAGGAAAGGCAAATTATTATTAGCATGAAATTGTTATGGAACTTTATTATAATGGGTTACCTCCCTTCAGCAGGCCAAAGCTTCACTAGAATTTCCGACACGACAATATGAAAAATTAAGTATTAGACTATTTATTCGAGTTCAGCCTTGTAGGTAATGCATCTATGGTATAAAATCACTTCTTGTTCTTGAAAACTTCAGCCAAGTATGAATGTTAAGTTCTTTATGTCTTAGGCAGCTAATTAAACTATTTCTCTGCTTTCCACGAACAAATACTTAAAAAGCTCAGATCAGTCAATGTTAGAATAATTCTGTTTTCTGTATGGTCCTAATCCATGGAATTGCATTGTCAGCGCTGGCCTTGGAAAGGAAGTGATGCCCGAGCTTGGTAGAAATACTGTCCATCAGACCTCCATGTGTACATTCTGAAATTATATACAAAATCCTGGCAGAATCTTAAGTTCCTCAATGTTAAATCTGTTTAAAAAATGTAAGAACTTCTTAAGCAAAGAGTAAGGTCCAACTTTTACATAACCTTTTGAGATAAAGCTTTGAAACTTGGAACATCTGTTCAGCATCACAAGCTTCATCTGTAGACAATAGCACATAGCTCTGTCAAGCACTCCGACAGAACCATAGCCCAATTCAACTCAGAATCCCTGGTTAAAGTTTTTGTTAAAGTCCACTTATTTACATAACCCTTTGAGATAAAGCTTAGAGCCTTGGAACACCTATTCAGCATCACAGGCTTCATCTGTACTTTGTATGCAAGAGTACATAGTTCTGTCAAGCATTTTGACAGAAGTATGGCCCTTCTTAAATTAAAATTTTTGGTTAAGGTTTTATGGCCCTTTTTAACTTAGAATTGTTGGTTAAAGCCCCTCACAAGGTCCACTTATTTATACAACCCCTGGACATAAAGCCCTGAAAATGGGAAAATAACCCATAACAGAATTTTTAACAGAATTGTTGGCCTTTTTAACTTGGGTTTTTCTTTTCTCTAAAGATTGTAAAGAGGTCCTACATCTTGAATAACATCAAAGACATTTTTTGCTAAGGCTTTGATTACTTCTTTCTAGTATTTTTGGACACCATTCCAGTCCACCATCACACATTTTTACTCTAACAATACTGAGAATAGTTGGATGCGCTATCCCGTGTCAGCTCTTTTTTGAATTATGCCCCTTTACAGACTTGGGGAAACTTTTTTTGATGTTTGTCATTTTGAAACTGTAACCAACTAGGCTCTCATATTTCAACTTTGAATCCTTTGTTGCCAGGCCTTTCCATCAATGTTAGATTTTTGAACGTTTGAACTTGACCTCTGAACTTTTAACTAAATTTTAAAAAAGATGAACAAAAATACTTACATTTGCTATTGTTTTAAAAACATTTAAGCAAATCTTATGAAATCTCACACCTGCTTACCATCACAAAGTGACAAAGGGCCACAACTCTTATAAACTTTCTAAGTAACTCTGTAAACTTGCTATATCTCCTAAGCTCAGAATTTGTTATCTAAATTATGCCCCTTAGTGGCTGTAATAAATAAAATTTTAAGATCTCTCGACAGACGAGAACCAGCACCAGCACACAGTGCTCTTGTATATCTTGTGTGTGAACAAGAGTGTTATTAATTGATATCTACATTCACTGTGAAAGAACCAATTATGACTATGAATGTGATAAAGGAGGGTGTGGTGGGTGGGATGCTTAAAAATCTCTAAGTCTCTTCAGAAGCTTCAAGGGCAAACTGAACATGTGCTAACATGTGCTTCTATATATACTTCACCAACTGACCAATGACATTTTGAGATTATTCTATGGACCAATCAGGAGTCTAGATTAGTTCTTTCCCATAGTTGTTTCTATCACTCTGTATACAATTCAAAACATGTACTTATGGTCACATGACTCCATGACGTCACAACTGCTGATGCAGATTAAATCTATTTTTAGACTTCTACTATTGACAAGACTTACTTCCCTTGTACTGATTGACAAGACTTACTTCCCTTGTACTGATTTATGGTCACTAAAATAACATGGAATACTGATAAACAGTATTCTGCTTTATTTTAAGATGACCATTATACAAACACAAACATCTATATACTAGGTATTGATTATTTCTTTATTTTACACTTCTTATTATACCAACATATTGGATGGGAAGTTTTGGCCGTGACGGAAAGAGTCTGCCTGGTTAAGTCCAAGTCAGACTATATTTAGCAAAGCTTTGGCCACGGAAAGGAGGTTACCTGAAGAGACAATTATTCAGTACAGTATTACTGGTATACTATTAACTGCTGCAAGCACGTTTTGTCTTTCACCACCAGTCATGCGTAAACTTTACACACATTAGGAGGGTACGCAGGTGCCTGCACACAAACACCCTGCCTCCTAATTGCAACCATGCAACCAACGTATATATACTGTATGCAACCATCAGACTAGGCAACGGTTACCTTGATTTTCATTTTGCAAACGTTTAAACTGCTTGCAACCATCATATTCAGCAACCAACATTAGGAGGGTACGCAGGTGCCTGCACACTAAAAGTAAGGACAGAACACCCTGCCTCCTAATTGCAACCATGCAACCAAACGTAAATACTGTATGCAACCATCAGACTTAGCAACCGTTACCTTGATTTTCATTTTGCAAACAAACGTATCTACTGTATGCAAGCATCATATTCAGCAACCAACATTAGGAGGGTACGCGGGTGCATGCACACTAAAAGTAAGGACAAGAACACCCTGCCTCCTAATTGCAACCTGCAACCATGCAACCAAACGTATATATTGTATGCAACCATTATACGTAGCAACCCTTATGCAATTCCCTCCATCTAGGAAGGCAGACTATGCAGCCATGAAATTTTGCTATCACCAATTTGCCGTGCAGCTCCTTGAGATGGTTTGTTATTCCCTCTATCAAGGAAAGGCAAATTATTATTAGCATGAAATTGTTATGGAACTTTATTATAATGGGTTACCTCCCTTCAGCAGGCCAAAGCTTCACTAGAATTTCCGCCACAGAAAATATGAAATATTTTTCCCCCAAATTCTAGTGGCTGTGGGTTGAGGAAAGTTTGTTTGTAATACATTGTACTATATTACCAAATTCAGACAAATTGATGTGGTCAACATAGAACCACTCTGGGATAAACCGCGGAATATTGGGCCTATTGGTTGGTCCTGATGTACAAGATATCGCCCATCCCTTTTGGCACAATTCATTATTTAATTCATTTTGATATTCAAAATTTCATTGTTCTGTCAAACCAGTCTTGGTACAATTGACTTGACCTGACTGGAACAAACATGTCACTGTAGAGGAGGCAGCCAAACTAGAAAGGAACTAGAAGTGAATGCTGACCAAGTCAGAAAGAGCCCCCACATGGTATAAAACTTGGCCGAGACTGTTTACCTATAAACATTCTGGTGTATATATATATATTGGATGTAGATGAGAAATGTTTCGAGTCAAAGAGCCGACAAGGCTAAAACAGCAGATTTTTACTAATTCAAGGGCTATAATTCAGAGGTGTCATGCAATTCATCTGTTAATCGAACTTATCCAAGAGTTTACAGGTATGAACATTCTCTAAAGATTTGGTGAAGATCTGATGAAAAACTGTTTGAATTAGAGAGCAGACAAGGCTAAAATAATAATTTTTTGACTGAATCAAGGGCTATAACTCAGGTGTTTCATGCGGATTTACTTGTAATTAATTTGGTCAAAATTTTGCACCTATAAACAGTCTCTGCAAATTTGGTGAAGATCAGATGAAAACTATTTGAATACGAGAACGGATAAGACTAAACGGCATATTTTGACTGAGTCAAGTGTCTGAGGCGATCTGACTGGTTATCGAAGTTGGTAAAGATTTTGCACCTATAAACATTCTCTGGAAGTTTGGTGAAGATCAGATGCAAACTGTTTGAGTTAGAGAACGGATAAGGCTAAAACGGCCAATTTTGACTGAATCAAAAGCCATAACCAAGTGTCTCATGCGATTCAGGTGGTAATCAAACTTGGACAAAATTTTAAACTTATGAACATTCTCTGGAAGTTTGGTGAAGATCAGATGAAAAACTGCTTGAGTTAGAGAGCGGTCAAAGCAGGATGGACGGACAGGGAGATTACTATAGGGCACCCACACCAAGGTGTTGGGCCCTAATTACTACTTTTCAAGTATAAAAACTGTATTTCTGTCTGTGACTGAATCCTTGTTTAAAATTGGGACATCGGGCCTTTCCATGCTTGAATGAATTGCAGATGGCACAAACATGCTTGAATCTACATTGTACTCTGGTACAAAAAACAACAACAACTGAAGTTGAAGACATTGCAATTAAAATCTCTTACTGCATAAGGCTTAGAGGCTGATTGATAACATGTAATTTGCACTGACTGTAACACAAGTCTGATCCACAGCTCACTATTTAAAGAAGCCCATAGACTGCCTTGTAATTATCTGCCCATGTCTAAATTGTTGGTCATCTGTCCGCCAAGCTTATGTACAGAACCTTTTTGCAGATTCCCTTATAACAGACATGTATTTCAGCATACCTTGTGCAGCTTCCAGATATTTCAGCCAATAAATGCATTAGAATATAGTCCATTCATCTAATGATATAACCAACTGTTTGCAAGTTTTAGGCTTATTTTCTAGAGCCCCATGCAGAGTCATTCATATATGCGTCGGACCACATGAACAGATATTCAATTCTATACTGCCTTTTAACAGGAGGAGCAGATTTGTGTATTCACTTCTCCAGATTTTATCTTTAATTTGTGATACAGCACATTCAAAGCAGGGGCATTCCCACCACACCTAACTGGATCAATGTCCAATTGCCTTGTTTCTTTGGCATCTTCACAATTTATTTGCTTAAAAATAGAATCAACTGCAATAATATTGATCTGCATCACTAGTACCTGCATTCTGGCTCTCAGAGGCTGGCCCACAAAGAGAATTTGAAATCTCTAAGTCTCTTCAGAAGCTTCAAGGGCAAACTGAACATGTGCTAACATGTGCTTCTATATATACTTCACCAACTGACCAATGACATTTTGAGATTATTCTATGGACCAATCAGGAGTCTAGATTAGTTCTTTCCCATAGTTGTTTCTATCACTCTGTATACAATTCAAAACATGTACTTATGGTCACATGACTCCATGACGTCACAACTGCTGATGCAGATTAAATCTATTTTTAGACTTCTACTATTGACAAGACTTACTTCCCTTGTACTGATTGACAAGACTTACTTCCCTTGTACTGATTTATGGTCACTAAAATAACATGGAATACTGATAAACAGTATTCTGCTTTATTGTAGTGTCCTTCCAATATTAGTAGTCTCCTTAGAGTAATAGACATTCTGTCAAAGGTGGATTTTCTCAGACCTCATTTTGAGCCAGTTTTAGGAAGAAGGGGGGGGGGGAGGGGGGGGGGGGGGGTTACGACTATATTGAAGAAAAGTAGCTTTATGCATCGTCACAGTTTGGTGTCTTTGTGTTGGCAATATAGTGAAATTCTATTCTTACCACATTTGACAGTCTTTACACAATTGTTCACCATCATATCTCTGTGTGACTTTTGATCTGGATCTACTCTAGCCACATGGACTCCTTTTTCAAAGGTATTTTGTCTTATCTTTTCCTTTCTAACACAGATTCAACTAGAAAAAATGAGAAGAAGCGAGATGGCCAGGGCACCCCAAGAAAGGTAATTTAGCAATGCCATAGGGGCTGGGCACTCAGATAGGGTAAATAGTGTAAAATCTTAAGTAGTTGTTTGACATGGTCAAAAACGTCTTTGTTCATATGTGATTATTAACCCTTACAGTGTGGGACACATGTCAAACAGTGTAGACCCAGATGAGAGGGCTCGTAGAGGAGCCCTCTCGTCAGGGTCTGTACTGTTTGTCATGTTACACTTTACGTTAGAAATACAGTCAAACCTGGTCTAACGGCCACCTTTATAAGAGCGCCACCTGTATATGAGCGCCACATTCAAACAGTCCCGTGCAAATTCACTATATAAACTTCCTGTATAAGACGGTCACCTGTTCAACGCAGCCAGCGGCCGCATATAATCGGTCCCAAAATCATTTTTTACCTGTATAAAAACGCCAATATTCGGCGTGCGGGGCCGCGTTTTACCTATGCGGAAGTTATCGATTATTTCCCTTTGTCTAAAATACTCTTTGAAAAGGAGGTAGCGAACAAAATCTTGCAGTTTCGCGAAGGAAAAGTTTCTTTCGGCAATTTCTTCCTCTGCTTTCTGGGACAAATACATTAAAATTGTTAGATATTTTCGCTTTATCGTAGCATGTTAGAAATGTTTAAGACGAATATTTTGCAATGCACTGACCAAACAAGCCCATAACGAGAAAGAAACGCCTTAAAACTGCCTTTGTATAGAGGGCATCCTGGCTTCATAAATCCTGACATGAACGAACGACGCTGACTGCACAGCTGCAGTTTCCCTTCAAAAAATGATCTTCATTTTTCATAATGTAAAGATTTATAGATGTAAATGATGTTCGGAATGCATAGGGAATATGGTTGACCTGTTTTCATAACATAAAATGAGATGCGAATAGAAAATATGTACAAAAGAAACCTTACAAGTTTTTTTCGTTGTTTTGATTTTAATTCATACCTCCACATATTTATCTGCATGTAATATTGTATTTTTAAACAATTAAAACTATTTCAACATACATGAAATTTTTGTCAACAGTTTACGGGCAAAACTTAGCAGGATATCTTTTTCCCTAATGAAACCTTTATAAGACAGCCACCTGTATATAACAGTCAGTTTCTATTGGTCCCAAAGGTGGCTGTCTTACACAGGTTTGACTGTATCCCTAAATATTCACCATAAACTTAACCATTTTGGATTAGTCCATTTTAAATTTCAGCGTTGTAAGGGTTAAAAAACAGCTATAAATGTTCAAGGTGTCATTATTTCTTAATACATGAATCTTCATGAGGGAATGAGTTAAGCAGACTCTGATCAGAGACATTTCCAGAAAGTGATCTGGATCTGCACTATTTTCTATGTCTGATTGCCATATGTGGTTTGACACAGCACACACTTTTGTCTTTAGTACATGGCCGTAGTACAAATGATAAAGGTCTATTATACTGAATTCTTAGAACAGCAGTTTAACCCATTCCCGCATATTGACGCCTTTTGACGCTTCTGTACATGTCACTTTGTGAAACCATTGTGATAAATAGAGCATTTGCTCCTATAGGGGCAAATGCTCTATTTATCACAATGGTTTCAAACTACAAAATTCTAAAAAAAATCTTTTCTCAAGTTAATGCTCCTTTTTGGTAGATTTATTCAAAGTGGTTGGATCTAAAAATTGCCTATACAGGAATGGGTTAATTTGGCCAAACTTTAGGGGAGAAAAAATAAATTTAAAAAAATAGCTGAATGGACGATATGCAGTAAAGTGATTCAGGTGTATCATAACCCATTCACTCATAGGCTATATTAGAACCAATATTTAAATAAATCTAGTGCAAAAGGAGCTTTTGATAGAGAAAAAGAAGTTTTTAGAATTGTGTAATATTTAAACCATTGTGATAAATAGTGCATTTGCTCCTATGGAGCAAATGCTCTATTTATCATGTTACTTTTACAGAGACATCAATATGATTGAATTTTGTAGCCGTTTCCGTGTATGTCATCTTGAAAAATTGATAGAAACATATATTAATATACAAAAAAATGACAGAATTACTCATTTGGATACATACTGTTTGTGAAAGTTAAATAGTTCAGTTTGTCTTTTAATTTTTCTTGTTTTTCACAATGCTAGTTGTATTAATACTAACTTTTTACATTTCTGACAACTGCAATTTTCTCAACAATCCTAGTCATATTTAGATAGAAATTCATAACTTTAGAGTCAAAAAATGGACTAGAAAGTCTTCAATTAAACCAGATAGACACCCTTTGCTGCTTTTGCAAACACAGAATAGCTCCTCTAGGAGTCGTCTGATTCGGGTCTGCTCTGTTTGCTGATAAAATAATATAGATCAAATTCTTTGTTTTCTGCCATATTCCGTATTTCTTTGTTTATAAAATTTAATCTGAATCAATATTCAAGATTTAATTACACATGTATCTTGTACTTGCCAAATAGGAATTCAGATATTTTGGGATGTATACTTCTTTGATGTGATGCAAATTCTGGTCATGTCTAACCAGTGTCATACATGAAGGTCTATTGGCTGTCAGTGGTCTTAGCATCCTGTTTTATCATTACAGCCCGTTAGAAGGTAGTATTAATACAACTAACAAAGCAGCTGATGTGACAAAGACCCCAGCAGTTCCCAGTCATCTACAGAGACTTACAGCCAAACCTTTGACAAAGGAAGAAGATGTGGTATGTAGATTTAGTAAATACTAGTGTCAATTAAGCACTAGTTTAAAAATACTTTGTCAATCATGCACTAGCTTAAATGTTGTAACTTAGGCCAGCAGACAAATGTCTAATTTCTGCAACACATGTAGACACATAATTTATTAACACAGTCTGTAAAAGAAGGTGGTTGTTTAATGCAGTGCAAAAGTAATGCAGAAAGCTCCTGTATGAGTTTTCTGTTTGTATAGATTTTGTCCTGCATTAAGCTATCACATAATTGAATACAAAACTTTATTACTTTTTATGCCCCCTCCCCTCCCAGATCAGAAGGGGTGGGGGCATATTGTTTTTGCTCTGTCTGTCTGTTGGTTGTTTGGTTTGGTCCAAACTTTAATGTCAGCGATAATATTGTCGCCATTGTACATACATACTTCAAACTTGGCATGCATGTGCATCTTATGGAGGCGAACATTTTTAGGGGTGACTTATTAAGGTCAATATCATACATCCAAATGTTGTATTGGGGGCATAGTGTTTCACAAACACATCTTGTTCATTCAAAAACTATAATCACAATATTAAAAAGTTTGACTTCTGATGAAATATTGAGTTGCTGGGCGTCCCATCTGGATCCAAATGGTCTGCAAAGATAATCACAGGGCTGCCATTGTCAGAGAAAGAGTTAAAAATTTCAATTCATGAATAATTTATTCTTCTTCAGCAAATTAAAGACTTTTTCGGACGAGTGTTGAAGAGAACTACTCCAGAGGCCAAGAAAACTTCCACAGGTACTATACCATTACATAATAGATAGGCTCATTAAGCCTTTACTCCATAGACATGCCTTTTAACACCTTTGCAAACTGAGTAGACCCATATCACATGGGCCCTTTATGAGACCTCTGATCAAGGTCTGCTCTGTTTGCTTGTGGAATTTGTAGATTTGATTCTAGAGATTTTACCAGGGCCAAACTTTTCTTGTTCATGTGTTACTATAAGTATAAGCTAATTCATATTTATACACACATCATCATGAATATTTATGGAGTAAAGGGATAATCTTTGGCACTCTAAACAATTGCTGTCTGCAAATGTTGAATCTGCTTCAATTCTTAACCATTCGCTTGCTGTTCAGGTCAATATACCTACCTGTAAATAGTGAAGACCCAGATGAGACAGCTCCTGCAGGAGCTGTCTCATCAGGGTCTGCACTATTTACATGTTGATTGTGCAACCAGTGCACTCCAGAGTAGTGATTGCACAGTGAAATACTTGTACAGAGTGAAGATATATGTAACTATGCAGCAGGACATTGGTAAAGAAGGAGAAATGTATTTTAAAATTCAGCAAGAGAAGGGTTAACTATTTCCTTCATATAAACACCTTTTCATGCATTTGCAAAGAAAGTAGACCAAAATCAGACAGCTCCTGTCGAAGGTCTGCATTGTTTGCTTCAGAAATTAGAATAGATCTGACTATAGTTTCTACTAATACCAAACATGTGTACATACATGTATTCCATTATAAAAATTCAGCTAAAAAATCGTCATGATGTCATTATTTCTTACATGATATTGAGCAGGGTAACATCAGAAACACGGTCAGTGAGATGAACATTTTGGATCCTTCTTGGATCAAAACTGTTTGCAAAGGCTATCAGGACTTCGCCTATTGGGTGCTGAAAGTGAGCTGTAGCAAGGGTATATGGGTTAGATCCAGGTTAGATTACCATGAAATGAGTTTCTTATCGGAATCTTAAGTTCTTTGCCAGGCCTGGGTAATTGAATTATACCATGGCAGAAACTGTAGAAATAGTTCTTTGTTGTCTTGTAAGCAAACATCTGTTTAGTAAAGTTTAACACTTAAACTGCTTTCTTAAATGTATATTTGTGTATTGTATATCCTCTATCGATTTTTATTTGTCTCTGATTTTATTTATGTCAATGTACAACGCCATTGAATGCATTATTTGCAAAAATAGGCGTTTAACCAAGTGATTAAGTTTCAAGTTTCAAGTTACTAAAGGGTAATCAATATGTGAATAATTCAAAGGCTATTTGCTTACTGCAGGAATCAGTTACCTAGTGTATAATGTTTGTTTGGGAGCTTTGCACATTAAAGATTTGTCCTGCTAGCACTGGTCTTGACAAAGAATTAGAATTATTTGAAGTGGCCGGTTTTTGAGACTAAGGCCTCTTTAACCATGGCTGAAACAGTAAGGTCAAAATGTATTTTATTAGGGCCCTGCATTGAAAATGCAGGAGCCCTATAGTAATCACATATTATGTCTGTCTGACCATCTGTCAACACTTTTGATGTGACATGATAGCTCAAACAGTACTACACATATTGGTTACATATTAAGAGCATATGCTTTAGTATCATCAGAGGAAGATGCCTATAGTATTTTGGTTGAATCAGATCACTGTCTAGAGTTATCTGCCCTTGATTACAGGGCCCTCTCTGACTGAGTCAGTTTTCTAGTTTCAAAAGCTTAATCAGATGGCACCTACAGGAACTGTCTTTTCTGGTTCTACTCTGATTATAAAGTAGTGAAAATACAACAGGGTTAATCATATAAATATTAAACTGTCATGTCTGAACTCTTTGCACTCATTATAACTCTTCCTTTATTTTTCTTCAAAAAGAATGTCAAACAGCTTGGATGCTAATGAGATGCTGAGACACCGAGATACTTGCTATTTCATCTCGGTCCAAACTGTTTGCATAGGGAAACACGAATATGCCATTAGTGTGCAGTTAATGGTTTTGTCTTTTCATTTTTCTCCAGATGAGTCGAAGAAGACCAACGTTCTTGCTACAGATATCTGGTTTCACTTTCAAGAAGGATATTCAAATGCTGTGCGCAGAAATGTCAAAGTGAAAGACTTTTTCTAGCTGAAAGGGTTTATTAACCATTTACTCCATGAATATGCCTTTCTACGCCTTTGCGAACAGAATAAATCCAGATCAGACCACTCCTAAAAGAGCTGTCTAATCAGGGTCTGCTCTGTTTGCTTATAATATATGATATAGATACAATTCTAGTTTCTGTCATGGCCAAACATTCCTGTGTCATTGTGATATTGTAACAAATCATTCTAATTAATATTCATGTCATGAATATTCCTGGAGGAAAAGGTTAATGACAGGTGTCAGAAATATTTAATGCTGCAGGCAAAATGTACTAGGAATACTACATATGGTAGAGGTATTGGAAATATGCTGTTAAACAATGTTCACACTTTACTGTGATGATTTTCAGAATAATCATGATTATTTTAACTCCATGAATTGGTTTGGTTAATCCATTCCCTCATATAAATGCCTTTTCACACCTTTTCAAATAGATTAGACCCAGATCAGATGGCTTCTGGTCAGGTTCTGCTCTGTTTGCTTTTGACATGATACAGATCTGATTGTACAGTTTTTGTCAAAGCAAAAAATTGCCTTGAAATGTTATACTATGAAAATCCAGCTGATAGATATTATATTCATGATGTCATTATAATATTTCTTACATAAACTTTGAAGAGGTAAATTGTTTAGAAAACAAGAGATTTTGACTAGAACGATGAGTCTATTATATACAGTTCAGTGTATTTTGTATATGTTTTGTCATTGTGTTATTTTTGTATGATACTGAAACTGTACTTTTGGTTAAGAATGATATTCAATAAAGATCATAACAATGATGATATATTCAGTTATTGATAGACTAGTTCAAAATTTTAAACACTGCAAGTAAAAGACAGTGTAAATCATTTCCCTCATATACACAGCTTGTGTAGGGGAGCTGTCTGATCAGGGTCTGCTCTGTTAATAGATTTGATTCTAGAGAGTTTCTGTCACAGCCAAAAGTTCCCTTTGCTTGTGAGTTATTATTAAAATATTAAATATTCATGTAGTAATACATTCTTAAATTATTATTGAGGTGGGAGGGGAGGGGGGTCTCTTCCTCTCCTCAACTCCTTTCTCACAACAACGTTTTGAGAGTACATGTAAGAAATTGGAATTTATTAGTTCATAGATAGATTTTGCCCAGGCTCTTTTTCACGCACTTGCAAACAGAGTAGACCCTGATCAGACAGCTCCTATAGGAGGTTTGCTAAGTTTCAAAATTGAATCCACCATCCATATTTCATTATAACTCTTGTCCATGAATATTCTTCAAGTGTTGAAATTTGGAATAACAACAGAGAAAGGGTTAAGGCTTCAGATCCATTCAAGCTTTTAACCTTTAGCCAGCTATGGACGGATCAGTGAATACCTTTCTAAAGTTTGCAAACAGTTCAAGATTTTGGGTCCAAACTGTTTGACACCATGATTGCATTTTGGTAAACACATTTATAATAGATTGAATTTTGAAACATTCTGTAAAATAATTTGCTCAGCAGGCTAATGGTTAGCCGTTAAGTATCTAATGACCGAGTATCAAACATGGACCCTGATGAAACGTCGACTTACTCCGCATCTCAGTTGGATCTAAGAGGTTATTTCAAATTGGCAAAGCAAGTCGCGCTTAGGTGGATAAGGATTAAAATCATTGGTTCATATGGATGACTTGCATCATACAAGTCGAGTGTAGCTAATCAAAACTACCTTTAACCGAGCTAAACGAATTTAATACAAATGGACATGGTTTTACATTTCTACCATGGCACTATGTGTGTGTGTGTGTGTGTTGGGGGGGGGGGGGGGGGGGGGGCTCTGTGGCCGAGTGGTTATGGTGAGATCCAGTTTGATTTTTCATGTGAGGAAACCTTCCCGCTAGCTTGTGGTAGGTCGGTGGTTCTACCCGGGTGTTTTTCTGTGCACGAAACAATGCAATTTGTTCTATGTGCATACTTCCTTCACCTGTTATTAGCTTGGACGTCGCCATATGACTGAAATACTGTTAAAGCGACGTAAAAATCCGATACAAACTATATTAATGTAGTCAGCCTTATAATTTACAGGAGAATACATTCAAGGCGACCATAAGTGAATTGTTGGTTGAAATTTGGCGGGATTTTACAGATAATTCCATGAAATCTAATTAATTTTAAAAAACGAGAAAGGAAGTGATAACAAAACATCAGAAACGATATCCAATAAAGTGAGTGGGAAATGACAAACGATTACCAGGAAAGTAAATCTATTATATAGTCAATGCAAGGGATTCTTCAAACACGACTTTTCCATTATGCCTTGTGACAACAATAGCCCACATTATACAGTAGAGCCTGTCATAAGCGACCATTCATTTATTAAAAGCAGATGATTGCAAATGCAGGGAAAAGAAATAGGAGCTTTCTACATTACTTTTGACCTGCATTAAGCTACCAGATGCCTTATAGATCCATAATTGTACATTTTTTCGATGGCCGCTTAATGCAGGTTCTAGTCGACAGTGTTTACATTTCTCTTCAGCAGAGCAGCCTAGTAGCTTGTATATCCCTTTAACACATAAGTTATCATTGTGTACAGTTATAGAGGATCTTACATGAGTGTTCATTACCAATTGTTTTTATGAAACGAGTTTACTATAATAATATGACATGAGCTTTAGCGTACATGTAGTAAACGAGATTCATGAAAACAATTTGTAATGAACACGAATGTAAGAATCGCATTAAGCCTTAAACAGTCCATAGAAAATATATCGGGCTATAGCTGACGGCTGTTTCGGCCATTGCTTACAAACAGCATAGTAATACAACGGACGACGCACATGGAGCGTTACGATTGGCTAACGCTTAATTGAGTGCTACGATTGCTCATTTGCATAAAAAATGCACTGGTGCATTTCCGCGAAATACGGCACTCCCATAAGGCAGATTATGTGATAAATAGATTTATTTTTTCAATTTCTGCAATATGAAATGTTTCATACAAGTGATATGTTTCCAAACGGAAAGTACATGTAAAATTCACTCAGACTTGAAACTATAAATCTGACTATTTAAATAAATGGCCCTAGTCATGGGTACTATTGGCATTTAGCACGCTACGGGTGTTTTATGATGACATTTCCAGTTTTGACGCCGAATAGTAACACGGCGTTTCACCAGGCTCAACGCTATTTGACACCTGGACTATGTTTGAAGATCAAATTACATACGAGCATTTGCAAACAGAGTAGACCCAGATCAGATGGCTCCAATAGGAGCTGTCTGATCAGGGTCTGCTCTGTTTGGTAATATAATATAGATACGATTTTACAGTGTAAGTAATGGCCAATCATTTCTGTGCCCATGTGGTGTTATAACAATTAACCTAATTGATAGTCATGATGTCGTTACATTGTATTTCTGACTTGAATATTCATGAAGTAAAGGGTTAAATATGAAGGAGGCCAAGTTTTGAGATGGTGAAATCTCGGTCAGCAATTTAAAGATTGATATTAACAGTTCAGAGCCACAGTACTGAAGATTTAAAGGAGTTCTACAACTTTTTAATGAGGAGTAATGAAATGATATATGTAGTTTTTACAAGGAAGTCGACTGGTTTAACAAAATATTTACCCTCTGGATAAATAATATGTGTGATATGCTTGTCTGATAACGTGTTTCCTATATTTATTTATTGGACATGCAGTAATACATGTGACTACTCTACTGTATATTTGGGTGATGATCTATTTTACATGAATTTGGTAACCCTTGTCCAGCTGTGAAAAAGTATTGTCTCCTCAAATTGAGATCTGATGCAATTTTGAACAAACTATTGACCTGGGCCCAATCTTATAAAACTTCTGAGTCTGAGCAGAGACACATGTATGTCTATGTCTCTGGTCTGAGTCTGAGATCATTCTCAAGTATCTGATTGGTCAGATTCTGAGCAAGCTCAGAATCTGACCAATCAGATGCTTGAGAATGATCTCGGACTCGAGCAAAAAGTTTTAAAACCTCGGGGCCGGGTGTCAAACAACTGACCGAGATCCTGATGAGACACCGAGTTCCATGATATCTCATCTTGATTCAAGCTTTTGCACACGCGAGTAGCAGTATACAGGTTAATTGCTTTAATTGATGGCATAATTGCCAGTTAACCTTCCTCATGATAACCATTTACTTCATATATGCACCAGTCTAGCTCGTTTCAAACAGAGTTGACCCAGGTCAGACGGCTCCTATAGGAGCCGTCTGATATGGGTCTACTCTGTTTGCTTATTCCCGTTTACACATGCCATTATTAAAAAAATCAGCTACTAAACATGTATGGTGTCATTATTTTGAACATGAATATTCATGCAGTGAAGGGTTAAGCCCGACCGGTATTTATAAATGTATCCTGATGAGACGCCGTGCTGATACAAGTTGCATGTTTGCTACTCGGCCAATAGTTTCTCAAAAAGAAACAACAACAACAACAAAACCTAGGCCAACTGGATGACGACTGCAGTGCCATGTTCATCTTGCATCAATTACGATACATGTAGCAAGCTAATTAGTATATCCTCGATTCCTATATTTCCGATACAGTTAAGTCTCGCTAAGACGACCGCTCAAGAGAAGTATACAGAAGAACCTGTCTTAAGCGACCATCAAAACATGTCTAATTAAGGGTCTTTAAGGCAGATGGCAGCTTAATGTAGGGCAAAGGTAATGCAGAAAGCTAAAGGAGCTGTCTATTATTTTAGCCCTGCATTAAGCTAACAACTTAGGACAGGCTAGATACTGTAATTTTGGAGTTTTAAAACAGTTGGTAGCTTAATGCAGGGCACAATTATGCAGAAACAAGCTTTGCCTAGACCCCTATGTTAATAGATAACATGGTCACTTAAATAGCGCGACTTGGAAGAAACAATGAACAG
This sequence comes from Azorinus chamasolen, assembly GCA_963576725.1. Classification (NCBI taxonomy): domain Eukaryota; kingdom Metazoa; phylum Mollusca; class Bivalvia; order Cardiida; family Solecurtidae; genus Azorinus; species Azorinus chamasolen. The sequence goes on from OY755236.1 coordinate 49,581,908, forward strand.
AACTCGTGTGTGTCGGTCTGTCCTCAAAGTAGTCCGGCACCAACATATGACCAATATCATGTTTTTTCTTCTTTTTTGTAATTTTATCCCCCGAAAGGGAAGTGGGCCGATCCCGGAGGTACTGCAATACCGGGCCAACCCGTGGCGAGAGCGGAGCAAGCCCCTGACATCTCACCTAGATGCAAAAATCAGTTTAATATCGAAGTTCTCCAATGGAGAACATATCAGATATTAAGCTGATAAGAACAGATACTACACTTTGATCTTAGCCAAAAGGCCGAGAAGCGATAATGGAACTTAAATTTTTAAAGTTCATATATAAATATTATAATACATAAAACAGGTCAGCAGATTTATGTAAATAAAATTCTGAATAATTAAATTTATTCATAATAATATAAATATTCAATAAATATAGACTTATCACTAGTATAAAATGAACTGTTATATTTTATTTCAAAACAAATTAATGTATTTTATAAAAAGGAATCTAATTAGAAGTAATTTTAAATTATTTGGAATATTTAACGAGCGGTTAAAGAAGGGAGTTAACCAGGTAAAAACCACGTGCCATTCAGCCTGTGTCGGATATTGTCAAGTCGAGGCCATGCGTTATCAGATGTTTATCAAGTAGATCTACTTTATAATCATGTTAGTAAGCAGGAAATTCGATGAATTATCAAAACTAAAAATATTAAACAGTGTATCATTATATTCCTGGTCAATGCAATTTGCTAGCAGATCAACATGATGCTAGATCTATTTAATAAAGATATATATAGAACACGACCATATAGGCTACATGTAGATCTATTTCTAAAGCTAGGCTATTCCTTGCAGTTTAGATATGCATGTATTGAACGAAAAAATAGGGCGGAATGTTGCTTGCACGATATCATCATTATTTTCCTATAATTTCAATAAATTCACAACAGATCTAGATCTACCAACTATATAGCCTATAGACATTCTGACAGCACTAATTAAACTGGGTTAAATTGTATTTTATTTTATAAACAATTTATGATGTATTGTATTATATGTCAGTCTGTGCGGTTTGTGTTCGTTATCTAAACCTTTCCTCCATAGATAATTAGATTATATAAACGTTCGACGCATTTGCAAACAGATAAAACCCAGATCAGACGGGTCGGCTGCTATAGCCAGGAGCCGTCTAATCCAGGTCTGCTCTGTCTGCTAATGGAATATGGAATATCTGTTTCTTTACTTTCTAAAATGACTACAATTAATGTACCAGCTTCTTCATTTAATTATAACTATTTTTACCATGAATATTCAGTAGGTATTGAAATTGCGAATAAACACAGAACAGGGAAAGTGCAAATGGCTACTGTGGTTACAAATGTGATTTTTGCCGCTGTTTTCATTAACCCTTTACCTGATAGAAGCGGCTTTTAGCGTGTGTGATTTATTCCTCCGCTGAAGAAAATAGTTCAAATTCATACAGTCATGAACATATTGCATAATAAATATTTTCTATATTCTAGTAGGTGGTAGCTTAAAGCAGGCTGAAAGTAAAGCAGAATGCGCCTTAAGGCGCATTCTGCTTTACTTTCAACCTGCTTTAAGTGGTCATATGTCTTCAAAACTAGAAACAGGCTATTGGGTAAAGGGTTAAGGAGCAAACATTAGGGTATAAGTGTAGATATACACTAAACGACATTTATAAGTATTCACCCTATGTCCATATTCAGTGCGGATCAGGGGTACAGAGTAAATGACTACTCTGCATTTAAATAGAATGAATGTTTATTCCAATTCAATAAAAGAAACAAAGAAAACAAAATAAATAAACGAACGAAGTATCATGGTTTGAAAGCCGTAACCATATTTTTTTAGGAGAAACATAATATTTGGCGAAAAAATAAAACTCCTGGTCCCGGGGTTATTAAACGTTTTTGAGTCCAGACTTAGGCACAAACTGCTGTTTGGAAACCCAATTGTATAGAATTCGATTAAACATGAATTTATCACAAACAGTGTAGACCCACGTCAGATATTTCCTACAGCCCTCTGACTTGGGTATACACTTAAGGAATATATAGAATAGTTTGTCTTTTAGATATGTTATGTATGACGACTATGTTAACAAATACTGGCAATAAAAATATGTTTAAACTAGAATATAATATAGAATATTGTTTTTGCTTTCGTGGAGGTATTTTCCAACTGTTTAAAACAATACTCTGCTAACACCGATTAAAAGGTAGATTTCAGCCAACGCGCACGTGCCACATGAGCATCTTACCTGATATCGGCACCCCGTCCGAATAACCGCCACTAACAGTACGAGGGAAAACCCTAAGTCAGCCGATAACATGCCCGTTTTTATACGCCCACCTAATAAAGGTGGTCGTATATTGTCGTGGCCCTGTCCGTCCGTCCGTCCGTCCGTTCGTTCGTTCGTTCGTCCGTCAACATTTTGTTTGTCCGCTGTTTTCTGGGAAAACTGTTCGACAGATATTAATGAAACTTCACACAAATGTTTAATGCATCAAGATCTGAAGCTGAGTTGATTCTGAGGTTCATTTGATTTTTCATTTCAGAGTTATGGCCCTTGTCCTTAAAAAATATGCAAATAGTTTGTCCGCTGTTTTCTGGGAAAACTATTTGAGAGATATTAATGAAACTTCACACAAATGTTTAATGCATCAAGATCTGAAGCTGAGTCGATTCTGAGGTTCATTTGATTTGTCGTTTCGGAGTTATGGCCCTTTTACTTAAAAAATAATGCAAATAGTTTGTCCGCTGTTTTCTAGGAAAACTGTTTGACAGATATTAATGAAACTTCACACAAATGTTTAATGCATCAAGATCTGAAGCTGAGTTGATTCTGAGGTTCATTTGATTTTTCGTTTTGGAGTTATGGCCCTTTTACTTAAAAAATAATGCAAATACATGCAAATAGTTTGTCCGCTGTTTTCTGGGAAAACTATTTGACAGATATTAATGAAACTTCACACAAATGTTTAATGCATCAAGATCTGAAACTGAATTGATTCTGATGATCATTTGATTTTTCGTTTCAGAGTTATGGCCCTTGTCCTTAAACAATAATGCAAATAGTTTGTCCGCTGTTTTCTGGGAAAACTATTTGAGAGATATTAATGAAACTTCACAAAAATGTTTAATGCATCAAGATCTGATCCTGAGTCGATTTTGAGGTTTATTTGATTTTTCGTTTCAGAGTTATTGCCCTTTTACTTAAAAAATAATGCAAATATATGCATATAGTTTGTCTGCTGTTTTCTGGCAAAACTGTTTGACAGATATTAATGAAACTTCATACACATGTTTAATGCATCAAGACCTGAAGCTAAGTCGATTCTGAGGTTTATTTGATTTGTTGTTTCGGAGTTATGGCCCTTGCACTTAAAAAAATAATGCAAATCTATGCAAATATGAGGATGGCCATAACTTTTTCATTTGAAATGATATTTACTTCAATTTTTTATATGGTTAAACCTTAATGTGAATTTGCACATATATTGCGGGGGATTTGATATGTCATTTTATTCTAAAGCTATGGTCCTTGAACTTTGTGTGTTCGTTGCTTTGTTAGTCGGTCAACTTTTAGTTTGTCTGTTGTTTTCTGGGAAAACTATTAAAATGATATAAATGAAACTTAACACAAATGTTTTAAGCAACAAAATTTGAAGCTGAGTTTATTTTGAGGTTCATTCAGTTTGTCTTTACAGAGTTATGGTCGTTGAACTTTACAAAAATCTGCAAATATGAGAATTAGCTTTAACTTTTTTTTTAAAAAAGATATTCACTTCTATTTTTTAAAAATAGTATCACCTTAATATTGAAATCAAGATCTGTAGCACAGATTTGAAAATGTCAACACTTATAAGGCATGTTGAATCAGAAAGTTTGCAAGTGGGCGTATTATGTACCGTATGCGGTACTCTTGTTGATTATGTTTACAGAGAGTTGAATTTGAGAAGTAAGAACAAATACTTGCTTCAGAAGAATGGTGATACCACATACATGTACAGTAAACTCCCTCTAAATCGGAATTCTAGTACAGAAGAATTTAGATAGTTTTAGGCATGCAGGCGGCAGCTTAATTAGTGCAGGGTGAAAGTCATGCAGAAAGCTCCTAGAGGAGCTCCTAAACAAATCTGTGAAGTCCATCCAGACAAGAGCATTACCGTCTGCCATTTTTTCAGCGGCTAGCTGTCTATTTTCACTTTTGTTCTAGTTTTCCACCAATGAGAAACTATGTTACATTGTAATTTGCATATGACCTACGAGTATTTAGTAGTAAACTGTATTTCCATTAGTGAATACCTTGACTGGCATACAACCTTTTTATATGCCTCTACACATTGCCAAACTATGTAAAATTCTGATATACAGTCTGCTAACGGCCTCGCAAATTGAATTCATTGCAATAATTAACATAATCACAACACATGTTCATGCATCATGTTACACAGACATGTTCTATAAACTTCTTAGAGTTCAGTCAAAACGCCATATAGTACAGAAAATCCTTATTTACGCAGATATTTAGCATGGGACTGAAGACTGTCGACTGTCGAAAGTTCTGTTCTTAAAATAGATTTTAAGACCTGGAAATTCCCATAAAATTAAAGTACTGATGTACTGATATTTATCACCTCATTGTAATGGTTGCTGAGCAATATTACCAGTTTGTCGAAACCACTATTAAACTTTCAAACTGTTACTATCATTTTGCTATCAATTAATACAACATTTGATAATAAAGTCCACTTTGACGAACAGGTAGTTTGCCGAAACCACCATAATTCACAGGCAGTGCTATAGGAAATAAAGAAGAAGGGTTGTTTAGTATATTAGAGTAGTGGTATTAATAGTATTAATTACTATCCCCGACCACAGCACCGAGGCTCTGGTTGTTGGCTCTCTTTGATATAAAGCTACTTACTGAAGGCTATTGCTACGGCTCTATCACATGGGGCTTGGGCTCATAGACGTAGGTTGAAGTTGCTAACTTTATATTGTTTTAAAAATACATGTAGATTCAGTCAACACAAGTCGATTAAAGCGTTGATCTAGGCTAAATAAATACCGTTCTTTAAGGAATTACAGACTCTGCACAAACAAAAACTTTATGCTTTAAAGTGTATTCAATTTCTTATCTTCATATCAATACAAATATAAGCGCTTTCATGTACATTTTATAATAGGTAAACTAAAGAACTAACTTGAGATAGTTTTAAAACATTACTTTGACATCGTACATTTTAAAAGTGATTTCCTATAAAAGCAACTTGAAATTTTTCAATAACTGCTTCTTCTACTCAACGTCATTTTCATTGCATGCTTCTCTGCTAGTATAATAACAAGCAACCCTTCATAGATCTAGTTCTCTGTACTAGTAGAAGCTCCAAACATTGAAATAAATATTGCAGAGATTGTTTTGTACATTGTGTCAATATTTGAATGCCGCTGAATATCTTTTTTAAAATATATTTCTTGTTCATAGATGTCTCATCTGATTGTACTGAATTTTGACACTGTTCACATGAGTTCGAAACTCTTTGATATCATCGGTAAATACGCACTTTATCTTCTTTGCTTTTTCATTACTCAACTGGCACATAAGACTTTCTTTTCCTTTCTCTTTCTCTCATTGCATAACTGGCTAATTTCTTTTTCTTCCTTTCTCAGTAACGTCTCTGCATTTCAGCTCTGACAGAGGCATTCTATAATATAGGTAAATATAAGCAAATATTAAACCATTTTGCCTTTAATTACACATACATTAAAGCAGTCATTTAATAATTAATTTCCGTTACATTTTGCGATAGTTTATTCATTATTGAGTATATACAACTTGCAATGTACATTTGTATATAACCATGGGCGGTACAATGCTTTCTGAATATTCATATCATCTTAACACTAAACTGCACTATACAGCATATTCTAACGATCAAAATGTGTGTGTGTTTAACTTCCGTTACCAACTATGAAATGGATTGTGTTGGATAGATACATTTTCATAATTACAATTTAATGCGCAAGTGAGACAAAAGGGATTATAAATATAACCAAACACTAAATATATAAACATAGAAGTTCGAAACAAGTACAGTTTCTGCAAATATAAGACTTTTAACTTCCGTTACCTTTTGATTTTACTGTCAAAATCTGCTTTTAAAATCCGAATACAGTGAAACAATAAGCACTTGTTAAATAGTTAACTTGTAAGTCATTATACTTAAATAAGTGTAATCATCATGTGAAAGACATGACTGTCTTTTCCGATGAAGATAGAATCCATTTTATCCAGTCACCAAGCTTCTCTTGTGACTGACGTAATAAAGGATGTGCAGATAATCTTAGGTTTACTAGGTTAGTAGAAGGTTAGATTAGTAGACGTTTCTAAGGCGTAATGATTCTATAACCATGAACATATTTTAATTTTCTGTAAATATACATGTGCTGACGGAATATGTTGACGACACAGAATTATAGAAATAAGAGAAAATAAGAAGAAAAAAAAGAAATGCAATAGTGTGGCCAAAGGCTGGATCATTCAAAAGTGCATTTCAACTCATTACCGGACACCTTTACCCACTACACTATAGGGACCGAGTTTGTAAATACCGCTAATTTATCAATTCATCAGTAATCTACCGTGGCGGGACATAGACTGGCATAGACTGGCTGCATGTATGTCTATTTTATAACGCATCGGTACGAAATACTGCATATATACAGGTTTTCATCGTAACGTATATATGTACGTTTTTTTTCTAAAAATGTTTGAAAGTTAACAAACAGTTTTTTATCTTTTAAAATAGTTTTTTTCTCGGAAATGATGGCACGTATCTAAATTAAAGAAGATTTTCAAGAAACACAGTCAATTAAAGCTAACAAGGCATATTCTTTATGCCCAGTAAGAAAGTAGGTATTATCAGAAATGTGTCGAAATATATTCACTATGCTATGTTAAAACGTACAGAATGCATAGAAAATGTTGCTTCTTAGGTTTCTTTCTTTATGTACTTAAATTGCTATTTAAATATCAGACTATGTTTGAATCAGTATTTACTAGCTCAATCTATGTTAATTATTTCATTACATTGATGTATGTATTAATTAGTGTAATGCATTTGCCGTCTTTATATTGTATTATTTACTTGGCCAAAAGTATTGTAATTATGTTGATAGTGCCAATAAAAGTTGAATTGAAAAAAAAATAATGTCGGCTATTAGATTTTGTTTATGACACATGTTTAGATTCGTGCTATTGTTCACAAACAGACCAATACTGCCATGAAACTCACATGTGGATTGAAATTTTAGCTGATAAACTTTCAAACTATTTTTTCCTATTTCTTTTCATAAATATTGCAGACTATATATCGAGTCTCATCTGAATTGAAACTTTTCCAAAGTTTATCTGATGATGTATCCATTGCATGAGTATATAGATCTACTTAGAACAATGTTGCACCTAAAAGCCGTTGATATCACCAACGACGCACACGTAGGCCTACACTATTTTTATGCGACTTTACGCAAGTGTCTCACATACACGAAACTCTACTACAGTACTGGCTTCTTGGGTCACTCATTTCATTATTTCTATTTGCATGAAAATGATGACTAAAACCAGATTAGATTTAGATATTTTCAAAGCTACACATTAATCATACTGTACATGTAAAATCTCGATTATTCGAACACTAAAATACGTATTATTATTATTATTATTATTATTATCGCTCTTTAAGACATGTGACAGCTTAATGCACGGTGAAAGTCCTTCTAGAGGAGCTTTCTGCGTGACTTTCACAACGCATTAAGCAGCTACCTACCTAAAAGTTGCTAAACTCTTCTATAACGAAATTTCGAATAATCGAGATTTTACTGTATAATATAGTTATTGCAGAAAAAATATTAGATTGGTTCCTTGTATTAGCTTTTGAGCAATAGTACTTTAAAGCATGAGGCGATGGTTCTTTTATAGTTGCAACAATTCTTGACATTTCAGATTGAGTGGCAATAATTAAGTGAGTGAAACAAACGACCATTATATATAATAATAATATTATTCAATATTCAGGGGTATTTAATTCAGTGCTTGTAGTCATTACTGGGCTATAATTAACCGTTATCTGTCGACGGAGGAAAAACAACACTTTCTTTTTTATCTTAAAATTCTCCTTTGGAAATTACTGATCAATGAAATGTATTTTTTTTTTCTAAAGAGACAAATTCACTTAAAATATAAATACTACAAAATACAAATGAACTATTGTTACATTCGCTACAACACGGACACAGGGGACAAAGCCGCTGATGTCCGAAGATATATTATCGACCAATCAGAGACCACCACGAGATATCCCGGTTGTTATGACGCATGCGCAACGTGTAGCCGGCCTCTATGCCACGTTGAATACACAACATCATACAGCCGTCAAAACAGTTCACAGATTTTAAAGAAAAATGAAGGTTGAAGCAATTTTGTTGCTGCTCTCTGTGGCAGGCATTCTTGGCAACACGTACACAGAGGAAGAAAACGTACTGGTTTTGACAGATGCCAATATTCAAGAAGCAATTTCCGAGTTTAAGTACATCTTGGTGGAGTTCTGTAAGTATTGTTGCATTGGTATTGTGTGGGTGGGGTAGCATCCTTTTGCCAGCATAAACGTTTGTCATTTGTATGAATTATGCAAAAGTCATTCGTCTAGAATCTACTATACAGCTTTTACTTATGTCAGGATCTTAGAGGAACATGCAGTATAATATTTAATCATTTGTAAATGACTCTTTATCTTAATTCTTATTTGTGCTGTTGTAGTGTTGACTTCTTCGGTGGCTTTATACCCACCTCAACATACACCCCGGCTTTACTTAATGCACAAAATGTAGCTCATACGGTGGAGTACTGTACTCAGTTCATGACGACTTCGGAAGAAAGCATTTGATTGTGAGGTCACTAATTGTACTTGTGTAGTTCATATCCTATCCATATGTAGATGTATCCATACTGTCGCACCGTGCTACTGCAGTGCATGATTTAGGGTTTTATATCACAAGAATGGTACTAGATCATTTCCAAAGAAGATGAATCATGTCAATCTGGTTTTTCAATGATGTACACATTTTTGCTCTGAGCATTTTTTGCCAAATAAAATTACCCTGACATATAATTTAAATTAGGTGTTTTATCCGTTCTGTCTGATGCAGATACATCATAGGTCCAAAGTAACATGCTTTCGGTATAAAAATAATCTGAATCAGTTTGAGCAAAGATTTAATTTTGAAGTTTGGATTGAATGATGGGTGCAGTGGGAATGAAACTAGGCCATGTCTTTATTTTCGCAGTCACTGTTAACCCATACATGTGATAACTACCGGATTGTGCGGGAGACTACCGGATTTGAGCCCAACTCCCGCAAGTCCCGGCCGGGAGACGAAATCTCCCGATTTCTGAATAAAAATTATTTTTATTTTTTCCCACCCCATTTTTTATCATTTTTTGACAATAATCGCTTGCCAGATGCCTCAAAGAACCAGTGTTGTTGACTTATTTACTGCCTTGTTTATCATGACAGGCACAGTGCCGTGTCCCTTTTGTTGTACGTCGCCATGTTGCCCCTTATCAAAGACCACCGCAGCATGCCCTAAATACCATGCTGAGTAATTGTGACCCCCAGTAAAAGGGATTAAATGGTCAGCATGGTGTGTTATTTACCTTGGCATGTGTGTATTCCGTAACAGAAACAATCGTGTATGAATATGTCTCTGGTGTATTACACTGTCGTCATTACATGTATGCTTTTTTCTTCACGGTCAGATTCTACTAAATTTCTGTTGAAGAAAATCTTATTTTCTCAAATTCTGAGACTAAACATCTAAATAGTTACTTTATTAAAATAATTTAGGTTATAAGTTTATTTATAAATGTCCACATAGCATAGCTGTAATCAAGATGTGCTTTTATCAGAAAAAATGGAACTCGAAATTGGTTGCCTCAAACCACGGATTTTTCGAACGGTGAAATGTGTCATTTCATAGAGGCAAACACAAACATTGTTTTCCACAGACATTTGGTAATATATTCAAATAAAAGTGTGTATGTATTGAGTATAGCATATAAGGATGTCAAATTCACAAAAAATGAGAAGATGGGAAGCATTTTTCTAACAGAAAATGAAACTACAAAATGCAAAGACAGTGTACTAGTGTTTGGATAGTACCATATTTCGGACAGAAAGTGACAAATGTATTATGTTTATTTCAGAATATAAATTTCTGGATATATTGCATTACAAAAATAAATGTAAATAGTAAAAACAATAATGTCAATAAATTATAATAATATAATATAAGAATGAGAATAATATGAATAATGATAGTAAAAATAATAATAATAAACACAAGTCTATACATTGGCCAGTAAAAAGAATAATTATTTAATAATAAACACAAGTCTATCCATTGGCCAGAATGGAATGGAATAGAAAGAACTAGTAATTAGAAGAGAGTATATGGTAATATATACTAGCATACAAAAGATAGAATAGAAAGGAATAGTAATTAGAATAGATGAGCACAGACTAGATAATAGAATGGAATGAAACACAAATGAACTAGAATAGATAAGAGGATGGGATGGAATGAATTAGAAAGGAATGGGAAATAAAGTAGATGTGGATGGATGTAGAACAGAGAATAGTACAGACTATAATAAGGAATAGGATATAAATAGAATTAATACAAACCAAATTACACAGTTGTAATGTGCTAGATAGGCAAAAATGTTCCAATGCCCTAGTAAATAAGATGGTTTGTCGCGCATAAAAGTGCCTTTATCATACCTCCCTTTCAACCAGGGGTAAAGGGGGGGGGTGTTCTTTTCATATTTGCCCATTCAGAGACATATAAATATAGGTCTCTGACCTATTATACCAACAAATAACTCCAAAATTTTCCATCCGCATAAATCTCCTTCTTTGACACCCAATCTCCCTCATTTGAAAAGCTAATCTCCCTCTTTGCCTCGAAAAAATTATCACATGTATGTTAACCTAAAAAAATACTGTTTCACAGTGAATTGACCTATAGTACCAGACAGTCAAAAAAGCAAATAATAGATGGAAAAGCAGCCAATTTGATGTGATATATGAAAGAAAAAGTGCTTGTCTGATGTCACAAGTTAAGTTAAAACCCCTCTCTGGCGGGTGCTACTAAACAGAGTCTTGTAGAATCCGGTAGAGTCGGGAGGCTTTTTAAGAAGATTAAGTGCATTTTCAATTATACTGCTGTTATATAACATTATTTAGTATGTTTGCAGCTATAGTAATTAATATCCATTTAAAAATGAGCGTATAATAGCTTGAAAACATCCAGTAAATGTTACCCGGTAATGGCCGACCTACGTCGGATAGAGTCTGGTCAAGTATTATCTAGAAGCCCTATTAGTATAAGAATACCCTGAATTGTATCAGTAAACATTCTACATACATTAATAAGTGATTTCATCATAAATTCAAAAGCAGTATGTTGGCTTAAACTTCCGTTTTCATCTCCAGACTCTACGTACACTACCCTCCGAAATTACGCCAGACTGCAGTCTGGAAAAAGCGAAATAATAATCTGTTATACAATACATATCAATTGCATACTGCTTTTATATTTATGATAAAATCACTTATTAATATAAGCAGAATGTTTTCTGATAAAATTAAGGGTATTCTAATACTAATAGGGCTTCCAATACTTGACCAGACACTACCCGACTTACGTCGGCTATTACCGTGTCACCGGGGTAATATTTGCCGGGTGTTTTCAAGCTATTATAGGCTATTTTGTTAATTACCTGTTACAGCTGCAAACATACTAAATAATGTTATTTATCAGCATTATAATCATGACAATGCACCTAATCGTCTTTAAAAGCCCCCAGACTCTACCGGACTGTACCAGACTCTGTTTAGTATCACCGCTCTCTGGCTGATGGTTTAAATCAGTCATTGATGATACTAATTTCGATTTATAATGTACATGCTTTTTTTTTTCATTTCAATTTTCCTCTTTGATAACATGTAAATGATTTGCTTAACCTTTTACTCATAAATATACCCTTTTATGTCTTTGCAAACAAGAGTAGACCCAGATCAGACAACCCCACTAGGAGCCGTCTGATCAGGGTCTGCTCTGTGTTGCTTATGATGTAATATAGATATGATTCTATAGTTTCTGCCATAGTCATACAGTTGCAGCCATGAGCAAAACTTTCTGTGTCGATGTGCTATTATAACAATTAATCTAATTAACATTCATGACATTGTCATTATTTCTTTCACATAAATATTCATGGAGTAAAGGGTTAAAGGGATTGCTTTCCTGTTTGTGCTACATGATGTCTATACTGTACAACTACAACCAAGATTAATTAATGGATAATATAATTTGCTTTTCTGATTAACCCATTAATAAATGAAGGTTCAGGTAAGAAATAATGACATCATCAAAATTAGATTTATAGTCAATTGTAATAGCACATGGACACAGGATTTTTTTGTCCTGGCACAAACTGTGAACAAAAGAATATTTGTCCATGGCAGAAACTGTAGAATCATCTCTATATTATTTCATAAGCATACAGAGCAGACCCTGATCAGACAGCTCCTGCAGGAGCCATCTGATCTGGGTCTACTCTATTGGCAAAGGCATAGAAAGGCGTTTTTATGGAAGAAAGGGTTAAGAAGTATTGTCACATTTTTTCATGACATCACAATAATCTGTTGTATACTTTCAAATAGACAGTTGTCAGTCAATAAATGATTTATACATATTCGTGGCAGTGTATGATTGGCCATCATACTACCAGGATGTTCATTTTATGAAATAAACATATAAACTGTTATCCACGTATCCTGTTTGTGTGCTGGAGTCTTTGCATGACTGATCAGAACTGAAAACTGAGTTACAAAATACCAACATGGTATGTCTTGTGAGACCCCAGATTTGCTAACTAACTTTTCATCAAAATCTAATTTGTTGACACCTTGTATTGCTATGTCTCTAATCAATAAGTACTTGAAAGAATTGCAAAAGCTAACAGCTGACAGGAATATTGTTATTTTTAGTCGTTTAAAGGACATCGCCTGTGGCAGTGACCATATAAAGATGTATTTTTACATCAGCAAAATATCTGTTGTGCAGTTGCCCCAGGCAAGAAATGTCAGTCATAAATATCACATGAATAACTCAGCAAATTTCATTCTGATTGCAATGTTTTCTAAAAAAAATTCTTTATTTGTTTTTTGGGTTTGAATTTTGAGGTTGACACTGTTGAATTGTGTGATTTATCACCTGATTAGGATACAAATTATCACATCAGAAAATCCATGCATGAGAAAATTCAGGTCTAACCATCTAGGTCCTAGACAATCGTCCTGAAGTTATTCTTGAAAATGCTAACTGTTTATTTGGAGTTGGTGTTCTTATGATATGGAATGATGTGATCAGTATTGCATTATATTGCTGTTCAAGTTTCATGTATCAGTACCATAGTGTTCATTGTATATGTTTTATTCATTGAATTGGCATTTACAGTTTGTCATGAATTGTTATACATGTAATAGCACGCGGACACAGGAATTATGGCAGAAAGTAGAATCATATCTTATTACATCAAGCAAACGGAACAGACCGTGATCAGACGGCTCCTACAGGAGCTGTCTGATCTGGGTCTACTAGCTCTTTTTGCAAGGCGTAGAAAAGCATATTTAAAGAGTAAAGGGTTAATCCTTTACTTCATAGAGACAATTTTGACACCTTTGCATACAGATTTGACCCAGATCAGATGGTTTCTACATAAGCCATCTGATCAAAGTCTTTTGTTTGCTTACAGAATATCCTTAGCCTAGGTCAGATTCTATACTCTTTGGCATACCTAAGTATTCACTTCTTTTATATTACGCTATAAAACAAGCAGTTAATTAATGTTCATAATAGGTGGAGTCTGCTGGGAATATTTATGGTAAAAAACGAGTATTTAATTAATGTTGATGATAGATGCGGACTGCGTTGACTATTCATGGGTTAAGTTACTCTGTATTGTCATCTCTTTCAGATGCACCTTGGTGTGGTCACTGCAAAGCCCTTGCTCCAGAATATGCCAAAGCTGCCAAGACACTTGCTGATGAAAACTCGGAGGTCCGTCTAGCTAAGGTAGATGCTACACAGAACCCGAAATGTGCAGAAAAGTATGAAGTGCGTGGCTACCCAACAGTCAAATTCTTCAAGGCTGGGACACCTATTGAATATGGAGGTAAGTGGCAGAATTCTTTGAACAATCACATGTTTTATATCTCAAAAACCTTTTTGTTTGCCCCAGTTCTCATAGTAAAGTATTCTTCGATTTCTGTTCAAATCAGATTTCTAGTTTAATAGCTAATGTGTATGCCCCATTTGTTCAAATTGTTTGTTGGTAAGTTTTAGTAGTATATCTAGATTTATGTGCCATTACAAAAACATACCATATTTATCATGTAAACACTTTTCTAGACCCTTAATTATATGCAGCCATGATGTTTTTGGCAACAAGACGTTTGCCAAATCATTATATTCCCTTCATCTTACAAAACTTATTTTAAACACTTATAGTCAACATCTATTCTAAAACTTAAAGTATCTTTGTAAAACTTGAAACTAGGTTGGTAGTTACCAGGGTGAGCGATTCAGGCACCTTGGTCTCTTTGGTATTCCAGACATGAGTAGATCAGTACTTTGCAGAAGAGTTTTTGTTTTGTTCTCTAGCTGGAAGACAAGCGGCTGACTTTGTGACATGGTTGAAGAAGAAGACCGGACCCCCAGCTGTTACTGTTGGAGATGTAGAAGCAGCCAAGGCTGCCATTGAGAAAGATGATGTTGTTGTCATGGGATTCTTCCAGGTGTGTGTTACTCTGTCATGTTAACCTGATTCCAGTTAATTCTAGTGATATAATTGATACAATAAAACTCCTCTAAATCAGATGTTCAAATTAATACCAACATCTGTAAGACAGGTGACTGCATAATGCAGGGTGAAAGCCATGCAGAAAGCTCCCATAGGAACTTTCTGCATGACTTTCACCTTGCATTAAGCTGCCCCCCCCCCCCCCCAACCAAAAAACAACAACAAAAAAACCCTCTTCATTACTAAAATTCTGTTTTAGTGAGATTTTGCTGTACATACTTGTCTGTATTTCATAACTTATGAAATACAGACAAGTACAGTAAAATCCCACTAAATTATTAAGAGAGGAAGTTTATAAGGCTGGGTTTCTCTGCGAAACCCTATTTGTGCTCATTTAAATTGCCTATTGCAGGGTGACGCTAGGGATCTCTGCTATGACTTGAAGACCAAATTATACTGCTTTAGCAGTGTGATTTTGGGGATCTCTTTCTCTCGACAAAGTTATAATCCCTTGGTTATTCAAAATATACCATTACATGCATTTTGTGCAGGTATTAATCACATTCAGTCATAATACTAGTTGGTCACTTTTTTAGCGGTGACACATGTAATGTTTACTTTTGAACACTCTTGTTAGTTAATACTATATTATTATACCATCCACTGTTTCCATATTTGTAGGATACAGACAGTGATGGCGCTAAAGTGTTCAAAGAAGTTGCCTCAGGCATGGACGAAACTCCATTCCTCATCACCTCCAGCAAAGATGTCATGAAGGAATACGATATGTCATCTGATGGTGTCAAGCTCTTTAAAAAGGTAAGTTGCCATCTTGTCTTCACCTTGATGTGGAAGAAACATTAACCTTTACCAACAGTTGAATCTGCATGAGATCCAAAATAGTTATGTGGCACATAAGCATCTACTAGTATCACAGATTGAAAATAAATGAAAGAAAAGTCTACTTTTGCAATCGAAGTAGATGGCACTACCAGCAGACAATGCTCTTGCCAAGAATTTGAATTACTATTGTCATTCTTAGCATTGCAAGAATTAAGTGAAATAGATATTTATAATCTTTATTAGCTCTTTGCACGCTGGTGGGGGTTCAGTGATTACCTACGCAAGGGGCTTGGACCTAAATGAGATGCCATATAATGCCCCATCTCATCAGGACTCACTTTGATCATATATTCGTAAAGAAATGAGAGAAATTTTGTTTTAACCCTTTCCTCCATAAAGGTAAAAGTCACCTGTTGAAACCATTGTGATAAATAGAGCATTTGCTCCTATAGGAGCAAATGCTCTATTTATCACAATGGTTTCAAACTTCAAAATTCTAAAAAAAAAATCCTTTTTGTCTAGTTAATGCGCCTTTTCTGTAGATTCATTCAAAGAGGTTGGGTCTAAAAATAGCCTATGAGGGAAAGGGTTCAGAATTGAAGCAAACAATAATTGTTTCAGATGAAGAATGGGTTAACAGTGTTCAAAGAGTTATATACAATTATGATATATTTTCCTTATTTTCATTTTAGTTTGATGAGGGACAGGTTGATTACGAGGGAGAACTGGATGCTGAGCTCCTGAAGAATTTCATTGCAGGAAATAGCCTTCCACTTGTTATTGAATTCACACAAGAGGTGAGAATGTTGTTTGAAGCATGCAATGTGCGAATTACTGACCTGATTACCTTTGGCATTGGATGATTGCAAACAGTTCAGTACCAAATGAGAAGCAGAGCACCTCTGCCCCTCTCATCAGTTTGAAAATCACATCATTGTTATTGAAAAGAAATGGAAGAATGCTTTACCTTGAGGAATTGCACAGAAATCGTTTTACAGATTGAGGCCTTAATGTTACAAAATAAATGCAGCTTGTGGAAAATAAACAAGCATTGTCTCAGTGAGGGGTCCATGTCACAGATTTTTTATATCTTGCTTTGATCGTCCATCATCAGAAGAATTGTAGAGGGAGGCAGACTTTTAAGGGTCTTTTTATGTCTTTTAGGGTATGACTATGCGATATTTTCTCTAAAACAGTTCAGTGTATTTTTTATTAACCGAAAAATCTCAATATATAAACCCATTCCCTGATTATAATAATACCATGTAATATATAATACACATATTGTAAGCTTGTATATGCCCATCTTCAGATAGGGGCTTATTCAGGGGTGAGAATTTTCCGCGGATTTCGTTTCACTCAGGGCCGTTTTTGAGATCGATGTAAATCCGATGAGAAATTTGGAGGGGATTATGGCGATTAATTCAGGAAATTATTATTTGCCGATATATTCTTTCACTATTCCAAGTAAATCCGCGTCAACAACGTTTATATCACATTAACAGCGAGATTTCGGTTCAGCTAATCGAATGACGAGACTCTTGTCCTACAGCCAATCAAAACGCTCGTATTATGCAGTGTTCATTCAACATTTCCAAGATGGCGTCCGTGATATGAAATTCTGTATCTGTACTGTCAATTAATCTGAATTTAAGACAAAAATGAGAAGCATAGGCAGAGATTACGATAACAGTGTGGAAAACAAGTTCTACCCAAGATGGCTAGAGAAAGAAATTACGTTGACATTTGGTAAAGAAACAAGAAAAGTGATAATTGGCGACGATTTCACGAAACTGAAAGTAAACCTCGGACGAGGGGGACCATGTGTAATACTGTAAACTTTTGTTCCAAACAAATGAATTACGGAAAACGCGACTGGGTAGCATTCAAGAACTATATGAAAAGCATTAAACATGTCCAGTTATTGAAACATCGGATTTCCAGTCACAGGTAAAAACCTGTAATGTCAAGTATTCACCAGAAAGTTGTCTGTCAATAGCTATTCATAGGTAATGTTAAAGGAACTGGTCAAGATGTATCGATTCAGAAAAGGTATATTTTGTTTTTTTAATAAACCAGTTTAATGAATTAGAAGATGGTTTATTGTCATAAAAAAGTAATGAGAATCAGAGTTTGAATGTGAACTTTGACTAGAAATTGTGACTGTAATGTGAACTTTGGTGAATTTTGTCTAGAAAGTTAACTGTTGCAATACCATGCCAACTTTAAATCAAATTTTGTATCTTTATTGTGATCACCGAGTTCCATTTGATTTCATCTTTAAAACGTGTGAGTTTTAATTGCTTGTGTTTGACAAGAAATTAATCTGGCAATGTTGAATGGATCCAATAATAAACTGAATGTAAATTGTATGGACATGTTCTACAACTGGTTTGTTTGAAACACAGCTCATCATGTATGACATACAACTCAAGTATAATTGTAAAAAACACATGAATGACAGACCCAAGTGAAAATGCAGGAGAAGACTCCTGAAGTGCTCTGGAAAGCTATATTTCATTTTGCGTTGGGGGCTTTGCCCCCCTGAACCCCCCACATGGGCACTGCCCAAGTCCCGCAAGGGGCCTAGGCGGCCCCCTTGACCCCCGACAATTTTCCTCTTTTTTCACAAACAGCCATTCTCACCCCTGCTTATTATATCCCCGTGTTTAAGTTTAAAAGGGTTTACAAGAATCAACATCTACATTTGGACATGGCCTAGTTTGTGTGGTTAACTCCTTCAATTTGAAAGTTACTGAATTTATATTTGCATACCTAATAACCACGAAAGGAATTTTTGAGAAAATGATAAAGTGTCTATATATAACAATAATTAAAAGGTGGGTAATTCGAAAATTTATATTGTGGCTACTGAAACTGCGGGGTTTCATGTACTTTATCGGTGTTCGAAAATGCATACTGTGCATCAGAAACTTTTAAGTAATGGTCTAAATGTTGTCATGACAAATTATTATTTCCTTTTGCAGAGTGCGCAGAAGATCTTTGGTGGGAGCATCAAGACACATGTCCTCCTGTTCACAGATGATTTTGAACAACATACAGACAACTACAAGAAGGCTGCAGGCAGCTTCAAGGGCAAGGTTAGTCTTGTTTTGTAACATCCCATGTGACTTTATGTAGTTCTAATATAGCCATTGAGCAGAGCTCCATATAAGAGGCTTACTGATTTTAAGACAGATGGTTGCTTTTTGCAGGAGTAAAGTTATGCAGAAACCCCTTGAAGCTTTTTGCATTACTTTTGCCCTGCATTAAGTGACCACCTCCTCTTTTATACCTCCCTGTACATTAGCTCACCTGATGTTCAAATACCCTATATCAATAGATAATAATATAATATAATTTGGACCCCCTACCAACAGAAATAATTATGTTTGGTAACCCACCCCTAACCTCTCTGGGGAAATTTTCCTGAAATAGTCCTAAGGAGATTCATTCAAATAATGATTTGATTCTTTTTCAGACTCTGTTCATCTACATAAACATTGGTGATGAGGAAAATCTTAGAATCCTAGAGTTCTTTGGACTTAAGAAAGAGGAGTGTCCTGCTGTCCGTCTGATCACTTTGGAAGAGGATATGACCAAATACAAGCCTGAAACTGATGAAATCACTGCTGAGAGCCTCACAAAGTTTGTTAGTGATGTACTGGAGAAAAAACTTAAGGTATGTTGTATCAAAAGGAACATTTATACTTTTGCCAGGACTGTAGAAAAGGATAGAGAAACTTAAATCCAATTTGGTCTTAAAATGTAGCAAGTAAATGTCAAATTTGGGTCTTTAATTCAGCAATTGAAATCTTGCAAGTCATTCAGCTTATTTCTGATATTAATTCAGAGGTTAACTCCTGCACTCTCACAGGAGCTTACAACGGATTTTAAATAATTTCTTTGAATGACCTGTAGTCCTAGCCCATTGACTGGGTTTTCACCAAATGTCAGAGGATTGATCTGCATATGAGCCTGTATCAAATGTTTATTATTGGTTTGATCCACTGCTTGAGTAGGTCACAGCAGCTAAATATATTTTAAATGGCATAACCTCCAAAACTGCTCTGGATTTCTACTAAATTTCACTGGAATAATCTGACGGTGATTTTCTATCAAGTTATATAAACTTTTCTTGTCCATTGTATATTTAAGTCACACAAGCTAGGTATACATTGTTCTTCACTGCTGCATAAATAGGTCTCAGGAGCTAAAAATAATTTTTAATGAACAATTTCTTTACAACATCTCCAAAAGTGCTCTGACAATGAATTTCCACCAAATTTCACAGGATTTTTCTTTACATGACTCTCTATTGAAGTGTTAGATATATAGATGTTTACGAACGGTTGCATGAGTAGATAAAGGTAGCTGACAATAGATTTCATCAAACAGTTTCTTAAAAGATATCTCCTCCTAAACCACTGAATTGGATTTGACCAAACTCACAAACAAATGGTTTTGATTGGCTGAATATGTGGGCTGAGAATAGATTTCGTTGAACAGTTTCTTGAAACAACATCTTCCCTAATCATATCATGACTGTCAATTAGATTAATTTTATAATGGCATATAAAGACAGGAATATTTGGCCATTGTAGAAACAAGAATCGTATCTATATTATTTCATAAGCAAACAGATCAGACCCTGATCAGATGGCTCCTATAGGAGCTGTCTAATCTGGGTCTACTGTTTGTAAAGGCATAGAAAGGTGTATTTACAGAATAAAAGATTAACCTGCAGAATTTACGTTGATCAAACTTAGGAATTACCCTTTTATGTTCCGTGTCAAAGTGAAATGCAGTGGCTTCAGCAATTTTGGTAGATGTCCAAAATAGATCACTTTGTGCATATAGGATATTATCCACATAAGCTAACAGTGATACTTAGCAGGTGACACATGTGTTCCTTGGAAAACTTTTATTGATGTAGTGCATAACTTCAAAATTGATCATGAAGATATTAACTGTTTCCATTTCAGCCCCATCTGATGACAGAAGATGTCCCATCTGACTGGGATGCAAAGCCAGTCAAAGTCCTTGTTGGTAAAAACTTTGAAGAAGTTGCAAAGGACCCGAAGAAAAATGTCCTTGTAGAATTTTGTAAGTTTATGACAGACATATTTTTAGCTTGTCTGTTTTCAAAGAAAAAGTCAAGCTATTGTGATCACTGGGTCGTAGGTGTTGTTGTAGTTGTCGGCGTTCAGAAACTTTAATGTAGCTCATTACTCAAAGTATGAGGTATCAACATGAAACTTCATAGGTGGGTAAATCTCATCGAGGAGAAGGCCCCTACATACGAACCATAACTCTTGATTTCAAAATTTTGGAGTTATGGCCCTTTAGTATTTTCAAAAAGTTTTAATTTAGCTGGACAAGCACCAAATCAGACGAGCGTCAGCGCTGCACGCTGCTCTTGTTTTAAAACATGAGCAGTTCTAGTGTTGTGCAGTAGATATTGATCGGCAATACCAGTCTGTAAATAGGTATTGTTGAAGTACGCCCATAATATTTATGTTGGTGATTTGTAATTATACTTACATTAGTGCATTCAGATTCTAGACATTATGCTTAACCCTTCCCCTGTTGAATATGCTATCATGAATATTTATTAACTGCATTTTTATATCAACTTTATGTACACAGGATTTATATTTGTAGTGGCCTGAGTGGTAGAGACTTTTAGAGTCAGATTTATGATGGTTGTATAAGCAATTAAAGCAGACTCCTTAAGAGCAGTCTGATCTGGGTCTACTTTTTTTGTGAAAATGTGCTTATGAGGGAAAGGGTAAAAGACTGAATACAGATCTTCAGATAGGAGGCATATTTAGGGGGAATAAATCTACATTTCTCAACCAAATCTTTTCCTTGGTACTCATTAAAATCATCTGTCCGTGGTGATTCTAATTAGAACCGTTGTAGCGGAGAAATTAGATTTGGATATGTCTTATATACGGCATGCTATATTCACTTACAGTGGCTGTAAGACTTTAACCCTTTCCCTGTTCTATGTTTAGTCCAAATTTTAATACCCATTGAATATTCATGTACAAAACAGTTATAATCATATGTGGAAGGTGGTACATTGTAGCTATTTTAGAAAGTAAAGACACAGATGTATCAAATTCGATAAGCAAACAGAGCAGACCCTGATCAGACGGCTCCTCTAGGAGCCGTCTGATCTGGGTCTACTCTGTTTGCAAATGCGTGAAAGCATGTTTCTATGAGGTCTAGGCCAAACTAGCTCTAGGCCAAATACAGTATTAAATGGTAAAACAAAATCTTAAAGGTACTACAGAGTTAATGCCCTTTAACCTGTTCCCTCATAGGGACCCCTTTTAAAACATTTGCAAACAAGAGTAGACCCACCTCCTATAGAAGCTGTCTGACCAGGATCTGCTCTGTTTGCTTGTGAAATTTAGATACATTTATCATGTCATGGCCAAAAGTTTTTTTGTTCATATGCCAAGCTAAATATTATTTTAATAATCATGGAGTCATTAATTCTTGTTTGAAGGTTCATGAGTTAAAGGGTTTTTGGACTTGCTAAGACAATATTTGTTCTATCCTTTAATCTTGTTTTTGTTTGAATGCTTTCAATATTTTGTTTCTTTGTTAGATGCCCCATGGTGTGGCCACTGTAAACAGCTTGCTCCAATCTGGGACAATCTTGGAGAAAAATTCATAGACTCAGACAGTCTTGTTGTAGCTAAAATGGATTCCACAGCAAATGAATTAGATGATGTTAAAATTCAAAGCTTCCCAACTATAAAATGTTTCCAAAAAGATACTAATGAGGTAAGAACTTTTAATATACAGTAAAACCTCTCTATAACGGCCACTAAATTGTGTTAATTAATTGGTATTGTGGGCAGGTGGTTGCTTAAAGCAAGGTGAAAGTAAAACAGAACACTCCTATAGGAGCGTTCTGTTTTACTTTCACCTTGCTTTAAGCATCCGCCTGCCTTTAGCACAAAATACTTGATATAATTTAGTGGTCGTTATAGAGAGGTTTTACTGTACATATCAATGATTTACAGAGATTTCTCAGATCCGTTTTACTTCTATTGAATCTGATTGTGTCACCAGAGATGATATGACATCATGGTGATCATATCAGCTGACATGATGATGTACATGTGTATCAGAATTGTCACTAGTGACAAGGTCAATTTGGTAGTGCATTTATGTGCATTTATCACAATTGTTGAGGTTTGACTTACTTACTCTCCCTCTTATCTACCCATATTATTATAACACTAAAACTCCCCTTGCCACTTGTTTGAGAATTCGTCTAATCTAATCATTGTACACAAAAACTTCCCTTGCCACTGCTTTTGGAATTCATCATCTACCATTATTATGAGGACACCAAAGCTCCCCTTGCCATTGGATCGAAAATCCATCATCTTCCTTAATTATGAGGACACCAAAGTGGCATGTCACTGGTTTCAGAAATCATCCTGTACTCCAGTAGGACACTAAAACTAATCAAAATTTCCCTTGCCACTGGTTTGAGATTTCATCATCTACCATTATTATTAAGACATCAAAACTCTCCTTGTCGTTAGTTTGTGAATCCATCGTCTTCCTGATTTATAAGGACACCGAAGCTCCCCTTACCACTGGTTTGAGAATTCATCATGTACCTTAATAGGATACCAAAGCTCCCATTGCCATTGGAATTTCATCAATAACCCTCATTATTAGGACACATAAGACTCCTTTGCCGCTGGTTTGAGAATTTATCATCATGCTGGACGGTTTACAGTAATAGCTTTAAAAGTTTTAGTGGCTTGATGTGTCGATTGAAAAACATATGAGAATATGGATGCTGCTATAATAAACCTTTATAATGTGCAAATATTACTTACTCTCAGAAATTATACAGTGTGCACCCTTTTGATATTAACCTTAAGTGAAACTAATAGAGTAGCAAATAGTGCAGACCCAGAGCAAACTTTCCCTTTTTGCATTGTTGCTTTTGCTTTAATAGAAGGATCTCCTACTTTCAGAACTTCAAGGGCAGTTTTCGAACAGCTCCTTCAGGAGTTATTTGATTTTGGCTAAACTGTATGCCAAGGTTTGGCTGAGCGAATAAAGAGGATATAAAGGGTATTTTGGTAATGAAATTACTTATAATGTCCAACAAACCAAGTGGGGAGACATATTGTGTTTGCTCCGTTTCTTATTAATAGCTCGGTCGAAGTTTGGCGACTTCTTGTTTTTTCTTTAGTTCTTTTTCTTCTTCTTCTTTTCGTGAACTTGTCTGAACATTTTCACGGACTGAAGATCCAATCTTGACTAAACCTTACAGGAATGTGGATCCCTATCGAGAATTACAACCAGGTCTTGGAATTTTTAAAATGGGCACTGTGAAAGTGCTCAGAATTGAATGAAATTTTACAGAAATGTTTGGGCTGTGTAGAACTTATTTCATTTTTTTTAATTTTCAAAATGGCCACTGTAGTTATTGAATTCGAGGACGAAAATAGCAAACATTTGTAAAGTGCTCAGAATTAAACTTTACGGAAGTGTTGTTTGGCATGTATGTAAAGTGCTCGGAATTGAATGAAACTTTACAGAAATGTTTGGCTTGTATGTAAAGTGAAACATGTTTGGCATGTGTAGAATTGATTTCATGTCTCGGAAATTTCAAAATGGTGGCCATTGTCATGGAAACTGCAAAAATGGTGCAAACTTATAAAGTTCTTGGATTTGAATGAAACTTTACTGAAATATTGTTTGGTATGTATGGAACTAATTTCTTGTCTAGGAATTTACAAAATGGCAGCCGTTGACATGGAAACTGCCCTGAATTCTGATATGGAGGTTGTTTAGGTGACTCCTGTGTTTGTTTCCAAACACAATCATTACTTGTTATTATATTTATTTAAAAAATCAAGAAATTTGTTTTATTTTGTTTCAGGTAATAGATTACAATGGTGAACGAACACTAGAAGCATTAACTAAGTTCTGTGAGAATGGTTGTAGCAAGGATCTAGCCGGAAAATCTATGGATGATGTAAGTAGTGATCATGAAGATTTGTCAATTAATGCTGTCATAAGTGTGTAAGCTTGTTTTACCCTAGTGGTGATCCAGATGAAGTGCTCCATATCTCGCCATCTCATCAAGATCACTTATCCATTGTCTGTCCCTCTGTCGGTCTCCGTCATGGTTTTTCGTAAACCTTTATTGTCACACTTGTGTCTGCAGTTGACACATGTTCTTACAGACAATCTTGTTTACATTTTTTTCAGACTAATTTGTGTGTCACTGGAAATTGTTTGAAGTTAGTTTTGTAATTTCTTTACTGTATACAAGTATACTGGAATCGGGGCGTACATCTATTGGCAGATAAGATTTTGTCCATACTATAATAAATATTCTTTAAGTTTTATACTGTTTCTTATGAAAGTACATTGATCATTACCAAGTTGTGCTTTTTTGCATGCAACAGAGCTGTAGAGAGTTATATTGGAAATTTGGTAAAATGTTTTCTATACTTTGTATTTCTCTGTTGGTCCTCATCAGAATTATCTCCACCGGGTTTAATTAGTATCAGGAAGAAAGGGTTTGGTTAGGAAATGAGAAATTTGGATAGATCAGTATGCATCAGAGCAGTAATACTGTTTGCCTCATAGCAGTGTTAATACTGTATGCCTTGGAGCAGTAATACTGTATGCCACATATCGGTATTGCTGTATGCCTCAGAGCAGTAATACTGTATGCCACATATCGGTATTACTGTATGCCTCATAGCAGTGACCGGCCGCGTGGCTCAGTGGTAGAGCGTCCGCCTGCGGTACGGAAGGTCGTGGGTTCGATCCCCGGCCGCGACAGACCAAAAGTCGTTAAAAGTTTGTACTAGTAGCTCCCTTGTCTACGCTCGACAATAAAGGTGTAGTTCTAGGACTGGTCGGCCTGGTGTCAGAATAATGTGACTGGGTGGGGTGCCCTTGCCATGTACCTGCGGCAGGAGTATTCCAGTGAGGCAGCACTATAACTTGTCTCATGCGGGTGCCGTCTGCAAATAACTGAAATACTGTTGGTCGGACGTAAAACCCAACTCACTCACTCACTCATAGCAGTGTTAATACTGTATGTGTCAGAGCAGTAATACTGTATGCCCCATAACAGTGTTAATACTGTATGCCTCAGAGCAGTAATACTGTATGCCTCGTATCGGTATTACTGTATGCCTCATAGCAGTGTTAATACTGTATGTGTCAGAGCAGTAATACTGTATGCCTCATTGGTATTACTGTATGCCTCATAGCAGTGTTAATACTGTATGACTCAGATCAGTAATACTGTTTTCCTCTGATCTGACAGTAATACTGAATGGCTTAGATCAGTGTGCCTCTTACCTACAAGTTTGCCTGATGACAATTTTTTTTTACCAGGATGAAGGTGATATGGATGAAGATGAAGAGGAGGAAGAGGAGGAAGAAGATGCTGATCAACACGACGAGTTGTAAAACAGTTTTATTCTACATATCAGACAAGTCTATACTGTTAGGGAGGCCCAAGTCTGCCCATATTCTAGGATAACTTTAAAGTGCCAGAAACATGCTGTCAAATTTTCATGTATTAATGTTTTCTCTACTGTATTTCTTCATTATTTAAGTTTTATTTAATCATTATTGGGGGTTAAATGGCCGTTAAAAAAAAATAATTGAGAAATTGTAGAAGTTTTGTAGACAGGAAAGTTTGTTTCCTGAAGCAATATGTAGCAAATATTTTTGTAGAACAGTTAGTGTTGAATACATATAGATAACTGTCAATATGTGGCTGCCCTGGTCTCCTGATATTTTCCACCAAACTTGACAAATAAGTCATAATACCCAGCTAACTTATGGCAATAATGTTTGAGAAAGTGATATTTGGAGCAGTCCACATAATGGAGACTTGTGCTCTCATAGTTTGAGTTTTTCATTGAAACTCTAAAGCTAGTCTTTGGTTTTCATGGGAGGCAGTGTATTTTAATGTCTTTGAATGTTAATGAGAGATTGTTGATGATTTGACCTGGTGAATGGTGATATGCTTGTTTCATTGTGTACGATGCCATATGTAGTTTTTACATGTATATATTCTGTAACTGTGCCAGTTACTTCCATCACTGTTTTGTTTTTGTATGAGTGGAATGAATGTCTTTTTTTTGTTAAACGGGGTTAGGGATTTTGTTGGCATTTTAGTATTGAAATAAGATACAACCTGTTTTTATTGTTTTGTATTTTCCTTCTTTAGTATACATTGCATGGTTAGGTAAACTATGGATTTTTACCACTGCAATTTACTACTCCTGTAGACCACAGGCTGTAAACCACCTCACAGTATGTTCACTATTCTGGCACATGTATTTAGATATATTTAAAGCGCTACTGTTTTTGAGATCAGATTTTTCATTTGTACTGCAACGACTGTATGATCATGTTCAAACGAGATTTGTAAGTAATATTCAGAGCAACAGATACCAGTGCATAGTCAAATAGCTACTAAAATAGGTACTAAAATCGGCATTTCTCCAACAAACCCTAGGCTGTTACCACTCTTTAGAATCATCTCTTCAAGACTTTTTAGTCTAAAGAGTGGTCACAACATAGGGTTTGGTGGAGAAATAAATAAATTACACGCATTCTTGAAAATCTACGCATTGTATCTGGAACTCTGTAATATTGTTCATTACTCATGACTCCACCTTGAAGTGACTGTCTGTTTTTATACCGTAGTTCAAACACATGAATACAAATTAGACTTAGATTGTGTGCGATTGTTCTATGCCTGTTAGAAATGCTAGATATTGTGTATTTACAGTTTGAGCGAGTCCTTTGGGAGCTTAAACGGTGTAGACCCTGACCAGCTGTCTTGTCAAAAATATGACATCAAATCAGGGTCTACAGTGTTTGATTTTAATCAGCATTTATAGTATTATATAAAATTCATTTTTACAAATGGTGTAGACTCTAACCAGGTGATATGGCAGCTGATCTCTGTAGGTCAGCCAGAGCTTTAGATTAGAGGTGTACATAGGAAATCTAGGTATTTTAATTTCTTATTTAACAAACCCTTTCTTGTTTGTACTCGTTAGAGTGATTTTAGCAAGTACCAATTTGACTGGGTTTGGTAGAGAAGTAAGTGATGGATCACTACGCCTCTTATTTGAATCTCAGGTCTACATTGTTTTCGAAGTCGTGAAGATACCTTCTTGTGATGAGGATAATATGAAGATATGTGTTGAAGTTCTTATTCCATAGTGCTGTGTTGGACATGTTGCGGATAATCTCGAGCTTTCATAAAGCTATCTACAACAGTTCTGTACTAGTTCCGAGTTTATTCTTTTATCCTTTATTATGAAAATCTAAGCAGAAAATGAGGGTTATTACTTTTGATTGGACAAGTGCCAGGAGTTTCCTACTTGTACTTGGGCCAAAGAAGTTATAATGGTTATTTGAAAGAATGAAAACCCTTCTCAAAGTGAGTGTTGCCGTGTCATCATACTGATTATTGTTTCAATTCGTGAACATATGTGTTTTAACACTCAAAAATATTCTTTAACACCTTGACTTGGTTCCCATCTTCTTCTGTAATGGTAGATACTGGCAACCAATGAAACATGTTTGAGAGTTTTCAACAGTTTGTCTGAGAATATGCTGTCAGATGAGTTCAAATAGAAACACAAAATAAACAAAAGGCTCAACTTGATAGGAGTGTACATTTGGTGAAATGGACCAAACAAGCCTTTCCTTAGATGATCACATTTCCTAAACTTCATGTACCGACATTCTTTGCATGGAAGCAATATAAGAATCCCTTGTTTTGTATATAAGACTTAACCCTTTCCCTCATACAAACACCTGTCACACATTGCAAACGGAGTAGACCCAGATCAGACTGCTAGGAGCTATCTGATTGGGTCTGCTCTGTTTGTTTATAGAAATTTGTAGATCTGATTATGCAGTTTTCACAACAGTGAAAAAACCTTTTCCATGTTCCAATTTGTTGATTCTGTACCGGAATGTTCATGAGGTGAATGCATATTGAATAAATAAGAATCCGGGAAAGGGTTAAAATGTTAATTGGCCAAAAAATACACTGCCGATATGCTTGGGTGTAATGTTTTCTTCTGGAGATGGTGCATTCTTCTACCTCATGGTGCTAGCACATGCCCTGTAACCTAACAGGACTGGACTGCCTGGCCATCTGGTCAGGAATGTGGGTCCTATTGTCCACATTTTTTTTTATTTTTGTTTCATCAAATAGTGCCAATAAAGAATCATTTTTATGATACTGAACTGTGTTCTTATATTTGTTGTATTTCAAATAATATGGCAAAAATGAAGACATTTGGCAGGTTTTCCTGGCAGTGCTCATTTTCAACATAACCCGAATTCGAACGGACATACTTGGGCAAATAGTCTAGACCCAGATCTAAATACAGTAAAATGCCTCTAAATCTGAACTCTAGTAGAGAAGAATTTAGATACTTTTAGGCGGGTGGCTGCTTAATGCAGGGTCAAAGTCGTGCTGAAAGCTCCTAGAGGAGCTTTCTACATGACATGCACCCTGCATTAAGCTGCCATCTGTTTCCAAGAGCGATATTTGCTAAACTGAACGTCCGGATTAGAGGGGTTTTACTGTACTCATGATTGAGCAATTCGACCACTGTTTGCTACTATATCGGGTCTATTAAATGTAAATCATCAAAATGATACCGAGTTGAGATACAGAGTTCGGCTGAGATAGTTCAAATACTTTGGGATTTATGTCGTTAACGAGTGAAATGGTTGGGAGTGATAGACTCATACAAATTATATACATGTAGCAGAATGCACAATGCCATCCTTTCTAGTTCACCAGTCGGCAGTCACAAAGTGCCACAAGGTGAGCTGTTTGAATCGCCCTCTGCCCGTCGTTGAGTGTCGTGCATCGTCAATAATTTCTTGGAATGACATATCCTATGGAATGCGGGTCGGGACATGCCAATTGCCATTTGCTAAACTGCCATTTGCCAAATGAAAAAAATACGGACGTGTTCTTATCGCATACAGATGTACAGAAATTGGGTATATTACTGTTTGGACAAGGATACAAAGGATATTGTAGAATCAAGCCCGCGGATCTGTCTAATCCTTGGATCCGCCAAGCACTTTTCAGAGAAAAGAAACTAGAATTAATGACTATATTGCAATTGGCATTTGGCAAATAAGCAATTGGCATTTGGCAAATTAGCAATTGGCATTTTGCAAATTGGCATTAAGCAACTGGCAAATTAGCAATTGGCATTTAGTAATTGGCATGGTCCGATCCGCATTCCATGCGGTACCGACGAGGATCTTACTTCTACAAAATGTCTGGACAATATCATTCATAAAGAACACAAAACATTGTGGAACGAAGCCCACCGATCTGGATCCCGAAAGGTAATGCGGTGGCGGTACTTGACCAACTAAACTGGCAAATTAGCGATTGCCATTTAGCAAGTAGCAAAAAAGCAATTAGCATTTGGCAACAGGCAAAGTAGCAATTGGCATGTCCCGACCCGCACATATCCTTCTAAACCAGACAGCATTTTCACCAGATTATCTCTGTAATGATATGTAGGTGACCTATAGCGTTCCTGTCCGCTTCATATTTAGGTCACAATTCACAATGGATTTTAACAGAAACTTGTGTCACGCGTATCTCTGAAACCAGTTGGGCTAGAGTCACCAAACTTCACTATTTATTTTATCATTAATATTAAACAATGCAAGATTCTATTTACCTTTTATGGTCTAAGGGAAGTAACTCTTACAATCTTTCCTTATAGTAACGTACGGATTCTCTCCCTTTGACCATAAAATATCAATTTAGGAACCGGTATACAGTAAAACAATTACCCGAAAGGTAAAATAGACAGATTGTTCATACAAGTTTTTCATGTTTACACATTCGATTATTATTCAGTATTCAGTAATAGGCGCCTTTTGATGCTCCGTTTCGATATTTTTCTTGCATCCCCTTTGAATGCTGAATTTTCAAAGTGGAATGGGTCAAACATTGTTTTATTAACCGAAGAGTCCATTCACCATGGATTGCTTTACTTTACTAGATGGTATTCAATGAAAACAGAACAGGCGCCTCTAGGAGTCTCCTGTTCTGGGTCTGCATTATTTGTCAAGAGATGTCAAATCAACCAGTCCCGTATTCATATGGTTAAACAAATATTGTAGATCCTAATTCATGATGACTCATTCAAGAGCCCTCTGATCTGGGTCTATATTGTTAACACGTCCTCTTAGACAATTTTAAAACCCAACCAATAGAATTGTGTAGTTTTGAAACCATTGTGATAAATAGAGCATTTGCTCTATTTATCATAGTGGTTTCAAAAATAATTTTCAGAACAGAACAGAACAGATAATTTATTAAAGAATTGCACATAGTACATCGTCATAATATACATACAAAATATAAAAAAATGAAAAAAAGTATCTCATTTTGATTGCAATAAAACACGCAGCTGTAGGCGTCAACATGAAGGGATTGGTTAATGGGTTATTGGTACAGACAAGTGTTCCCATGCTTTTGCTATATTGCCTTTTCAGTGGGGCATAGACACGGTGAATCTAGGTTATTTATGCAAATCGAAATGAGCCCACTGATAAGGGTCTGAATATAAGGTATTAATCAGTAATTATCCAAGTCTCATAAACATGTCTTACAATGGATTTTAACAGAAATTTCTTTAAATGACATCTAATCCATAATCATGGAATGGATTTCCACAAAATTTTACAGGAATGATCTTCATGATCATTGTTCTGGTTCATTGCCTAAGTAGGTCACTGGAGCTAAACATTTGAAAAAAATAAAAACCACGGATTGGCAATGCGTTCAGTAAAACCTTTCCTCGTTCTTTGTTTATTATACCCCCGCTATCAGTAAAACCTTTCCTTGTTCTTTGTTTATTATACCCCCGCTATCAGTAAAACCTTTCCTTGTTCTTTGTTTATTATACCCCCGCTATCAGTAAAACCTTTCCTTGTTCTTTGTTTATTATACCCCCGCTATCAGTAAAACCTTTCCTTGTTCTTTGTTTATTATACCCCCGCTATCAGTAAAACCTTTCCTTGTTCTTTGTTTATTATACCCCCGCTATCAGTAAAACCTTTCCTTGTTCTTTGTTTATTATACCCCCGCTATCAGTAAACCCTTTCCCTGTTCTTTGTTTATTATACCCCCGCTATCAGTAAACCCTTTCCTCGTTCTTTGTTTATTATACCCCCGCTATCAGTAAACCCTTTCCTTGTTCTTTGTTTATTATACCCCCGCTATCAGTAAACCCTTTCCTTGTTCTTTGTTTATTATACCCCCGCTATCAGTAAACCCTTTCCTCGTTCTTTGTTTATTATACCCCCGCTATCAGTAAACCCTTTCCTCGTTCTTTGTTTATTATACACCCGCTATCAGTAAAACCTTTCCTTGTTCTTTGTTTATTATACCCCCGCTATCAGTAAAACCTTTCCTTGTTCTTTGTTTATTATACCCCCGCTATCAGTAAAACCTTTCCTTGTTCTTTGTTTATTATACCCCCGCTATCAGTAAAACCTTTCCTTGTTCTTTGTTTATTATACCCCCGCTATCAGTAAAACCTTTCCTTGTTCTTTGTTTATTATACCCCCGCTATCAGTAAAACCTTTCCTTGTTCTTTGTTTATTATACCCCCGCTATCAGTAAAACCTTTCCTTGTTCTTTGTTTATTATACCCCCGCTATCAGTAAACCCTTTCCCTGTTCTTTGTTTATTATACCCCCGCTATCAGTAAACCCTTTCCTCGTTCTTTGTTTATTATACCCCCGCTATCAGTAAACCCTTTCCTTGTTCTTTGTTTATTATACCCCCGCTATCAGTAAACCCTTTCCTTGTTCTTTGTTTATTATACCCCCGCTATCAGTAAACCCTTTCCTCGTTCTTTGTTTATTATACCCCCGCTATCAGTAAACCCTTTCCTCGTTCTTTGTTTATTATACCCCCGCTATCAGTAAACCCTTTCCTCGTTCTTTGTTTATTATACCCCCGCTATCAGTAAACCCTTTCCTCGTTCTTTGTTTATTATACCCCCGCTATCAGTAAACCCTTTCCTCGTTCTTTGTTTATTATACCCCCGCTATCAGTAAACCCTTTCCTCGTTCTTTGTTTATTATACCCCCGCTATCAGTAAAACCTTTCCTCGTTCTTTGTTTATTATACCCCCGCTATCAGTAAACCCTTTCCTCGTTCTTTGTTTATTATACCCCCGCTATCAGTAAACCCTTTCCTTGTTCTTTGTTTATTATACCCCCGCTATCAGTAAACCCTTTCCTTGTTCTTTGTTTATTATACCCCCGCTATCAGTAAAACCTTTCCTTGTTCTTTGTTTATTATACCCCCGCTATCAGTAAAACCTTTCCTTGTTCTTTGTTTATTATACCCCCGCTATCAGTAAAACCTTTCCTTGTTCTTTGTTTATTATACCCCCGCTATCAGTAAAACCTTTTCTTGTTCTTTGTTTATTATACCCCCGCTATCAGTAAACCCTTTCCTCGTTCTTTGTTTATTATACCCCCGCTATCAGTAAACCCTTTCCTCGTTCTTTGTTTATTATACCCCCGCTATCAGTAAACCCTTTCCTTGTTCTTTGTTTATTATACCCCCGCTATCAGTAAACCCTTTCCTCGTTCTTTGTTTATTATACCCCCGCTATCAGTAAAACCTTTCCTTGTTCTTTGTTTATTATACCCCCGCTATCAGTAAACCCTTTCCTGGTTCTTTGTTTATTATACCCCCGCTATCAGTAAACCCTTTCCTCGTTCTTTGTTTATTATACCCCCGCTATCAGTAAAACCTTTCCTTGTTCTTTGTTTATTATACCCCCGCTATCAGTAAAACCTTTCCTTGTTCTTTGTTTATTATACCCCCGCTATCAGTAAAACCTTTCCTTGTTCTTTGTTTATTATACCCCCGCTATCAGTAAACCCTTTCCTCGTTCTTTGTTTATTATACCCCCGCTATCAGTAAAACCTTTCCTTGTTCTTTGTTTATTATACCCCCGCTATCAGTAAAACCTTTCATCGTTCTTTGTTTATTATACCCCCGCTATCAGTAAAACCTTTCCTCGTTCTTTGTTTATTATACCCCCGCTATCAGTAAAACCTTTCCTTGTTCTTTGTTTATTATACCCCCGCTATCAGTAAAACCTTTCCTTGTTCTTTGTTTATTATACCCCCGCTATCAGTAAAACCTTTCCTCGTTCTTTGTTTATTATACCCCCGCTATCAGTAAAACCTTTCCTCGTTCTTTGTTTATTATACCCCCGCTATCAGTAAAACCTTTCCTTGTTCTTTGTTTATTATACCCCCGCTATCAGTAAACCCTTTCCTTGTTCTTTGTTTATTATACCCCCGCTATCAGTAAAACCTTTCCTCGTTCTTTGTTTATTATACCCCCGCTATCAGTAAAACCTTTCCTCGTTCTTTGTTTATTATACCCCCGCTATCAGTAAAACCTTTCCTTGTTCTTTGTTTATTATACCCCCGCTATCAGTAAACCCTTTCCTCGTTCTTTGTTTATTATACCCCCGCTATCAGTAAAACCTTTCCTCGTTCTTTGTTTATTATACCCCCGCTATCAGTAAAACCTTTCCTCGTTCTTTGTTTATTATACCCCCGCTATCAGTAAAACCTTTCCTTGTTCTTTGTTTATTATACCCCCGCTATCAGTAAAACCTTTCCTTGCTCTTTGTTTATTATACCCCCGCTATCAGTAAAACCTTTCCTCGTTCTTTGTTTATTATACCCCCGCTATCAGTAAAACCTTTCCTTGTTCTTTGTTTATTATACCCCCGCTATCAGTAAAACCTTTCCTTGTTCTTTGTTTATTATACCCCCGCTATCAGTAAACCCTTTCCTCGTTCTTTGTTTATTATACCCCCGCTATCAGTAAAACCTTTCCTCGTTCTTTGTTTATTATACCCCCGCTATCAGTAAAACCTTTCCTCGTTCTTTGTTTATTATACCCCCGCTATCAGTAAAACCTTTCCTCGTTCTTTGTTTATTATACCCCCGCTATCAGTAAACCCTTTCCTCGTTCTTTGTTTATTATACCCCCGCTATCAGTAAAACCTTTCCTCGTTCTTTGTTTATTATACCCCCGCTATCAGTAAAACCTTTCCTCGTTCTTTGTTTATTATACCCCCGCTATCAGTAAAACCTTTCCTCGTTCTTTGTTTATTATACCCCCGCTATCAGTAAAACCTTTCCTTGTTCTTTGTTTATTATACCCCCGCTATCAGTAAACCCTTTCCTCGTTCTTTGTTTATTATACCCCCGCTATCAGTAAACCCTTTCCTCGTTCTTTGTTTATTATACCCCCGCTATCAGTAAAACCTTTCCTCGTTCTTTGTTTATTATACCCCCGCTATCAGTAAAACCTTTCCTCGTTCTTTGTTTATTATACCCCCGCTATCAGTAAAACCTTTCCTTGTTCTTTGTTTATTATACCCCCGCTATCAGTAAACCCTTTCCTCGTTCTTTGTTTATTATACCCCCGCTATCAGTAAAACCTTTCCTCGTTCTTTGTTTATTATACCCCCGCTATCAGTAAAACCTTTCCTCGTTCTTTGTTTATTATACCCCCGCTATCAGTAAAACCTTTCCTTGTTCTTTGTTTATTATACCCCCGCTATCAGTAAACCCTTTCCTCGTTCTTTGTTTATTATACCCCCGCTATCAGTAAAACCTTTCCTCGTTCTTTGTTTATTATACCCCCGCTATCAGTAAAACCTTTCCTCGTTCTTTGTTTATTATACCCCCGCTATCAGTAAAACCTTTCCTCGTTCTTTGTTTATTATACCCCCGCTATCAGTAAACCCTTTCCTCGTTCTTTGTTTATTATACCCCCGCTATCAGTAAACCCTTTCCTCGTTCTTTGTTTATTATACCCCCGCTATCAGTAAAACCTTTCCTTGCTCTTTGTTTATTATACCCCCGCTATCAGTAAAACCTTTCCTTGTTCTTTGTTTATTATACCCCCGCTATCAGTAAAACCTTTCCTCGTTCTTTGTTTATTATACCCCCGCTATCAGTAAAACCTTTCCTCGTTCTTTGTTTATTATACCCCCGCTATCAGTAAAACCTTTCCTTGTTCTTTGTTTATTATACCCCCGCTATCAGTAAACCCTTTCCTCGTTCTTTGTTTATTATACCCCCGCTATCAGTAAAACCTTTCCTCGTTCTTTGTTTATTATACCCCCGCTATCAGTAAAACCTTTCCTCGTTCTTTGTTTATTATACCCCCGCTATCAGTAAAACCTTTCCTTGTTCTTTGTTTATTATACCCCCGCTATCAGTAAACCCTTTCCTCGTTCTTTGTTTATTATACCCCCGCTATCAGTAAACCCTTTCCTCGTTCTTTGTTTATTATACCCCCGCTATCAGTAAAACCTTTCCTCGTTCTTTGTTTATTATACCCCCGCTATCAGTAAAACCTTTCCTTGTTCTTTGTTTATTATACCCCCGCTATCAGTAAACCCTTTCCTCGCTCTTTGTTTATTATACCCCCGCTATCAGTAAAACCTTTCCTCGTTCTTTGTTTATTATACCCCCGCTATCAGTAAAACCTTTCCTTGTTCTTCGTTTATTATACCCCCGCTATCAGTAAAACCTTTCCTTGTTCTTTGTTTATTATACCCCCGCTATCAGTAAAACCTTTCCTCGTTCTTTGTTTATTATACCCCCGCTATCAGTAAAACCTTTCCTCGTTCTTTGTTTATTATACCCCCGCTATCAGTAAAACCTTTCCTTGTTCTTTGTTTATTATACCCCCGCTATCAGTAAAACCTTTCCTTGCTCTTTGTTTATTATACCCCCGCTATCAGTAAAACCTTTCCTCGTTCTTTGTTTATTATACCCCCGCTATCAGTAAAACCTTTCCTTGTTCTTTGTTTATTATACCCCCGCTATCAGTAAAACCTTTCCTTGTTCTTTGTTTATTATACCCCCGCTATCAGTAAAACCTTTCCTTGTTCTTTGTTTATTATACCCCCGCTATCAGTAAAACCTTTCCTTGTTCTTTGTTTATTATACCCCCGCTATCAGTAAAACCTTTCCTCGTTCTTTGTTTATTATACC
Source organism: Azorinus chamasolen (assembly GCA_963576725.1). NCBI lineage: Eukaryota > Metazoa > Mollusca > Bivalvia > Cardiida > Solecurtidae > Azorinus > Azorinus chamasolen. The sequence goes on from OY755236.1 coordinate 49,618,851, forward strand.
CCCGCTATCAGTAAAACCTTTCCTTGTTCTTTGTTTATTATACCCCCGCTATCAGTAAAACCTTTCCTCGTTCTTTGTTTATTATACCCCCGCTATCAGTAAAACCTTTCCTTGTTCTTTGTTTATTATACCCCCGCAAACTTGTTCAGTAAAACCTTTCCTTGTTCTTTGTTTATTATACCCCCGCTATCAGTAAAACCTTTCCTTGTTCTTTGTTTATTATACCCCCGCTATCAGTAAAACCTTTCCTTGCTCTTTGTTTATTATACCCCCGCTATCAGTAAAACCTTTCCTTGTTCTTTGTTTATTATACCCCCGCTATCAGTAAAACCTTTCCTTGCTCTTTGTTTATTATACCCCCGCTATCAGTAAAACCTTTCCTTGTTCTTTGTTTATTATACCCCCGCTATCAGTAAAACATTTCCTTGCTCTTTGTTTATTATACCCCCGCTATCAGTAAAACCTTTCCTTGTTCTTTGTTTATTATACCCCCGCTATCAGTAAAACCTTTCCTTGCTCTTTGTTTATTATACCCCCGCTATCAGTAAAACCTTTCCTTGTTCTTTGTTTATTATACCCCCGCTATCAGTAAAACCTTTCCTTGTTCTTTGTTTATTATACCCCCGCTATCAGTAAAACCTTTCCTTGTTCTTTGTTTATTATACCCCCGCAAACTTGCTCTTTGTTTATTATACCCCCGCAAACTTGCTCTTTGTTTATTATACCCCCGCAAACTTGCTCTTTGTTTATTATACCCCCGCAAACTTGTTTGAGGGGGTGTACTGGAATCGGCCTGTCCGGCGGGCGGTTCGTCCGTCCGCATTTGAACATGGTTAGTTGAACATGGTAACTCCTCTTTCAGTTTTAAAGTTACTGAATTATGTCTCCCCCATTTATGGGGAGATATATTGTTTTTGCCAGAGTTGTCTGTCCGTCCGTCTGTCTGTCTGTCTGTCCGTCACACACTTGTGTCACGCGTATCTCTGAAACCAGTTGGGCTAGAGTCACCAAACTTCACAGGAATGTTCACCAGCATGAGTTGTTGTGCACCTGGGTTTTTTGAATTGTCTCCCCCTTTCAGACTAATTTGTGTGTCACTGGAAATTGTTTGAAGTTAGTTTTGTAATTTCTTTACTGTATACAATGTACTGGAATCGGGGCGTACATCTATTGGCAGATAAGATTTTGTCATACTATAATAAATATTCTTTAAGTATTATACTGTTTCTTATGAAAGTACATTGATCATTACCAAGTTGTGCTTTTTTGCATGCAACAGAGCTGTAGAGAGTTATATTGGAAATTTGGTAAACTGTTTTTTATACTTTGTATTTCTCTGTTGGTCCTCATCAGAATTTTCTCTGTTGGTCTTCATCAGAATTATCTCCACCGGGTCTAATTAGTATCGGGAAGAAAGGGTTTGGTTAGGAAATGAGAAATTTGGATAGATCAGTATGCATCAGAGCAGTAATACTGTTTGCCTCATAGCAGTGTTAATACTGTATGCCTTGGAGCAGTAATACTGTATGCCACATATCGGTATTGCTGTATGCCTCAGAGCAGTAATACTGTATGCCACATATCGGTATTACTGTATGCCTCATAGCAGTGTTAATACTGTATGTGTCAGAGCAGTAATACTGTATGCCTCATAACAGTATGAATACTGTATGCCTCAGAGCAGTAATACTGTATGCCTCGTATCGGTATTACTGTATGCCTCATAGCAGTGTTAATACTGTATGTGTCAGAGCAGTAATACTGTATGCCTCGTTGGTATTACGTATGCCTCATAGCAGTATTAATACTGTATGACTCAGATCAGTAATACTGATTTCCTCTGATCTGACAGTAATACTGAATGGCTTAGATCAGTGTGCCTCTTACCTACAAGTTTGCCTGATGACAATTTTTTTTACCAGGATGAAGGCGATATGGATGAAGATGAAGAGGAGGAAGAGGAGGAAGAAGATGCTGATCAACACGACGAGTTGTAAAACAGTTTTATTCTACATATCAGACAAGTCTATACTGTTCGGGAGGCCCAAGTCTGCCCATATTCTAGGATAACTTTAAAGTGCCAGAAACATGCTGTCAAATTTTCATGTATTAATGTTTTCTCTACTGTATTTCTTCATTTGCCACATTTATGGGGAGATATATTGTTTTTGCCAGAGTTGTCTGTCCGTCCGTCTGTCTGTCTGTCTGTCTGTCTGTCCGTCACCAACTTGTGTCACGCGTATCTCTGAAACCAGTTGGGCTAGAGTCACCAAACTTCACAGGAATGTTCACCAGCATGAGTTGTTGTGCACCTGGGTTTTTTGAATTGTCTCCCCCTGATAACTTTGGAGTTATTGCCCCTGATGACTTAAAATTAGAAAAACTTTGTGTAGCGCGTATCTCTGAAACCGCTAGTACTAGAGTCACTAACATGTATTTTTGTGAACCTGGGGCTTTTGAATTGTCTCCCCTGACAATGATGGAGTTATTGCCCCTGATGAAATTAGACCCTGATAAGTTTGGATTTACAGACTACACTTGTGTACTGGAAAGAGGATGGGAGGGGGAGACATCTGTTTTTGTGACAAAAACAAACCTCTAATTTATATTTGGTATACATAATAACCATGAAAGGTAGATGTGCAAGACGCAATTATCATGTGTTTACTACTGGTCATTGCAGAATTATCCCCCCCCCCGAACTTTTTTGTCATTTTTGCATGAAACATGAGTAGTTGGCGTCGCGAACTCCTTCAATCTGAAAGTTATTCAGTTTATATTTGGTATACATAATAACCATGAATGGTAGATGTGCAAGACACAATTTTCTAGTGTTTAGCGCTGGGCGTTGCAGAATTATCTCCCCTTGAACTTTGAGTTTTTCTGTCAGTTTTGCTTGAAACATTGAGAGTTGGTGTCGCAAACTTCTCCTTCAGTAAAGTTATTTAATTCATATATGGTACACATAATAACATCGAATGGTAGATGTGCAAGACGCAATTTTCATGTGTTTACCGCTGGCCATTGCTGAATTATCCCCCCCCCCCACACTTTTTTTCCCCCACTTTATTTTTGTCATTTTGGCTTGTAACATCGAGACTCCTCCTTCAGTTTGAAACTTATTAAATTGATACTTGCCATACATACTAAACACGAATAGTACATATGCAAGACACATTTTTCCTGTGTTTATAGGCAACCATTTCAGAATTTTCTCCACTTGAACTTTGGGTATATTTGTCATTTGGTCCTGTTACATGGGTAGTTTGTGTCACAAACTTGGATTAGCAATCAAGGCTGCCATGCGGGGGCATTCATCACCTTTAGTGATAGTTCTAATTTTAAATTTGAGTACCTAAAGAATATTCATGGAAAAATACTAGTTATAATGATATATGGAAGGTGAAGCATTTTAGTGATTTTAGAAAGTAAACATCTTTCAAATTCCATTAGCAAACACAGCAGACCCTGATCAGACGTCAGCGTCGCATGCGTCTCTAGGCAGATGAAATGCAACGGGTGTACTATCATCAACCCGCAGCAGCTTAAAATCGACTGATCTCTCTAAAGATCGCCCTATATGCGATAGGCCCAAAGTAACGACGGTGAGACAATATCTATATGATGTTAACACATAGAAGTCGCCGCTTCAAGACAACAAAATGCGGCAAATCGCCGCAAATTTTGCGTGCTGGCTCAGCACCGATCATACAGGCGTATACGCTGGACAAGTCCTAAATGGAACAAATCACCGTCGACTGCGCTGGGCTTGAGGCCATCGTAACTTGACGCTTGCCATGTGGTTCAGAGTACCATTTTCAAACGAGAGCGGGTTCAAACTTAATTTTGAAGACGGTCGGTTACGCAGGTACTGAGGGGGTGGGGTGAGTGGGCTTTGGCGACAAATGCGTTATTATCACGTGATCGCTTTGGCAATGGTTTGGGTGGCAATGTGGTAGTATGAAGGCCGGTATTCTTCTTGTTAAGGTAGGGCATACTATAAATATCGATATATATATAATATAGGGGTTTTACGGTAGTTTCTTTTAGCATCCAATGAGATAACCGTTACAGTTACAACAGTAATCGCAACAATTCGGTCTTAAATTTGCGAACAGTTGGATAAAACTTATAACGGTTACTGTTAAATGAATACTGGATGGATTTTCACCAAATGTCACAGAACTGATCTGTACGTGATCAATCAGATTTGTATAAATCGTTTCGGTCCGCTGCATAAATATGTCTTGGTAGCTAAAATAAGATTTCAACTAACAGTTTCTTTAAACGACATCTCTTAAGTGCAGAATGGTTTTATACCAAATTTCCACATCTAAACCACTGATGGGATTTTCACCAGATTTCTTGGTGGCCCTCTGTCAAATTTATATAAATTGTTCCTGTTTGCTGCCTAAGTAAGTCGCAACTAAAATAAATCTCTCAATTGAGCTACTTTAAACGACATCTCAACGACCTAATTTTCACAAACGGCAGAGGAATGATTTGTACGCGACTCTCTAATTTATATACATGTGCATTGTTCATATCCGCTTCATACCTAGATCCGATTTATATAACCCATTCCTCCATAAGCTATTTTAGGTCCATCCTCTTTTAATGAATTTACCGAAAAGGAGCATTTACTAGAGAAAAAGAGAAAAAAAATAGAATTGTGTAGTATTGAATATGGAAAAATAGTCAAACAGGGAGAGCCACACACGAAATGACACCGCACCAAACACAATCAAACAAGAAACGGTAAAGCCACAAGACAAAACATAACAGGACGCATATCAAGACGAAAAACATTAAACATTAAGCATATTAAACAACACAATTGACCATAGGCTGAAAGCAGGAGTACCGCCTTGGAACGGCCAGTAACCAAAATAAGCTACTGGGGGACTCCTATGGAGCAAATGCTCTATTTATCACAATGGTTTCAAAAAGTGACTTTTACAGTAGCGTAGAAAGGCGTATATATGGAGGAAAGTGTTAAAACTGAAACTGTTGAAATGGTGTTGAATTTTGATGTCCCAGAGTCATTAAGGATCTGAAAGGTATTCCAAAATTTGAAGCTTTATCGAACATTTAACTCCTAGGATTCTGAAAAATGTAGAACTTATGTCGTAATTTTCAAATTATTGTTGATATTCTCAGCCTTCGGCTTCAGGCCTTTAACTATTTTCGGGCTGACTTGTAGGTCACTATATAATGCAATAAGGCCCTCAGTGGGCTGTTGATTTTCTATTCCTTATTTAATTTACTTATGTACAGCGTCAACAATTGAAGTAAACAGGGTCCATGCTTATAAAACTTTTAGTTGAGTCTGGGTTCGTTCTCAAGTTTTTGATTGGTCAGATTTGAGCCTCTGGCTCAAATCTGACCAATCAAAAGCTTGAGAACGAAAATCTGACCAATCAAAAGCTTGAGAACGACCTCAGACTCAACTAAAGGCTTTATAAGCATGGACCCATACTGCATAGACACTAATTCTAAAGGTAACACTGATATCTTCTTAATATCACAGTTCCATATTTTTTTTTCGACTATTTATTCACTAAATTGCGATAGTGCCCGCTACGCTCGGTAATTTCCGGTCCACGTGTACGGAAACGCTCTTTAATGATTTACGTCATTCTAAATTATATATTAATACATTTTAAAATAAAACAGCTTTTTTAAAGTTAATTCAAGATTATACAATATACATTAAAGTTACTTATTTTTTATTATTAACAATAAATATGTACGTGAGTAGTGCATACCTAAAAATATACTGTAACTACAGTAGTTATATTTATCTCCTAAAGGGAGATAATAACTGATCCCCTATAAGAGCTTTCTGCAATTTTGTGCATTTCAAACAAAAACCTGCTTCTATGTTCAATTAATGAATTGTCTCTAAAATTAAGATATGTTCTATTGTATATAGATCTACTGGGTTTTGCACGTTTCAATCCAAGTAATTTATTTGAAAATGGTAATCACGGAGTGACACAGAACTGCTGAACTACGTTCGTGAACAAAGAAATGCGGTATACTATAAAAAATAGTACAGCCTACCGGTAGGTCACTATAATGCAATAAGACCCTCAGTGGGCTGTACTATTTCTTATATAGATACCAATATAATCCACCAACTTCTATAAAAAAAAAATTTGCTTTATGGTCTAAGGGAAGTAACTCTTACAATATGTTTCGTTTAGTAGCATGGTCTTACCGTCTATCGAACCTCTTAACCTTTGACCAGGAACAGAAAACTTTTACTTTGAATATTGAAGAAAAAATAAATCAGCAGTTCAAAATAATCTTTTATACATACCTTGCAACAATTAAGTAATTTTATTCTCGTCTATTAATCCCCAAACAATCCAGTGTTCCCCACCACCCGCATAACAAAAACAAAAATGGCTGCCAGAAAAATATCACCTGCTTATCGAACCTTTATTTTAGAAATTGTTTACTGTAACATAATACTCATAATCACGTGATTTCATCATGGTCACGCGACCTTTGCATAAGCTGAAGGGGTCAGACCTGTCGAACATTTTTAAGGTGGTACACTTTTCAATTTATGTTGATATTCTATAACGTATTAAGAGTTTTCTCATGTTTAGCATAGTTGAAGGAAAAATAAACTGCATTGACCTGTTTATGACGTATATTTCGTTTTTAAAGCTACGAGGCGTTGTTTACAGACAAAGCAACGGTACTCATGATTTTATGACGTAGTATGCACTTGTACATGCGTAAAAACACAAAAAAATGAAAGGTTCGATAAACAGGTGAGGTTCGATAGAAGGTGAGTCTACGATACTATATGAGTACTTCCCCTTCGACCATGAACTTGTATACATTACAAATGTTTTAAGGCCTTTATTCAATTGCAAACAGAATAGATCCAGTTTTGGGGACTACTAATGCAGGAGCTGTTTGATCAGGGTCTGCTCTGTTTGCTTAAGAAATCATACAGTTCTGCCATGAGAAAAAATCACTGTTCTTGTTGCCATTACAAAGATGCAGCTACATACTATCCATACATTCATACATTGGCTATTTCTTAATGGTTATTCATGGCGTAAAGGGTTAAATGATTTGAGATGATATTCAATATTTTGCTCATCGTCGGTAGATTGCCCGAGACTGGGTACATGTATTTGTTTCGTTTCCCGATCGTGTTAATACCAAATACTTTTAAAGAGATACTAGTGGCTCTCTTGCTTAAGAATATATACATTATGGTAGTTCTTGGACTGGTTGACCCGATCTCATGATAATGTGACTGGGCATGGGTTAAACCCAAGCTTGGTTCTTTAGACAGGACATGGTAAAACTCTGGAACCCACAGAGATTGCTTATAGAACTGTATTCCTCTCGTCAGGACATCCATTAGCCCAGGACATCCATTAGCCCAGGATGGAGAAATAATGGGTTAGAACATTATGAATATTCATGTAAGAAAAAATAAAAAATTACATCATGGGTATTTATTAGCTGATTTTTTATTATAAATATTATCTCATAAGCAAGTATAACAGATCCAGATCAGACGGCATCTGCAGGAGTCATCTGATCTGGGTCTAGTTTGTCTCTAAAGGCATTTCTATCTGACTGGGAAAGAAAATAGGCATGTGCGGCTCCATTCATATATCAAGGATATACATGTACATTAATATTCGCTTGGTCTTCTCGTCTGCCAGTGAAATGGAACATGAATCGGGGTTCCGTTGTTTTCGACCATTCCAAGCTTGCCGGATTAACCTTTTCCTTCATATAAGCACTGTTCATGTATTACAGGAGCAGTCTGATAACGGAAGCCCTGGAGGGACAATTTAGTTACTTATTAGCACTTAGTAGTTATTACTTATGTATTATTAGTTATTACTTATTTGTTATGAATTAATGTGTGGCTCCACCATTTTGCTCATTATAGATATTATATATTATATATAAAGCAATTTGTTTCGTGCACAGGCGAACCTCTGGGGTCTTCCTCCACCTGTAATTAGCTGGACGTGGTGATATGACTGAAATATTGTTAAAACGACGTAAAACCTGATAAAAACCAAACCAAACCATTATAGAAAAAGCTTGACCGAAGTAGCCTATAGATCTATCTCATTCACAATCACAACAAGGAATACCAACTGTAATGTATACGTATATTTACAGGTCTGCCTACAACAACAAAATGCACTTCAGTATCAATACACTGTTCATGTTGGCGTCTTAACTAAACGTGAATTATTATAAAAGCATCTCTCTCCAGATATATTTAAAGTTTTGGCTTGAACAATGTATTGTTGATATTTAAGGACCAAAGTCAAAGGAACAAAAATCAAGTCACAGAAGAGACAGGAAAATGATGAAAGGAAAGAAAATGGAAGCTACTTAAAAAATGCCAAACATTACTAGGTAGTAACAAATAAGTACTAAGTAGTAACTAATAACAAATAAATAGTAACAAATAAGTACTAAGTGTTAACTAATAACAAATAAGAAATAACAGTACTGCTTCCGTCTGCCTGTAGGTCAATGTCATTGATTGTCAAATGTCAATCAGAACTGTCTTGGAGTGCATGTCTTGCAGAGTATTTGTCTGTTTTTTTAGAAGTGCTACTTGTTATTCTCTGCCGAGAGAGGAGGGCTTTTTGGCAATCATTTTTTACCTTAAATATTCTTATTGAGCAAGAGAATTTAATTCAACCAATTTGCTTGTTTGTAATTTTGTAATTAAACACAAGAACAACATGCTTTTCATATATTTCAGTCCGTTCAAATGCAGCATGCACAATTGTCTACATGTTTAGAAAATTGTCGTTCATTTTGCAAAATGGTGGAACCACACATTAATTCATAACAAATAATTCATAACAAATAACTACTGATAAATAAGTAATAACTAATAAGTGCTAATTATAAGTAACTAAAATGTCCCCCAGGGCTTCCGTACTACGAGATAAGGGCCTGCTCTGTTTAGTTATGATATTATATAAAGCTAATTCTACAGTTTTGCTTGAGCCAAAAAAAAGTGTTCATATTCCATTATAAAAATTAATAAAAAAATTTATGATGACATTGTTTCTTACAGGAATATTCAACAGGGAAAGGATAAACCTGAGTACATGCATCAAGTGTCAAACAGATTGGATCATGATAAATCGCCGAGTTACTCGGCGTCTCATTTGGAGCCAAACTGTTTGAAATGTCAGCCAGATCGCACTGAACACGAGAAGGGTTAACTTTTAACTTGTATGCACATTTATAAAAAAAACTTTTGCTTTTGTGGAATCAAAACCTGCCGAGTAACTCGGCGTTTCATCCGTATCCAAACTGTTTGACACGCTGAACGATTTGTACATGTCTGTACGTAAGTCTATTAATTAGCTTTCTCCCAACTTGTGTACTTGCATTACTACCAACTAAGCTGTACATTCTTATAAAACTGGAAACGGACAAAAGACATTTGAATTCTCCATAACTGATCACAAAACCATACTGATGTTCATACAAACCGTGTGACCATTTACAAACAGGTACGATAGCATGCATAGTATTCAAATGAACTTTTATACAGTGAAACCCCGCTAATGCGACCACCTAAAAGAGGTATATTTCTGGGTGGTAGAGGCAGGTAGTAGCTTAATACAGGACAAAATTAATGCAGAAAGCTTTCTGCATTAATTTTGTCCTGCATTAAGCAACCACCTGCTTATAAAGACACCCATATTTATTCATCAAGTGGTCGCATTAGCGGGATTCTACTGGCATAGGAACACAGACTGTTTAGCCATGGCAGAAAGTTTAGAATTAGTTCTATTTTATTTCATGGGCAAACAATGCAGACCCAGATCAGACGGTTCCTACGGGGTTGTGTGATCTGGGTCTACATGTACTCTGTTTGCAAATGTGCTTCAATCAGGCAAAGGGTTACATACAACATCAATTTGACCTCTGCACGTGCTGAAATTGCATACACAGTGGTAGATTATCTAGCGTGAATGAAGTGTAAACTATTATCTCCCCTGCTTTTGTTATTAGTCACTCATCCGTGGAAAAATCTTGCCTTCCGTGCTATTGTTCTATCGACAACTTTTTTCCGCAGCATTTCGCCCGGTATGAGTAGCCTCCCATTGTTCTTGTTCTAGTTGTCTCGCTTGATACGAAATTTCAACACTAGATGGAAATAACATTAACCGAACTGAACAACATTTGGCCGTGTAATTATTTCAGTATGTATTCACAATGTCTTGGATAATATGATTATACATACATACATGGTTCTAGATAACAAAAACCAGCATAGGAATAATTGAATTGAAAATATTATGTTCGAATGTATGAAGTAAGATTATACTAAGTCATATTACTACTATTATTATTTGGAGATTTGTGACACCAGCTGCCGGGCAAGGGGCCATGAGTGAATGCTATCCCACACAAGTGGTGCTGTTGATAGTAACGTAATATTAAGGTCAATCTGCAATGTCAGCCTGACATAACATCTCTGCATTCAATAAAATAAAATACAAAAATGTAAAATAAAATAAAATAAATATATAAATAAATAAATAAATAAATAAATAAATAGACGAATAGACAAATAAACAAATAAATAGATAAATAAATTAAAAAAATAAATAAAAACAATAATAATAAAAACAACAACAACAACAACAATAATAATAATATGATTACAATCTTACCTCAGACATTTGAACATAACGTATTATTATTATTATTACATTTTTATTATTGTCATCAATGTGATAATTATTATTGTTATTTTATTATCACTACTATTTATTTTATCATTAATATTAAACAATGCAAGATTCTATTTACCTTTTATGGTCTAAGGGAAGTAACTCTTACAATCTTTCCTTATAGTAACGTACGGATTCTCTCCCTTTGACCATAAAATATCAATTTAGGAACCGGTATACAGTAAAACAATTACCCGAAAGGTAAAATAGACAGATTGTTCATACAAGTTTTTCATGTTTACACATTCGATTATTATTCAGTATTCAGTAATAGGCGCCTTTTGATGCTCCGTTTCGATATTTTTCTTGCATCCCCTTTGAATGCTGAATTTTCAAAGTGGAATGGGTCAAACATTGTTTTATTAACCGAAGAGTCCATTCACCATGGATTGCTTTACTTTACTAGATGGTATTCAATGAAAACAGAACAGGCCCTGCTCAGAGGGCGCCTCTAGGAGTCTCCTGTTCTGGGTCTGCATTATTTGTCAAGAGATGTCAAATCAACCAGTCCCGTATTCATATGGTTAAACAAATATTGTAGATCCTAATTCATGATGACTCATTCAAGAGCCCTCTGATCTGGGTCTATATTGTTAACACGTCCTCTTAGACAATTTTAAAACCCAACCAATAGAATTGTGTAGTTTTGAAACCATTGTGATAAATAGAGCATTTGCTCTATTTATCATAGTGGTTTCAAAAATAATTTTCAGAACAGAACAGAACAGATAATTTATTAAAGAATTGCACATAGTACATCGTCATAATATACATACAAAATATAAAAAAAATGAAAAAAAGTATCTCATTTTGATTGCAATAAAACACGCAGCTGTAGGCGTCAACATGAAGGGATTGGTTAATGGGTTATTGGTACAGACAAGTGTTCCCATGCTTTTGCTATATTGCCTTTTCAGTGGGGCATAGACACGGTGAATCTAGGTTATTTATGCAAATCGAAATGAGCCCACTGATAAGGGTCTGAATATAAGGTATTAATCAGTAATTATCCAAGTCTCATAAACATGTCTTACAAAAAACTATACAACTGTTAGCATGGTAAACGACTTCTGTTTAATAATAATAATAATAATTATGACTTTGTTTTACTTGGACTACATATATTTATAACCAATTTTCGAAACGGTCAACAAACAACATATTAAACATGGTATACAAAATCAATTATGTTAACAATATGTATGGTTCTTGTATGTGACACACTGTACTAGTGGGAAACATTTCTGTAAAATAATTTGAAAATTGCTTCCTGCATAACAAATTTACAGGGTGGAAGCAAATTTTTTCACAGACGGTGAATTTCAGAAAAGGGGAGATAATTCAGTAATGAGTTATGGTAGACTTATGGTTATTGCACGTGACACACCGACTATGTTTAAAAATCGCCATATGCATAACAAAGGGAATTTGTTTCAAAATAAAATCTTAACCCTTCGCTTGCTATTCACGTCAATATACCTACCTGTAAATAGTGAAGGAGCTGTCTCATCAGAGTCTGCACTATTTACAAGTTGATTGTGCAACCAATGCACTCCACAGCAGTGATTGCACAGCGAAATACTTGTACACAGTGAAGATATGTAATTTTACAACAGGGCATGTGTAAAGAAGGAGAAATGTGTTTTAAAATTCAGCAAGCAGAGGGTTAAACGTCCAATTTCTTTACATTGATGCAATCAGATTGTAAAACCGTATAGACCCAGATCGTGATGCCGCCTCAACTGATCGTGATGCCGAGGCACTCTGCGCCTCAACTTGGTACAAACTGCTCGTAAAGGTTATTAGATAATACCCTCAGCATTTTAGGGAAATGAATTCTGAGATAACTAATTAACGAATCTGATGATCATTTGGAAGAGTGTTTCTGAAAGATTGTTTTATGCTGCAACTGAGACAATAACGACGTAGATCCTGATCAGGGTATTCACCAGGAGTTCCTTTGGTCTGGACATACAATGTTTAACCCTTTCACTCATGTAAACGTGTTTTCACGCATTTGCAAACAGATGAGACACAGACCAGACGGCTCCTATAGGAGTCGTCTGATCAGGATCTGCTCTGTTTGCTAATGGAATTTGTAAGGTATGTTTCTTTACTTTCTAAAATGGCTACCATGTTCCACCTTCCATATTTCATTATAACTATTTTGTTCATGAATATTCAGTAGGTATTGTAATTTGTAATACATATAGAACAGGGAAATGTTAAGTCCCATATTATAGAGGCTAGTGTAACGTTCGTAGAACGTTGGTAATTATGCAAATGAAGCTGACCAGATCATTGTATCTTGGGAAGTAGAGGTATATATATAGCGCAACAAACATCTCTTGATGTGATCTTAAGCTTTGCACCGACAGGGTTTGTTGTTGCTGGGTCACTCGGTGTGCACGTTACACTAGGTATAAATAGACTACATTTTGTACTGCTATGGTGAGTTGTTCGGTCAGCGGTAGGAAGTACGATGTATCTAATTAAACGGATTATATGATTTAATCAGATCAGAGTTGAATCATTATACAGACATAATTCACACTAAAGCTCCTGGTTTATAGTGATTATAGTCTTCGTTCGTCGGCACAGCTAATGAACGGCCAGTATTAACCAGTATCATGCTGTCGCCACTTAGATGACATTTGCAAACAGTTTGGATCCAAACTAGTCGCGAATCATCTGGACTCACACTGTGTGATATTCGTTCAATACTTGCTCGAAACCTTGAACGAAACGGAATTCGGCCAAACAAAAATCAACAGAATGCAGGGATTTTTTTTCAGCACGAAAGGGTTAAAATAGTACCGCTGAAAATAGTGCAGGCCTACGTGCGAAGATAATATGTAATTAATGGCTAGTTAGCTCACAGAATAATATTTCCGTGTACTTAAGAGTCGGTCAAGTATAAGTTGTCTTTTTCTTCAACAACGCACTAACATTTCGAGTGGCATACAGTGATCAGGGTCCATGCTTATAAAACTTTTAGTTGAGTCTGAGCTCGTTCGCAAGTTTTTGATTGGTCAGATTTGAGCCTGTGGCTCAAATCTGACCAATCAAAAGCTTGATAACTCAAATCTGACCAATCAGGAACCACTGTTTGCAAAGGTTATCACGGATTCGTTGATGGCGGTGACAGAGTTAACCCTTTACTCAATGAATACGCTTTTCTACGCCTTTGCAAACATAGTAGACCCACATCAGACCGTCTGGTCAGGGCCTGCTCTGTTTGCTTATGGTATAATACAGATATGATTCTAGTTTCTGCCATGACCTAAAATTCATGTGTACATGTATTTACTTCGTGATATAATATACAAGATGTCATTATCTCTTGCATGACTATTCAAGGAGTAACGGGTTAAATTTTTCGCTTCCGTGTGGACTATTGTCGTCTGCTTTAATTGCCATTTTAATGTTCTTCTTTCTTTCAAAAACAATCCCAACATCAAGCAGTTTGGATCCCGATGAGACACAACGTAGCTCTGGATCCAAAGAGTTTAGATAGGTCATCACTGATTTGCATTTGGCAGCGACGTACAGTTAACGTATGACATGTTGAACACATTTTCGTTTACGTAAGGCTACTATATGAATACCACTATTTGCATGAAATACAGTCTACATAGTAAGTCTAACCCTTTCCCCCGTATATAAACGTTTTTCCACGCATTTGCAATCAGAGTAGACGGTTCTGTAGGATCAGGGTCTGCTCTATTTGCTTATGAAATTATAATCAACATGTCTAGATTTTCTACCAATACCAATGTATCCCGTGAACGTGTACTATAGTAAAACCTCTCTATAACGGCCACTAAATTGTGTTAATTAGTTGGTAATTAGGACAGGTGGCTGCTTAAAGCAAGGTGAAAGTAAAACAGAACGCTGCTATAGGAGCGTTCTGTTTTACTTTCACCTTACTTTAAGCAACCACCCGCAATTTACATAAAATATTTGATGTAATTTAGTGGCCGTTATAGAGAGAGGTAATACTGTGTCATAACATTTCTGCTAATAAATATTCATAATGTCATTATTTCTTACATGAACAGGGAAAGAGTTAACGGATGTACTGTGCACTCGGATAGTTGTTGCAATGTCGTAATATATAGCCATGTTCTCAATAGAACATTTTAACATTATTCTTCATACACACACCATTTCATACCTTTTCAAACAGAGTGGAGCCAGTTCAGAGACTCCTGTAGAAGTACAATGTAGTGCTATCTCGACGGTAAACAATAAACAGGTCAATGTACATGTATACATGTATAGGTTTTGCCCATTGGTCAGATTGATACGACGTGTAAAGGTACAAGTGGTGTTATAATGGTCACTTGAATTGTCAAAGGCATACATAAGAATTTCGGTAACTCCCATGTGACATTCATTCATATAGATTTACGTTAAATACGCTAGTTCACTTTAAATGACTTTTGGCCATCTACATCTGAGGTTATGATATTCATATTCCGTATGACGTATTTTGAGCTAGATTCTATTATGACGCATTTTGAGCTATATTATGACGTATTTTGAGCTATAATATGACGCATTTTGAGCTATAATATGATGTATAGCTCTAACATTGATATATTTTCTATTTACTCAATTAGAAAACGAAAAACCAGATCACATGGTTTACGTATAAACGGCAATATTAAACGCAAAGCTCGACTTAACACGTCTGTTTCAGATTTACACAATATACGTCTACAATCTGACAAACATACTATGCTCTCTCGTCTATGTTCTTTGTCTATTTCTTCCATAAGAGACATTGACATAGAAGCAGACAAAGTGATCTTACGAACAGATCCTTTATATAATACAGCTTCTTTCATTCAGAGCTACACTCGGCATGTTCTTCGACCACACGTTGATTATCAGTGTCTGCCCATAAAAGATATTTTTTTAGAATTCCTTTTGTTAATAAAGGTATAGATTTTATCGATCTACAATCAATATTTCGCGATAAAAACGTAATTAATACCATCCCAGCCTATTTCAAAAACTTAGAATCTCCAATTATCTGCTATAAGTACAAACTACCTATTAGGAATACTATTTTTAATTACAATAAAATTGTATCGGACCTTAATATTGTAAATAATACTCCTGTTAGTTGAAATTGTAATTCTTCTAAGTTCTGTTACGCCGAGGCTGGTCATGTTATTACAGGCAATTTTGACATTATCGAAAACAAACGTCTCCGTACTTTACTAACTAAGGGACCTAAATACAGACTACCTTCTTTGATAGATTTCGAAATCTGCCGTAGCAAAATTATAGAATCTTTGTTAGACTTCAGTGTAAAATGGTGTCGCCGAGAACATGCAGGCAATAGTGCCTTTACAAAATGGATAAAACAAATTTCAAATATAATGGATACACGTATCGCGTTTTACAAATCTAACATTCACCTTCTTCCGCCTAAACCTAAGACTTCAGTTCGCTTCTTAAAAAATAGTATACAAGAATTTCACTCTAAATACGTGTTTGTCCCAGCTGATAAAGCTTCAAACAATGTAATTATCGTTTGACGACTTTATTATGTGGATGTTTTAGAACAAGAACTAACTAAGACAAAGTCATATATTGTGGTCTCTAAGTCTGAAAACGACATAATATCTGAACATGTTAATAAATGTAAACAGTTCAATGCTGATAAATTAATCACACATCATAAACTTCCGACGATGTACTGGATACCTAAACTCCATAAAACGCCATATAAATCACGCTTCATATCAAATTCTGTCTCCTCATGCACAACAACCGCACTATCCAAACTAATTACATCGTGTCTAACAGCGGTCAAAGAACATGTCAAGCGTTACTGCGATAAAGCTTATGAGAATTCAGGAATTAACCTTTTTTGGTCTATAAAAAACTCCAATGAGGTTTTAACTAAATTAAAAATCAAGCAACACCAAGCTAATACTATAAGTACTTTTGATTTTTCTACACTTTATACCACATTACCACACGATCTAATAAAGATCAAACTTACTAATCTTATAAATAAAACATTTGCCAGAGAAAAAGTATCATTTATTGCCTGTAATTCTAGACATGCGTTCTTTACCAATGACGTTACAAACAAATATACCTCGTGGACATGTTTAGATCTTTGTGACGCTATTACGTTTCTGTTAGACAATATATATATGTGTTCGTTTTGGTAATTCTGTTTATCGCCAGGTCATTGGTATTCCCATGGGAACCAATTGTGCTCCTTTAATTGCAGACTTGTTTTTGTTTTGTTATGAACGGGATTTTATGCTTAACCTTAACAGCGATTCACAGGCGGATGTCATCAATGCCTTTAACAATACAGCACGTTATTTAGACGACATTTTTAATATTGATAACCCATACTTTGATTCTATGATAACCTCAATTTACCCTAGGGAGCTCAAGCTTAATAAAGCAAATAGTTCTGACATATCTGCAGCCTTTTTAGATTTAAATTTATCTATAAACAATGGAACAATTTCTTCTGGAATTTATGACAAAAGGGATGACTTTAATTTTAAAATAGTTAACTATCCTCATTTGGATGGGGATGTTCCCCGAGCTACATGTTACGGTGTATACATTTCTCAGCTTATTCGTTTAAAACAGGGCTACAGATATGACAAACTTCGTAAAACATTTTCAAAATTTTACCACCGTAATGTTCTACTCATCAGCAAATACAATTGTAATTTACGTACTTTTCTAAAGTTAGGTATTTCACATCCGGAGTTTTACGGTGATGTCATTTACAAACTTCGAAAAATTATTGGACACACATATTTTGATACTTTGTTTGTCAAACGAATAAAACAATTCATTAAAAAGGGATATGACCCCTCTATATTGCAGCACACTACATGCTTGGTGGTCGACCCCTTTACAGTTGGTCATTATGCTTTCCTCTTTGCTTGTGCGACGACGGAAAAGGCTTAATACTCTATGAAGATTCCCTCTTAAACCCGTTTACGGAGGGAGGAAATTAGATATTTGTATTTTGCCAGTTCTGTCGTACCCCAAATGACTTCTCCATAGCTGCTCTGACCTGAATAGTCATCGAGTACATGTCTACGATGTCAAGTTTATTCTTTTTCAAACAAAACAGTTGTGCATGCTTAATATCCACTAGTAATTGTATCTTCTTGCGATTTATCTTTTATTAAATGTCGGTGTAGAAGTGTTTCAAATAGTTTTCCCGTACTTTTAAATTATGACGTCATTTAAATGATGACGTCGCTTGTTTACCTCTAACGTTTATTTTCAAATTATTTTCATTTTGGCAGACATCGTTATGCATGTTGTGGAGTTGTCTGGAGGGGGGGGGGGGGGGTATTTACATTTTGACTTTGGTGAAAGTGGGATAAGGACGAGGTTGGGTACCCATAAACCAGGTTTAAGTCCCCCAGTAGCCGTTTTTGGCTGCTGGCCGTTCCAAGGCGGCACTCCTGCTTTCAGCCTACGGTCAATTTTGTTGTTTAATATGCTTAATGTTTAATGTGTTTCGTCTTGATATGCGTCCTGTTATGTTTTGTCTTGTGGCTTTACCGTTTCTTGTTAGATGGTGTTTGGTGCGGTGTCATTTCGTGCGTGGCTCTCCCTGTTTGACTATTTTTCCATTTTGAGATATAGTCTGATTAGCAAATTCATTGACAACAACTTTTAAGCCGAATTTCTTCTATTTCATTTTAACCATTTCAGTGCCATGAAGACGGATCTGTGATATCATATGCAAACAGTTTGGATCCAGATGAGGCACTGAGTAACTCGGCGTCTCATCAGGATCCAAACAGTTTGACACTGTTGCATAAAGCAATTGAACAAGTTCCCATTGTAAAACTTGAATCAGACGAAAATGTGTCCAGCAGACGACAATGCTGGCACTGAAATGGTTAAAACCGTAAATACAGTATCGTACAGACCAGAGTAACAGATACTTGAGATAAATACAGTATCGTACAGTCCACAGCAACAGATAAAGGTGTATGCTCAAATACTAAAATCATCCTTCCTCAATCAAACCCTATGTTTTGACTACTCATTAGAATCGACTCTTCGAGACGATACTCTGGAGACGATTCTAAAGAGAAGTCACAGCATAGGGTTTAGTGAAGAAATAAAGAATGTATTCTTGTAAATGTTTTTAATATACATATCTCATCTGGACCTCTGGGCACGGTGCCTCGTCTGGAGTTCCCTGCAATTGTTATAACAAAGTCGCTCGCACCATAGGAATGGTTAAATACAATATTGGAAAATACACTGCTGGCTATTTAAACTGATTATATCGTAGGAGATGAGCACCTGAGCAGTCCTCACATAAGTATGCTCAACAACTCAATGGGCAACTTGACAGAGGAGATAACTTTGGGCAATGAAATAACATGGGTTGGAATCTTTGTGGCGACCATTTTGTACACAATAACCATAGGAACGGTATTTGGAAATGTTCTCGTCCTGGTTGCGGTCAAGGCAAATAAACGGCTGCAGACCACCTTTAATTATTACATCGTGAATCTTGCAATAACTGACGTTGCCGTAGCAATAACTGCCATGAGTTTTAAGGCCACGGACACTGTCCTGGGATATTGGCCTTTCGGAGAGATCTTGTGCGCTGTTTGGATATTCTTTGATTATGGTAAGGGATGGTTTGAACGAAAACACCACATTGTTTTTTACTGAAATACTTTCACATACAGAAAAACCTCCCTATAACGGCCACTAAATTGTGTTAATTAGTTGGTATTTAGGACAGGGGGCTGCTTAAAGCAAGGTAAAGGTAAAACAGAACGTAGGAGCACCTTGCTTTAAGCAGTCACCTGCTTTTAGCACAAACTACTTGGTGTAATTTAGTGGCCGTTATAGAGAGGTTTTACTATATATTTCATACATATATCGCTTATTACAATTCTATTCTGGATATATATTAATAAATTCAAAGGTGTTTCACAATATAAAACATTATTTTTGTAAGAACGAAACGTTTTGAAAATATTTTATTTCTATATACCGGTATACTTGTAGTGTAGTAAAGGTGGGACAACTCGGTCCTATTCTGCAAGTAGTCATATGTAGTACTATAGTTGTAGAATATCAAGGGTTCTGGTTATATGTGTCCTATAGGTCAATCGTATCCAACAGACGAACATTGTACATATGTGCTGCGTCACCAGTAAAGCTCACTTCCTATTCCGCTCATATATGAGCCAGATGGGAATTAATTGTATCCTTCTCATTCGTCGTGCAGCTCAAGATAAAATAGACAATTGGACTGTCGAGAACATTTGGTCGTAACTTCAACTGAAGGGGCCTTTGGGTCCCATAATTGGCAAAGATCAAGATCAGCTGCCGAATTTCGAACGTGGTCTGACTATACATGCATATATATACATTGAGCTGTAAACCCCGCTTTAAGAAAAATAATCTTAAGTGAATGCGAACAGTGTAGACTCAGATCAACCACAGCGTTCCAGGGGTGGCGTCTGATGAAGAACTACATTTTCACTCGTCAGACGCATTGCCTTACATCTAATGCTTCAGGCTCGTATATTTCTCATTCATCATGCAGCTCAAGCTTTCTGTCCGATTAAGCATGGTACCCACACATATAGTTCACCTTGCCGAAAAATACCAGAAATGCGGATACAATAGACAATTAGACTGTCTAGAATATTCGGTCGTAACTTCACTGAATGGGGTCTTTGGGTCCCATAATTGGCACAGATAAAGATCAGCTGCCGAAGTTCGAGCATGGTCTGATTATATATACATACATATACGTTGAGCTGTAAACCCTGCTTTATGAAAAATAATATTATGTGAATGCGAACAGTGTAGACTCAGATCAACCACAGCGTTCCAGGGGTGGCGTCTGATGAAGAACTACATGTACATTGTCACTCATCAGACACATTGCCTTACACCCAATGCATATGCATTCAGTTTGGCATTCATAGTAGTTTAGACTCGTTTACTAAGAGCAATCATCGAAAGAAGTGAAGGACTGATGGACAGAAACACTGACGGACGGAGATCACACAGTCAGCAACCAATGATCTGGGTCCATGCTTATAAAACGTTTTAGTTGAGTCTGAGTTCGTTCTCAAACTTTTGATTGGTCAGATATGAGTTCTCAAACTTTTGATTGGTCAGATTTGAGCATTTGGCCAATCAAAAGCTTGAGAACGAACTCAGACTCAACTAAATGTTTTATAAACATGGACCCAGGTCTGAAACATTGCAGTCGACAGTCGAATCCGTTGGACAGTTTCTAGTATCTATCTATCCTTTATTATTTCAAGTACAGATGGACTTATTTAAAGCGAAGACAAACTCTCTTCCCATTCATTTCATGATTATCCACATTTCTTCCCATATAGCTCATCATCAGTTAAATGGGAAGGGTTGTTTGGCTGAGGTGTGAGCTGAATGGTGAGTCTGATTGCGATCTTACAGGACCTTCGATGTTGCGAACCGTTTGGATCCAAATCAAATGTCTCATTAGGACCCTAAACTGTTTGATTGAATATACCTTGCACTGTATCTAGAAAATGGAGAAGATGAACATGTGTTTTTTTTATCGAGTTTTACATCGCTTTAACAAATTAATGTAGCACTTGTATTTCAGTCATATCGCGACAACCAGCTAATTACTGGTCGATGTTTTCTCCGTGTAAGAAATTCATTACATTGTTTCGTGCACAGAGAACCCGGGTAGACTCACCGAACTACCGCAAGACAGTCGGAAGGCTTCCTCACATGAAACATCCAAATGCCCAGGCCGATAGCCGATGTTCCGAAAACAGCTATGAGGGTCTAAGTCATTGTCAGTCGAAGACCATAACCACGTGGCCATTGAGGCCCCAGTGAAGACCATAACCACATGGCCATTGAGGCCCCAGTGAAGACCATAACCACGTGGCCATTGAGGCCCCAGTGAAGACCATAACCACATGGCCATTGAGGCCCCAGTGAAGACCATAACCACGTGGCCATTGAGGCCCCAGTGAATACCATAACCACATGGCCATTGAGGCCCCAGTGAAGACCATAACCACGTGGCCATTGAGGCCCCAGTGAATACCATAACCACATGGCCATTGAGGCCCCAGTGAAGACCATAACCACATGGCCATTGAGGCCCCAGTGAAGAACATAACCACGTGGCCATTGAGGCCCCAGTGAAGACCATAACCACATGGCCATTGAGGCCCCAGTGAAGACCATAACCACATGGCCATTGAGGCCCCAGTGAAGACCATAACCACATGGCCATTGAGGCCCCAGTGAAGACCATAACCACATGGCCATTGAGGCCCCAGTGAAGACCATAACCACATGGCCATTGAGGCCCCAGTGAAGACCATAACCACATGGCCATTGAGGCCCCAGTGAAGACCATAACCACATGGCCATTGAGGCCCCAGTGAAGACCATAACCACATGGCCATTGAGGCCCCAGTGAAGACCATAACCACATGGCCATTGAGGCCCCAGTGAAGACCATAACCACATGGCCATTGAGGCCCCAGTGAAGACCATAACCACATGGCCATTGAGGCCCCAGTGAAGACCATAACCACATGGCCATTGAGGCCCCAGTGAAGACCATAACCACATGGCCATTGAGGCCCCAGTGAAGACCATAACCACATGGCCATTGAGGCCCCAGTCGAAGACCATAACCACATGGCCATTGAGGCCCCAGTCGAAGACCATAACCACATGGCCATTGAGGCCCTAGTGAAGACCATAACCACATGGCCATTGAGGCCCCAGTGAAGACCATAACCACATGGCCATTGAGGCCCCAGTCGAAGACCATAACCACATGGCCATTGAGGCCCCAGTGAAGACCATAACCACATGGCCATTGAGGCCCCAGTGAAGACCATAACCACATAGCCATTGAGGCCCCAGTGAAGACCATAACCACATGGCCATTGAGGCCCCAGTGAAGACCATAACCACATGGCCATTGAGGCCCCGGTGAAGACCATAACCACATGGCCATTGAGGCCCCAGTGAAGACCATAACCACATGGCCATTGAGGCCCCAGTGAAGACCATAACCACATGGCCATTGAGGCCCCAGTGAAGACCATAACCACATGGCCATTGAGGCCCCAGTGAAGACCATAACCACATGGCCATTGAGGCCCCAGTGAAGACCATAACCACATGGCCATTGAGGCCCCAGTGAAGACCATAACCACATGGCCATTGAGGCCCCAGTGAAGACCATAACCACATGGCCATTGAGGCCCCAGTGAAGACCATAACCACATGGCCATTGAGGCCTCAGTGAAGACCATAACCACATGGCCATTGAGGCCCCAGTCGAAGACCATAACCACATGGCCATTGAGGCCCCAGTCGAAGACCATAACCACATGGCCATTGAGGCCCCAGTGAAGACCATAACCACATGGCCATTGAGGCCCCAGTGAAGACCATAACCACATGGCCATTGAGGCCCCAGTCGAAGACCATAACCACATGGCCATTGAGGCCCCAGTGAAGACCATAACCACATGGCCATTGAGGCCCCAGTCGAAGACCATAACCACATGGCCATTGAGGCCCCAGTCGAAGACCATAACCACATGGCCATTGAGGCCCCAGTGAAGACCATAACCACATGGCCATTGAGGCCCCAGTGAAGACCATAACCACATGGCCATTGAGGCCCCAGTGAAGACCATAACCACATGGCCATTGAGGCCCCAGTGAAGACCATAACCACATGGCCATTGAGGCCCCAGTGAAGACCATAACCACATGGCCATTGAGGCCCCAGTGAAGACCATAACCACATGGCCATTGAGGCCCCAGTGAAGACCATAACCACATGGCCATTGAGGCCCCAGTCGAAGACCATAACCACATGGCCATTGAGGCCCCAGTGAAGACCATAACCACATGGCCATTGAGGCCCCAGTGAAGACCATAACCATATGGCCATTGATGCCCCAGTGAATATATGCAAATAAGATTTGCGTAGACCCGGCGACACGTGTGCTTTTTAGACTTATTCGTTTCTCACACAAATTAAAATGCTTACTGTAAATTATAAGAGAGTAAGCAATGTGTGCCACTCATCCATATATAGACCTGGTTGATATATCTGCTATTATCAAACTTGACAGTATAGACACACGCAGGACGAGGCTGGTCTGAATCTACACTTATTACAAAATTCCGACTGAGTCTTTTCCCTTAAACTGACTCAAATGAAGATGAAATGCAAATTGGTTTTCAGCCTTACAGTAGAACATGTTTATAGCGACCACATATAATGAATAAACATCGGGGGATAAATGAACAGGTGGCTGCTTAATGCAGGACGAACGTAATGAAGAAAGCTCCTCTAGGAGCTTTCTGCATTACTTACGTCCTGCATTAAGCAGTCACCTGTCTTAAAACCCAAGAAATATACGTATGTTGGATGGTCACTTAAGACAGATTCTACTGTACATACCAATAGGAAATATTTGTAAAACAGTTCCTTTCCTTGTTCTATACTGAATATTTATACAATACCCCGCCCATTACGGATCTACTCTGTTGGCAAAGTCGTATTTATTGGTCTCTAACCTATACATGTATTTTTGCTCCAGGTATCTATGTACACTTTATGTAATAAAAAATGTAGTTGTAGTTATAATTTAAGCCTTTCTCAGCAGAAAAAAAAATCTAATTCAAGTTTCAGTTTTTGCGCCTTTAATTTTTGTTGCTGATGCATTTTTGACAATGAGGGTATTTTAATCATTAACCTACTGAATATTAAAATCGGTCACTCCAGTTCTGAATATTAAAACTGGCTCCTTCTTGTCCGTATAATAAACTGCCCCCCCCCCCCCCGCCCCATGTCTGAATATTAAAACTGACCCCCATGTCTGAATATTTGACCTGGCTACTCCGTGTCTGAATATTAAAACTGGCTCCTCCGTGTCTGAATATTTAAACTGGCTCCTCCGTGTCTGAATATTTAAGTCTGAATATTTAAACTGGCTCCTCCGTGTCTGAATATTAAAACTTGCTCCTCCATGTCTGAATATCAATCAGGCCAAAATTATATCAACATTTGTTACTGGTGGACATTATATTATTTATGACAAACATTGCAGATCATGATCAAATGCCCCAGAAGTCCTTTGAGATGTTTCTAAGCTGTTTGTATTGGGCTTCAATAATCGGTTAGGGCACTTTAACCTTTAGCATGCTGCGGGCGGATGAGTGATTACATTTGCAAACAGTTTGGATCAAGATGGGATGCCGAATAACTCGGCGTCTCGCCAGGATCCAAACTGTTTGATACTCTGACCGTGCTGTTGAAAAGAAATGAACAGAAACAATTGAAATCGATGACATTTTCTTCAAATAGATTTTTTCTCAGCAGGCTAAAGGTTAAGACTTACACCACGAGCAGATTGATCTCCTGTTTCGGTACGAATTACACTTTGTAATTCAAAATATTTACAAACATTATAAAAAAAACCAAAAAACAAAAAAAACAATAATAATAAAAAAAAACAAAAAACAAAACGGCAGCCAGAGAATATTTTTCCATTAAAAGTTTATCTCATAGAGATGTCTTTTGATATCAGACAGCTCCTACAATGTGAAAACTTAGTATACCCATATTACCCGGCAGAACAATGTTTTAATGGTTAATGCTCTACCAATACAACACTGACTGCCTGCAGTTTCAATTAAAAATTGAAAGTTAGTATTTTATAAAGGTGTAATGTACTTTAAGTGATTGCTGAAGATATCAATTTCCTATTTGTAAAATATGACTCGGAAAACACTCCCAAAGTGATTTCATGACACTTGGTCGATATTTTAGCAGAGTATCGACAATGATAATAGTGATGCTCACCATGGATGTCTCAACCCTTTCCCGGTTCTATTTAGTCCAATTTTCAAAAACATACTGAATATTCATGGACAAAATAGTTATAATGAAATATGAAAAGTGTAACATTGTAGCCATTTTAGAAACTAAAGAAGGAAATTATGACATTACATTAGCAAACAGAGCAGACCCTGACCAGACGGATCCTATAGGAACTGTCTAATCAGGACCTGCTCTGTTTGCAAATGCATTCAAAATGCGTTCAAAATGCGTTCAAATGAAGGAAAGGGTTGAAGCTATAAAAGATATGATTCCACAGGTTTAACCCTTCGCTTGCTGAATTTTAAAATACATTTCTCCTTCTTTACCCATGCACGTTTGTATAATAACACATATCTTCACTGCGTACAAGTATTTCGCTGTGCAATCACTGCTGTGGAGTGCACTGGTTGCACAATCAACTTGTAAATAGTGCAGACCCTGATGAGACAGTTCCTGCAGGAGCTGTCTCATCTGGGTCTTCACTATTTACAGGTAGGTTTATTGACGCGAATAGCAAGCGAAGGTTTAACAGGGAAAAATCGCCTGAATTTGTGATACAGTAATATGTCAGATAATCAATATAGCAATAGTGTCATTATTTCTGATATGAATACAGTAAAATCCCCCCAAACCGGAATTAAATAGCGAAGAATTTAGTTACTTTTTGTTTTGGCAGGTGGTTGCTTAATGGAGGGTGAAAGTCACGCAGAAAGCTCCTAGAGGAGTTTCTGCATGACACCCACCCCGCATTAAGCTGTCACATGTCTCCAAGACCGATATTTATACTAAATTTAACGTCCAGTTTAGAGAGAATTTACTGTATCCTTGTGGTAAATGACCATTTTATAACCATGTTCATTACATGTACAAGAAATGAGAGTATAGTTAATAAAGGAAGTAGTATATTAGAAAAAATTGCACAGTGACACTGTAGATAAATTACTTGATTTACATGAAATTTTAAAATGCGAAACATTAATTGCCTCAAGCTTGAAATGTATCTCCCATTGTTTTTAAGATACGACCATAGTGTTGATCAGTTGACCAGTTTTGACTCCGGATATCTCATCTCGATCTAAACTGTACCAAAAGTTATTACAATTAACCTACATCGTGCTTAACCCTTTACTCCATGGATATTCATGCAAGATATAATGACATCCTGAATTTTAATTAGATTAGTTGTTATAATAGCACATGGACACATGAGTTTTTGACGATGGCATAAACAATATCTATATCATATCGTAAGCAAACAGAACAGACTCTCATCAGACTGCTCTCGATTTGACAGAAATGTGTATTTATGAAGTAAAAGGTTGAAATTACGTTATAAGTATGCTATTGACGGAGAACTACATGTTCTTATTACCATCCTTGTTTATGTGGTCGCTGTTGACTGGGTCTACTGATCGTTCTATTACACCTGTCAGTATACGTTTAAACATTTGCCTGTTCAATATTCATGTAAGAAATAATGACGTCTTGAATATTCAGTAGCTGTTTTTTTATAAATAAACTCTGATAAGACGCGATCCTTCGAAAGCAAAAACAGCAATGCAAAAAGAGAAAATTGCAGTTTCGGTTTTAGTGAGCCTGTTCATGAACAGTAATGTTAATAGTGCAACACTGCTCATGCCCCCTAGCACCGGCTTAAGCGGTATTCAGTCTTCAAAACTAAAAGCATTGAAATTGATAATCCAGGCATTATGTACACTTGGCATTTTGGCGCAGGCAGAAACTGTAGCATCAGGTCTACATCATACCATAAGCAAACAGAGAGGACCCTGATCAGAAGGTCTTATAGGATCCGTCTGATCAGGGTCTACTCTGTTTGCAAATGCGTAAAAGGGCGTTTATGAAGGAAATGATTAAGTATATGTGCCTTCTAGTTATTGGTGTCTCTATTCATTTTAGCATGCTGAATAATACTTTGTCGGCTCAAAACTTTGTCTGCTTCTGTTTTATAAAACGTAAGCTATATTTTCTTATTTCTTGGTGTATATATTTCCAGTATCAAATTGTTTGGGTCTTGATGAGATGCTGGGATACTCAGCGTCTCAGCTGGATTCAGTTGTTTGGAAAAAGTATTCACACATTCGACAAAACTAACTATACGTTAAATATATCTAGGGATGATGAGCAATGTCATGTATACTCGACAAACTGACATCTAAGGATGATAATCACTGTCACGCTTTCGACAAACTGACATCTAGTGACGCTTGATCAATGTCACGTACTCGACAAACTAGCATCTAGTGATGATGCTCAATATCACTTATTCGACAAACTAACTAAACGTTAAATATATCTAAGGATGATGATCAATGTCACGTACTCGACACACTAACATCTAGTGATGATGCTCAATATCACTTATTCGACAAACTAACTAAACGTTAAATATATCTAAGGATGATCAATGTCACGTACTCGACACACTAGCTAAAATTTAGATATATCTAGAGATGATTGATCAGTATAACGAATGTAGGGACGATGATCAATATCACATATTCAACACACTAACTTAACTTTAAATATATCTGAGGGTGATGATCAATGTTAATCCTTTATAATATGAATATTCATGCAAGAAATTATCAATAATGACATCTTGAATAGAATAGTAATTAGATTAATTCTTACCATGGCACATTAACACGCGAACTTTTTGCCAAAGCAGAAACTGTAGAATCATATTTATATTATTCCATAAGCAAACTGAGCACACTCTGATCAGATGGCTCGTACAGGAGAAAATGTAGAAGCAGATATTTAATATGTTATAAACAGTTCAGACCCTGATATGATTTACCTTGTCTGAATCTACTCTGTTTGCAAATGTGTAAAATGCATCAATTATCAGATAAAGGGCTAACTCTTAACTCATATAACCACGATATGAGTTGCATTTGCAAACGCTTGGATCCAGCTTTGGCTTTTGATTGGTCAGATTTGAGTTCTCAAGCTTTTGATTGGTCAGATTTGAGCCAAAGGCTCAAATATGACCAATCAAAAACTTGAGAACGAACTCAGACTCAACTAAAAGTTTATAAGCATGGACCCAGGACTCATGTTGTTTGACTTAGTCAATAGCTTCTCAAAACATTGATAGAATCGAACGTAGTCAATAATCACAATACATTAAACCCTCTCTAAACCGGAATCTAGTAGAGAAGAATTTAGATACTTTTTTTACAGGATGGAAATCATGCAGAAAGTCCTTGAGGAGCTTTCTGTATGTCTTTCACCCTGCATTAAGCTACCACCTGTCTCCAAGGCCGATTTAGAGAGGTTTTACAATATTCAGATTTGACCAGACATATTCATGCACAGCAGGGTAAGGGTTAACAATCGATTCCTGTTTGCAAAATGCTCCCTTAGTGAACGTTTTTCTTTGATATTCTGCTCGTTAACCGGCAGCTAGGTTAACCAATATGTCATCAAACAACAACTTAAATCTTATGGTTGAATTAAGTTTTTTTTATATAAAAGGAAACTGTAGTTATTAAAATCCCTTGAAAATACAATTTCCGGTACTTTGTAAAACGACAGAAAGGATATGAGATTTCTAGAAAATATAAAAAGTTCCATGAGTAGGTCCTCGGTGTCATCATGCCACCGATGACCTAGTACAAAATGGTTGTAGCGTGATGAGCTCTGCAAACGATTTAGATCTAAAAGAGACACCGAATCGATCGGCATCTCATCAGGGACATAACTGTTCGACACTATGATCACTTTTTTTTCGATAGAAATCAAAGAAAACTAAAACACCAACTGGCAAATTTGGGAACATTTTTTTAATTTATTATAAGCGTAAAATAGGTCGAATTTAGATCTAGTATGATTTTAAGTCGGTGTTCAAGGCAGTTAATTTTGATATATCCGAGGAGGCATGGTGTTCATGTCGGTGTTCAGTCAGTTAATTTCCATTCATCCGAGATATGGTGTTTACGTCGGTGTTCAGCCAGTTAACCCTTCTCTTCCTGAATTTTAAAATACATTTCTCCTTCTTTACCCATGCCCTGTTGTATAATTAGTTAATTACATATATCTTCACTGTGTACAAGTATTTCGCTGTGCAATCACTGCTGTGGAATGCACTGGTTGCACAACCAACTTGTAAATAGTGCAGACCCTGATGAGACAGCTCCTGCAGGAGCTGTCTCATCTGGGTCTTCACTATTTACAGGTAGGTATATTGACGTGAATAGCAAGCGAATGGTTAATATTTATATATCCGAGATATGGTGTTTACGTCGGTGTTGTTTTTCATATATTTCAGGTATGACGTTCGTCTCGGTGTTCACGCTGATCGTTATATCGCTTGACCGGTTATGGAGTGTTACATGGAGTGTCCACTACCGCCGGCATCACACCAATCGAAACTGCCTCATAGCCATCTGTGTCATCTGGTAAAAAATAAGGACGGTATAGGGACGTAGTAAAGTATCAACTTCTTTTGGTGTTGAACATCAAATACATGTAACAGTATATGCTATATTGTTCAGCACCAAAATTCGTTACGCTTATGAATCG
This sequence comes from Azorinus chamasolen, assembly GCA_963576725.1. Classification (NCBI taxonomy): domain Eukaryota; kingdom Metazoa; phylum Mollusca; class Bivalvia; order Cardiida; family Solecurtidae; genus Azorinus; species Azorinus chamasolen. Next base: position 49,649,094 of record OY755236.1, read on the forward strand.
CACATTTTTGGTGTCAAAATACGGAAATGTTTTACCATAGTTCGTTGATAATGTACAATGAAACCCCTCTAAAGTGACCACTGTATGAATAAATGTAGATGTCTTTAAAACAGGTGGTAGCTTAATGCATGACGAAAGTAATGCAGAAAGCTCCGACAGGAGCTTTCTGCATTACTTTCATCCTGCATTAAGCTACAACCTGCATTTAAGACATATAATTAGATCTCTCTATTTTAGTGGTCGCTTTGGAGGGTTTATATGGTACAATACTATCTCTCAAATAATGCCTGGTAATATTTGGATTTGGTGCAACTTTCAAAACTTCCAATTCGATCAAACTTTTGAGATACCACTGGAAGTTGTATTTTATGTCATCTGTGACTCTTTTTTGTTTTTACTTCTTCTCTTATATTTGCAACAAATAACCTCTTTATCATGATTAGCAGAATAGCATCCTGTGATGGAAAATATGTGATACATCTTTAGAAATACACTCTTAAGCAGTTTTATACCCTTTAGATATGAACCTTTAACTTTTCAGTCTGATTTTAATTTTGTGTTTTATTGTGTATTATCTGTGCTTTGAAATTTTTTATAACTGTTTTCAACTCCACATGTTGTTTATGTTAAACTGTTGTTACTGTTGTTGCATAATCGGTAAACAGCTTATTGTAGCTAATGTTTTTGTTGTATAACCGACTCAAAATAAAGATTCTTGTATCTTGTATTCTGAGACGCCGTTTTGATCCAAGCTGTTTGTAAATGCTAGGTGGGATAATGGCTTGCTCTGTTTACAAACTTTATGCGTTAAAAGGCGTCTCTAGTAAGTAAAGGATTAACACATGTGACAAGCTGACAGAAACCATTAGACCACTGGAATGGGACATGATCTACATTCTAATAAACGGTTGCCCTATATATGAACCGAATAGATTTGTGTTTGTTCTATATAAATTATTAGACGATCCGATCAACGGAATCTAATTGTATTGCACACAATGTAGACCAGTGTGAAACATTATGTCTGTGTACATATGATCAAGGTTTACGCTGTATGGAAAGATGGAGAATAAATTACAGTTGAACTGGGATATAACGAACTGGGATAACTTGAACTGCGGGATAACTTGAACTGCGGGATAACTTGAACTGCGGAACTGCGGGATAACTTGAACTGCGGGATAACTCAAACTGTAAAAGTTCGGTCCTGCCAAAGTTTACAATTTGGAATTGTTCTAATATGTATCAATACGCATGTCTAGAAACATTTGACAGCTTAATGCAGGTCGGACGTAATGCTGAAACCTACTATAGGAGATTTCAGCATTACTTTTAGACCTGTATTAAGCTGTGAACTTGAGAAATTGTCTGTAGTATAAATCTGAGGACTCTAACTTCTGGTATCACGAAATAATGTCATGGTACCTTGCATTCTTCTTTTCTATTTAAAATAAACATTCTCACAGAAGCAAACCGTTAGGATCCTGGTGAGACATTTGGTATGATAATATTTAGCCCCTGTCAGAAATTATGAAGTGTTAAACTTTTTCTCATCGTCTGTATTTAGTATTTACTCAGATATTGGATACCATACAAGGCTGTTTGACCTTTATCTCTTTGCATGCATGCGGTGAATCCGAGATTACCTAAACAACAGAAATATTGTACGACATGAAAATGAAATGGGTCATTATTTTTCAAAATGCGTCAAAATGATCCAATATATTAATTAGCGATGATAAACTTGTGATGTGAAAGCATTGTCCGATTGTTGACGCAATTTGAAAAAACAACAACAATGTGTTAAGATACTTCAATGCATTGTACAAAATATACGCTTTTTGACTTATTTCTTTTCATACTGCTCTATTTGTTTGCAAAGTGTTGTTACAGAGGATTTACTGTACAATGACTGTCAAACTATTTGTAAGATATAGTTTGTAAATAGACACTGTTTTTCAGGCGATAGGTACAGAGGTCTAGATACATTTTCAAGAATAACTTCTTTATTTCTCCACTGAACCCTATGTCTCTTCGAGACGATTCTAAAGAGTAGCCACAGCATAGGGTTTGGTGGAGAAAAGATAATCTCTTCGAGATTCTAAAGAGTAGCCACAGCATAGGGTTTGGTGGAGAAAAGACAATCTCTTCGAGATTCTAACGAGTAGTCACAACATAGGGTTTGGCGGAGAAGGACAAATATAGTATTTGAGTATGCACATTCAACTGTAGCTCTGGAAGGTATGTGTGTTGCAGATTCACATATGCTAAAGCAACAAACTGAATAAGGTTTATTTTCGTTTCTGTTAATTTTTCAGGGTTTTCATGATCCTTTTATGGTTTCCACCATGGTTGGTTGACCGTATCCGGTTCAGCGAGCCGGGTATTTGTTACTGGAACCCGTCCTTAAACAAGGAGTTCGTGTTCGTCCTTGCAGCACTTGGTCACCATGGACCTTTTTGCATCATGCTATTCTGCTACACCTACGTGTTCATATTCTTACGCAAGTACACCAAGGTAACACCTGTTGGCATTCAAGATTCCCTTGTTGGAGTTGAAGATCGGAGTACATGTATTACAACAATATCTAGTGGCCAGTTTCTCGACAATGAGAGATCCAGCTGTATCAATGATGAACCACAAAGCACACTGGCATCCAGCAGTAGATCGTTTACAAATACACTCCAAGTTCATGGACGAATAAACGGACAACAGAGTAATCGAAGGAGGAACGAAAATATTGCTCAAAGAAGAATACGGCGTGAGAAAAGAATATTCGTGACAATGACGTACATAGTTGTTGCTTATGCTATCCTCTGGCTCCCGTTTCATGTTGTTTACGATATAAGCATCGTTGATCCAAGCTTGGTGCCAGATAGCGTATTAAATATGGCTTTCTGGATGACGTATTTTAATTCTACGGTGAATCCTCTTTTGTACAACTTGAGTAGCTCGGAGTTCCGGAAGACGTTCAAACTATTACTCACCGGGAAATGCAGATAAACGATTAGTTTGACCTAGTTAGACACATGGACTATAGTAGATTGTCGTACGATTGGATAATGTATATAACCTCTACTCTATGAATAATCATGTAAGAAGTAAGGGCATCATGAATATTAATTAGAGTTTTTTTTATATTAGCACATGAACACGTGAAGTTTTGCCCATAGCAGAAACTGTAAAATCATATGGAGTAAGGGGACAATGAAGCCCTTTACTTGATTAGTAATCATGTAGGAAATAATGACTGTATGAGTATAATTTTATATTGGTATAATAAACGAGGGACTCTTTTACATGGCAGATATTGCAGAACCGGGTCTATATAATTCAATAAGCACATAGAGCAGCCACTGATCAGATGACTTTTACATGAGTCATCTGGTCCGGGTCTACTCTGTTATGGCGTATATATCAGGGAATGATTTAATACACGTATCTTTCTTTGATATCCATTTTATGGAACGTCATCTCGACAATCAAACTGATAAATGCGTTTTGCTAATTGAATTTTACTTTTTATGCTATATAACCAATGCTAATTTCAAGTTTGATAAATGCTTTTTGGTATTTGCTGATTACTAAATGCGTCCGTCCGTTCACATGTTAGTACAGTAGAACTTCGATATCTCGAACTCGGATAATTCGAACTTCGAAATAACTGGAACTAAAAGTTCGGTCAACAATACAGAATTACTCTTAAATGTATCGCTACATATATTTAGAAACATACGCGACAGCTTAATACAGGTCTAAAATAATGCTGAAAGCTCCTACAGTTTTCAGCATTACTTTAGATCTAATATTAAGCAGTGAACTCGAGAAATTGTTCAGATTAGAAAGAGGATAACTCGAACTTCTGTTATCTCAAACATTTGTATAGTCCCTTGAAGTTTGAGAGATCGAAGTTCAACTGTAGTTCACGAAGGAATGATCTAGCATGGCGTGCTCGATGAAATTTTTAGGATATATCGAAAGAAGGATGTTTTGTGTAAACATACGTCTTATTTAATTAAAATTTATCAACATTGATTGTTATGTACATCCTTTCAGATTATACTAAGGATCAGTGAAAGAATAAATGTTGTATAGAATCGTTTGGAATATTCAAGGACAGATACGTTTGAACATACAGATGAAAATTGACTAAAACTATGATTGTACATGTTCTCTTATAATATCATTGACACATAACTTTGAGTCGTATTGTTAGATTTGACCCAAAATCGACATGAACATCTGTACGTATTTGTGTAGAGTAAAATCCCTCTATACTGCATGGAATTCTAGGAGAGAAGAATTTAGATACTTTTAGACAGGTAGTTGCTTAATGCAGGTTGAAAGCTCCTAGAGGAATGGGTTTCTGAACATTGGGTAGTTACCATTAAACGAAAGCAAAATACAACAAGAGAAAAAAACCAGAACAAAACAACAAACTAAAAAAATAAATAAATAAAAAAATCGACCCACCCCACAAACAACAACCCCCCAAAACAACAACAACAAAAAAACAACAAAAAAACCAAAACAAACAACAACAACAAAACAACAAAAACAACAAAACCAAACCAAACAAAGAACAAAGAACAAAAAATAAATAAAACAGAAAGCTTTATCAGTTAACATGGCATACAGGCTTTAATGCTGTGCTCTTTAGAACGCATTTGAACGCATTAACAAACATAGCAGATAGTCTGAAACTACTCTGTTTGCAAATGAGCGAAAAAACGTGTACATGAGGGGAATGGGTTAAGATAGGCTATACATGTACAGTTTACCTAACTGTACGAAAACCTACGTCAATCAGGCAGCTTGTGCAACGTCACACACCTGTAAAATGATTCTAGTGTAAGAACCATGTATAGGAGCTCTCTGATCAGGGTCTGCACTGTTTGCCCAAACGTCTCTATCAGATTTAAGCTTGCCATACTGTATAGGCTCAATAGTTAAACGGCGAAGGACCATTCCACTTAAACTATTTAGAATTAAAAGATGAAATTCTGTCACATTCTTTTGTCGTATTTCATGTCCAAAATCTATTATATCCATGGAAACGAAAATAATTGAAGTAACTGGATACCAGCGATGTTGCCATGATTTCTAACAAAAGGTCTGGAATGGATAGCATTGTTAGGTTATTCCCGTGTGGGGGCCACATTACACTGAGAAAAACGACCAGATGCATAAGGAAACATTTTAATGAATGTTGGCCTGCATTTACTGGTGAATACGTCAAACTATGCATGTTAACCCTTTACTCCATGAACGTTCGTGTAAAACATAATTACACCATGATTATTAATTACATTAATTTTATAATGGCACATGAAGATATGAAATGAAACTGTAGAATCATATCTATATTATAGCATAAGCAAACAAAGCAGACCCTGATAGCAAAAGTATAGAAAAGCGTATCTGTGGAGTAAAGGGTTAAATTAATATAATTTTTATTTTGAGGAGTGGTTTTGCAATAATTAGTTTGTCGATGTGGTTTTTGGTGGAAGGTTCAGAGTGCTCCAGCAGAAGTATTCCTGCTCTGGGTCTACGCTGTTTACCCATGTCCCTTAAAGAGATGCTAGCCATAAATGGGTTAATCCTCGCATTAGCTATATCGTTAGAACTGTACTCGTTTCAAGTTACTGGGTTACTGGGCGTCTCATCTGGGTCTAAGCTGTTTGACACTCAGTCAATAGTTTCTTAAAAGTATGATTGGATCAAACGTATTCAGAATTGGACAACGATCCATATTTGAGCAGACCTTTTTTTTATTTGCGGCGGGTAAGTGTAAAAAGGTCGGCGATTTTTTTTAAGGAAGAATCATTATTGAGATATCGTTAATATTTAGCAGAATAAATGACTGTTAGAAAATTGGCTGTAAGCATTATTTTAATGACATTAACAATTGACTATATGTACACCTTTTGGTGTTGATTGATTTATACACAAAATATATCATGTTGCCAATTAACCCTTTCCTTCATATAAACAATACTCACGCATTTGGAAACAGTGTAGACCCAGATCAGATTCTATTGGAGCAGTGTGATCAGGATCTGCTCTGTTTCCTGATGGAATTTGATAGTATTGCTTATTTAGTTTCTAAAATGGCTGCATGTTTCTACCTTCCACGCGTCATTATAACTATTTTGTGTATGAATGTTCAGTAGGTATTGAAATGTGGAATAAACATAGAACAGAGAAAGGGTTATAAAGGGAGGTTACTCGTCAAAAATCCTGATCTCGTGCTAGAGGAGTAATGTCCCATTGATCTCTCAGTAAACTAGACTGCACCTACATCAGAGACTTGTATATGTATCTGACTACAGCCATCGAAACAATTTTCGAACTTGATTTTCTCATTTTTTGTAACAACGACCAGTGTGTCAAACAGTGTGGATTCTGATGATCTGGGTCCGAACTGTTCGCAAAGGGTTTCATAGATTCGCTGCTAGCGTGGAAAGAGTTCAAATAATTTCGATTCTATTACAATAAAACCCATCTAAACCGAAATTCTATTAAAGAAATGTTTAGATACGTTAGACAGGTGGCTGCTTAATGCAGGGTGAAAGTCATGCAGAAAGCTCCTAGAGGAGCTTTCTGCATGACTTTCATCCTGCATTAAGCTGCCACCTGTCTTACAGACCGGCATTAATACCAAATTGAACCTCCGGTTTAGAGAGCTTTTGTTGTACAAGCTACTTGTTATTTGATCACCTTTACTTGAATGTAATAACTCGAAGAGATGCGGAGTGTTGGGATACAATGATTATGCTTTTAAAGCAAAAAGGAAATTCATTAAAAACAAATGAAAATGAAGCAGATGACAAAACTCTTGCAGACAACAGTACGTGGGAACGAAATCATTACTTCATAGACACCACTTGTTATGCCTTTTGTACATAGAATAGATCCAGATCAGACGGCTTCCACAGGAAGGTCTACTTTTTTTGCTTATGCAATAATATAGATCTGAGTCTACAGTTTCTGATATGGCGAAACTTTCATGTGTTCATATGTTCTATATATGTTCATATGACATTATAAAAATACATCTAATTTATATTCACAAAATGTCATTATTTCTTGCCTTAATATTCGTCGAAGAAAGGGTGAGTGTGATATTTACCCAGTGAGTGATTACACAATGATTTTACAAATGGTTTACTTATGTGTTGATTTTTGTATCTATCATCTGCAACTCTTGTAAGGAGCAGTGAAAGGATGTCAGTTTGGCATTACTTATTCAGAACCTGTCTTATGTTTGTCTTGAATTGCGATAAGGTGTAAGATTAATCCCAACTCTTGACAGAGCAACGCCTGAAGCCGTCAATGGTGAGGTGTTTATGGAGATCGTATTAACCTATTCTCTACTAGGCTATTTTTAGACTCAAGCTCTTTGAATAAATCTACCGAAAAGGAGCATTTACTAGCAAAAAGGAAATCTTAGAATTGTGTAGTATTGAAACCATTGTGATAAATAGAGCATTTGCTCCATAGGAGCAAATGCTCTATTTATCACAGTGGTTTCAAATGGCGCCAAAATGCGTCACTGTGCGGGAATGAGTTAATCCTTAGTTCTAGTTGTTTATCACTGTATCTCGTGTACATTAATGTAATAAATAATGACTGTGTGAATATTGATATGTTGTATTTTATAATGGTAATATGAACACGTATCTTTACCATGGCAGGAACTAGAATCGCATCTACATTATTTCACCAGCAAACAGAGGAGAGCGTGATAAGATGAGTCCTACAGGGGTCGTCTGATCTGGATATACTCTATATAGGTGTTAAAGGGCACATGTATGAATAAAAGTGTGACGGACAGAATATCCATAGGCCTCAGTGCTTTCCATGTTCAATGTTCATTTAAGAAATAGATTTTTATTAGCTGATTTTTTTTATAATGTAAACTTTTCAAGCGAAATATTTTGCTTTGATAAAAACTGTAGAATCAGGTCATACCATGCCAATAGCAAACAGAGTAGGCTCTTATTTGAGTCGTCTGATCTGGGTCTACTCTGTTTGAAAATGAGTGAGTAGGCGAATAACCCTTTCACCACCGATGTCGCATAAATGCACCACGACAAATAGTGCAGTCCCAGATCAGACGCTGCCTTTTCAATGCGGCGTCTGATCAAGGACTTCACTATTTGTCTCAAACTCTATTTCTATATACATATGTATGTGCTTTATTTCTTTGAAGTTTGCATTTATTCCTTGTTTAACCGAATGATTTAACAAAATTGGATTGCAGACGACAATAAGAAATTTGGCCCCGAAAGGGTTTAACTGAGGGGAAGAGTTAAATGCTATACGACTTTCACAGACATCAAAATAAAACACGACACGAATAGTAACATTTAACGGCAAAAAGCCTAATATGTATGTGAATACTTACATGCTATTTGAGTAGCGCTTTTGAATTCGTTTGGCAAAATGGGTAGATACAGATCAGGCACAGCTATAGAAACAAGCCTGTGGTAAGGGTCTGCACGATCCGATACTCGCCACTCATCACTTTATTATGCGTTGCCAAACACTGTTCATTATGCTCGGATTCCGTGCATTCTGCGAGACAAAAAATAATGTTTGCATGAACCTTAAACCTTTCCCTCATATAGACGACTTTTAACACCTTTGCAAACAGAGTATTTTCAGACCAAACCCCTCCTGTAGGAGCTGTCTGATCAGGGTCTGCGCTGTTTGCTTATGAACTCTGAGTCTAAACTTTCTGTCACTGCCTAAAAAGTTCGTGTTAATGTGTAATTATACAAAATTGAGACCATAACTGTTCATGTATTAAATTAAGGGTTAGTTTTCTGCACGCACAATCAAGTAAATAGTGTCTGCCAATAGTACCATCTGCTACAAGTCTCAACACTATTTTAACCTCAATATCTCTACAAAGTTTCAGTCAGAGTCCCGAACCTGAAGCGATGCCGAGTAACTCGGCATGTAATATGGGTCCAAACTGTTTGTAAATCACAAAGTCCCCGCTAACGTGTAAAAGGCTGACTCTTTACTCAATAAATATCCATGTAAGAAATACTCATAGCATGCATAGTAATTAACCCATTCATTCATAGGCTATATTTAGATCCAACCACTTTTAATAAATCTACCGAAAAGGAGCATTAACTAGACAAAAGGAAATTTTAGAATTTGTAGTTTGAAACCATTGTGATTAATAGAGCATTTGCTCCTATTTATCACAATGGTTTCAACAGGTGATTTTTACAGAGGTGTAGAAAGGCGTATTGATGGAGGAAAGGGTTAAGATGAATACGAAGATACTTTTTTAAAATGTTAAATGAATACAAGAAATGTTGGCCATGGCAGAAACTGAAGAATCAGATATATATTATTCCACCGCAAACAGGGCAGATTCTAATCAGACGGCTGATCTGGGTCTACTATGTTTGAAAAGGAGTTAAAACACGTATCTATGTAGTAACGAGTTAATCTTCAAAACACTTTATTCTCACGGTTATACTCAAATGCTTTCACAGCCAATGCAATAAATGGTCTATTGCTGTGATACTGTCTTGACAAAGTGGCAGGAGCTGAAGGTTTGGAAAGGTCATTGCTTGAGTTGATGTCTAGAATGCATTACATCTTATTGGGCTGACAAAAATGGTGTCCGCTAAATCTCTGGTCTATTGCCTTTTTTAAAGTACGTCCGGTTCGTTTTTATTAAAACACGCAATGTAAAACAACCTACATACTGATGAAACGTCTATATTATTCGGCGTCTGATCTGGATCCAAACTGTTAGCAAATGTCAGCCAAACAGCACTTGTTCTAATAAGGGTTATTATTCCCTGATTTCTCTTTTTATTTCCCTATTTCGACTCTTTATTTCTCTTGATATAAAGGTCAGCCGTTCGAGGTCTGCCATCTTCTCCTGCTGTTATAATCTTTAACCCTTGCGAAAATTCATGTAAGAAATAATGACGTTCATGAATATTTATTAGCTATTTTTTTGTATTTGCATAATATTATATGCACATGCTATTTTGGTATTGGTAGAAACTGTAGAGTCAGATCGATTATAAGAGCCGTCTGATCCAGGGTCCATGCTTTTAAAACTTCTAGTTGAGTCTGAGTTCGTTCTCAAGTTTTTGATTGGTCAGATTTGAGCCTCTGGCTCAAATCTGACCTATCAAAAGCTTGAGAACTGAAATCTAACCAATCAAAAGCTTGAGAACGAACTCAGACTCAACTAAAAAGTTTTATAAGCATGGACCCAGGTCTACTCTGTCCGCAAAGGCGTGTTAAACGTTTGTAAAATGAGAGAAAAGGTTAACCCTTTCACTGCTGTGAAGACAGGTCTGTGGTATCATATGCAAACAGTCTGGATCCAGATGAGCCCCAGAATAACTCGGCGTCTCACCAGGATCCAAACTGTTTGGCATGATGCATTTCTTTTATAACGGCTTTGAAGAAACGCCTTCTTTAAAACTTGAAGTAGCCGAAAGTATGCCCGGAAGACAACATGCTGACACTGAAAGGGTTGATATTAACATTTTACTCGACATATACGCATTTTAACGTCTTTGCAAGCAGAGAAGACCCAGATCAGACGGCTGTTGTAGGATAAATATCTGTTAGCAGAGAAGACCTAGATCAGATGGCTCTTGTAGGATAAAGGTCTGCTCTGTTTGCTTATGGAATAATATAGATCTGAAGCTATAGCTTCTTCCATGGCTAAAACATTCTGTGTTCCTAATACCTTATAAAATACAGCTAATCATAATTCATGATGTCATTATTTCTTATATGAATATTTATGAGTAAAGGGTCAAACTTGCTGTGCTGTGGTCATATTGGTACCTACCATTTCAAACATTTTAACATGAGATGCTGAGCTATGAGATATCTCACCAGGATCCAACAAGTGATCTTTTTAAAAAAACAAAACAAAAAAAAAACAACAAAAAATAAACAAACAACAGCAACACACACACACAACAAAAACATGTGGAGTAAACATTCTACTCTTATATATATTTGAATTAATATAATTGTTCAACAAGTTTAAGATTTACCAGCTTCCCTGAAAAAATAGCTAAAAACTAATTATAAAACTAATTATAGTCTTTAGCAGATGTTTCAGTACTGATAGGGTTGATGTGTTAATGCAATATGTAACTTAGACCCATATGTACAATACATGGCCATCGTACAATGTAATGATAAGTAAAATAGTTATACCCCGCTGCTAACAACAAGGTTCCGTGAAGAAGAAAGTATCTGCATGTTAAGACATACTTTAACCCATTCCATCCAAGACTATTTTTAGATCCAACCTCTTTGAATAAATTTACCGAAAAGGAGCGTTTACTAGAGAAAAGGAAAATGTTGGAATTGTGTACTTATTTTGTCCTATGGAGCAAATGCTCCATTTATCACAATGGTTTAAAAAATGACTTTTGCAAAGGCGTCACAATGCGTAGGAAGGGAAGGGTTAAAATGTGTGTATAGTGTTAATGAATGTAAGTAGGAGTAAATGAATAATGAGACACGGCTGTGAAAGATATATGCTTTATTGGAAACTTCACTTGTTGAATGACATTATAAAACAAGAAATTATGACCACATTAATGTAAAAACAAGATATTCTGACCACATATTACCAAACTCTGTCAACATTAGCTTTCTGAAAGGGCTGACATGAGTAGATTTATAACAAAATGCACATTTGTACATATATACAGTTTACAGGCTGTTATTCAAGATTTGAGCAAAGTTTAAAGGAATAATTTTCTATATACAGTAGAACCTCTCTTAACCGGAATTCTAGTACAGAAGAAATTAGATATTTTAGGCAGGTGACTGCTTAATGCAGGGTGAAAGTCATGCAGAAAGCTCCTCTAGGAGCTTTCTGCATGACTTTCACCCTGCATTAAGCTGCCACCTGTCTCTAAGGCCGATATTTATACTAAATTTAACGTCCGGTTAAGAGAGGTTTTACTGTACATTTATATAAAATTCAAAAAGAATATTTATTAGAATTAGTAATTCTTATGATGATCGTTAGAATATTCCGGGGATAAACAATGCTTTTTCAATGAACATAATATAAGTACTATGGGGAAAATGTTAAATGAAGGTATTATTTAGGATCTCAAAGGAAAAATGGTTTTGAATAAATAAGTTGATGACACGACTCATATAATTATATGGCCATACAAAAACTGGCTAAGAATAGTGAAGAATTAAATAATTATTTTGGACTAAAATGAGAGAACATCCAAAGAATTTAAGGAACTTGTACAAGAGTAAAGAAAACGCTGGAAATTGATTGGTGTTTTTCGTTTTAGTTTGGTTCTGGTTTTTATGCTCGGAAATGATCATTTATTTACCGAATGAAGCGAGTACCAGACAAAATTCTCTTTCTCCCATAACTACGCAATGATGGTTATATGTACGGTAGACAATAAGGAAAGGAGTGGGAAATAAACTAAATTGCTTATTAATTATCCGATATTACACGCTATGATTTGATACTGCAATTTGTATTCATTTGTTTAATTACTGTCATGAAAGCATCCATTTTTTTTAAGTTTCAAAAATTTCGACTTAACCATCGCTCGTACTGATAACCTCAAAATAAATACCTCGAACTCCTCCAATTGCGCCATTGCTTCATGATGATTATAATCCAAAATGTTGAGAAAAATGTGCAAATTCAAATAGGCCACACACTGCGTTGTAACTCATATTATTACCGAAATGCTGCGATAGTGCACTGTCATTAAATAAAACCATTGCCATATAAAACAGGTCCAATACGTCCAAATGAAACCTGGTATTATGGTAACCCCTTATCTACTTTGGATACTGTTGATGATTTTAATTATCTTGGAATACTCGTAGCTTCTGCTTAAACCAGAGGTCTTTGGCTGGTAAGGGCCTGAACGCACTGAATACTTGAATTATGAATACGCATGACGTTAATCTGAAGAAAAGTAGAATGTTACAGCTTTTTGATTCCTCTGTTGGTTCTATACTTAGTTATGCATGCGAAGTCTGTGGTAATTCAAAGAAGAAGTCATTGGAACGGGTGAGTTTGAACTTTTGTAAGAAAATATTGCAGGTCAAGAGGTCAACATCGTCAAACGCAGTGCACAGTGAACTTGGACGTTTATCCGCTTTTTTGTAAATCGCTCTGTAAGGATAATCAAATATTGGTTGAAACTAATTAATGCTGACAATATTATTTTAAAATATCTGTATGAAATGATGGTAAGTGACAATGAAAAAGGTTGCAGAAATTGGTAACAGGAGTTAAAAATATGTTAGAGGAATATGGCTTTAATGTATGGTTAAATCCGCATGATGTTAATAGTAAACATTTTTGGAAAGAATTCAAAAGGAGAGTTATTGATTGCTTTATGCAGAACTGGTATGGGGATTTAAGTAAGCCTGGTGTTTTATATACCTATAGGCATTTTAAGTGCACTTTTGTATTTGAGGATTATTTAGATTTATTATCGTGGAATTTAAGTGGTTTTATTACGATACTACGGCTGTCGTCTCACACATTGAAAATTGAATCTGGTCGATATGGTAGAGCACGAGTAGATAGAAATGAGAGATACTGTGTGTTTTGTAGTACGTATGATTCGGAAGATGAGTACCACTTTGTTTGTATTTGTACTTTATACAGCGACTGTTGAAAAACATGTATAAGAAAAAAACATCTAAGACCAAGTTATTTTAAATTTTATGAATTCATAAGTTCATCAACAAAGACGGAATTAATAAATTTGGCTAGATTTATAAAATAATTTTTAAAATGCGTTAAATACTCAGTGAGTCTGAGTTCATCCTAAACAACGGTTTTTGATAATTATACTTGTGTTTCATTTAGGCTATATTTTACTTCTATTATATATGACATTGGTGTGTTTAGAAAGTTAGATTGTATACATGATGCATAGTTAGTGGGTAAATTGCGATATACTGCGAGGGAAACTGTGTGCATGTGTATAAATGAGAGAGTGTGTGTTGGTGGGAGGATGAGAGGAGTGAGGATTGGATGAGTGGTAGTGTGACCAAACATTACATCATTGAATTGTGTTGCAACAAAGTACTTAATGTTGCAAATTTTAAGTTCAATGGGTTAACTGTACCTGTTTATTACTGTAACTTATAATTTGCTAATTGCTCTAAAGATTTATGTTTTGTAGGTATTTTTTTCAGGTCTGTTGCCACTTACCTAGATTTTGGTTATTGTATCAGAGACCGAACTTCTCTGGTTACCTAAAGACCAAGTTTTTTCGGTTAGAGCGAACGTTTCGGTCATTTTAGAAGTCCATGGGGGTTCAAAGATTTTGGTTATTGAATCAGAGATCGAACTTTTCCGGCGATATCGTACTTTTCCGGTTAACACCGAAATTTTCCGCAAATTGTCGGTTATTTAGAAGATGGTCAGTATATAAGTATGGAACGCCATTCTGCCATGCTCTTTGCTAAATGCTTAATGCGAAATGCTAAATGCAAAATGCGAAATGATTTTTGCCAATTGTGTAAATTGCTAGGGAAAGAACCGGAATGTTCCAAATGATGGATGTAAATGCCAAATGCGTATTGCTAAATGCACGTTTGCACTACTAGCATTTTTAGCGCCATTTTTAATTTAATAGTGCAATAAGTAATAAGCTTTAATGTAAATAAACATGCATTTAGCAAATGTACAGTTACTTTAAAAATAGCGCTGTTCAATGCTAGTAGTGCAAACATGCATTTAGCAATAAGCATTTAGCATTTCGCATTTGTCATTTACATCCACCATTTGGAACATTCCCTAGCAATTTATTCAATTGGCAAAAAGCATTTTGTATTAAGCAATTAGCATGGCAGAATGTCGTTCCATATATAAGCTTGATTATTTGGGAGAGCTGTGAGAGAAGGAGGAGGAATTAAATTTTAGACCTGATTGGGCTCCAGTGTATCCTATTGAAAGAAATCTACTGAACGTTCAACCTATTTTTATGACTAAGGAAATTTATACAATCATTTAGTTGGCTATTTCAAGCACTTTTGACAGACATTTTTATGTTACTCTGTGGAATAAATGATATGAATGAATGTGAATAAAAACAGTAGTAGACGAACTGTACTCTTGAGTGTGTTTTAATTCCTAACTGTATCTTAGGTGGTGGCAGCGAAATAAATAGGCTATTTTAGATACAACCTCTTTGAATAAATCAACCGAAAAGGAGCATTAACTAGAGAAAAGGAAAATTTTAAGAGTTTTGTAGTTTGAAACCATTGTGATAAATAGAGCATTTGCTCCTATAGGAGCAACTGCTCTATTTATCACACATATTTCAAGAAGTGGTTATCACAGAGGCGTAGAAAGGCGTATTTATGGAGGAAAGGTTAAGGTGATACTAATCCGAGTAGCATTTACAAAACTATAATGAATGCGGGTAGATGTACATGTATCTTAAAATATAGTATGATCTTGGTCCACTCTTGTTTGCATAGGCGTAGAAAAGAAGTGTATTTATGGAGTAAAGGGTTATTATACCGGGTGTGTTAAAACTTGTATTTAGTGATGGTTTTAGAGAGATGCCTACTGTATGTACGGGAGCAGTTTCCCAAGAGAAATCTTCATAGATGCCCCACGTTAGAAAGAGATTGCGAGAATATTGCACGAAGAATGGCATGCCGACAATATAATTGATTAGCATAGCTCAATTAGAAATATCGATTTCACGACTGAGATTAGACCCCAGAAAAGTGAAAAAAGGGTGAAAAGTGAATCTTTCTCTTCCATGGAACTGATTAAAGTCGTAAATCAGGAAGAACCATGTCTAGCCACAATGGAATGGTCCGGAGTTGTCTTAGCAGCGACGCAAGTAAACGATCCACGCTGAGTTGTTAAATAATGAACCCTCTCTACCACAGCCAATCAAAAATGCAGAGATCCAGATAAGCTGCGTCAATTAAAAATATTTCCAAGAATAACTCGTTTATTTATCCACCAAACTCTTTACTGTGACCACTCATTTGAATCGTCTCAAACTCTATACTGTGACCACTCTTTAGAATCGTCTCGAAGAGACGATTCTAAAGAGTGGTCACAGTATAGGGTTTGGTGGAGAAATGACGAGTTTAGTATTTTGGTATGCACCCTATCTGTAGATCTGAAAATGGTCTAATTCCTGGTCTTTAATTAACCCTTTCCCTTTTCGATGTTAATGTAAGAAATAATGACATCATCAATACTGGTTAAGACTGATTATCATAATGAAATATGTATACAGCATTGTTTGATATTGGTAGAAACTGTAGAGTCAGATCTTTTATAACTTCATATACAAACAGAGCAGACCCTGATCAGATGGCTCCTATAGGAGCCATCTAATCTGGCTCTACTCTGTTTGCAAATATATGAAAAGGGGTTTATACGAAGGAAAGGGTTAATGCGCTGCTCAATGAATATCTATGCAATCAATAACTACACCGTGCATATGAATTGGCTGAAGTTTTATAATAAATATTTGACCATTGCAGATCAGATTGTATCATTAGATTTATAGTATTCTATAAACAAACATTGCATACTCTGTTCATACGGTCCCTACAGGATCTGCTAGATCCGGGTCTACTTTGTTTCCAAACGTGTAAAATACGTAGATATGCATGGAGTGAAAGGTTAACCATTCTCAGTCTGAGAAAAAAAAAGTTTGCTAAATCCCTGACCTGTTATAATTTTTATTTACATCCGATTCGTTCACCCCCCCCCCCCCCCCCCGAAACTATTGACTAAGTGTCAAATAGCCTGGACCCCGATGAGACGTCGAGTTACTCAGGGTCTCATTTGGATCCAAGCTGTTTGAAATTTCAAGGCAGGCCTCGTTTAGTTGAGAAATGTTAAAGTAAAGTATTACCTCGATACCACGAAATTTTAGTAAGGAGGGATTTATGTCTTTGTAGGCAGGTGGCTGCTTAATGCAGTGTGAAAGTCATACATAAAGCTCCTAGAGGAGCTTTCTACATGAGTTTCACCTTGCATTAAGCTGCCACGTGTGTTAAAGATCAGTAATGGTACGTATTGGAGTGTTCGTAGTATCGAGTTTTTACTGTATGTAATAGCTTAATGTAGGACGAACGTTGCTTCTGTGCTGCAGTCGGCAGTCACCTTCTCTTAACCCTTTACTCCATGAATATTCATGTAAGAAATAATGATATAATGAATATTAATTAGATTAATTTTTATAACAGCACATGGTTACACGAGTTTTTGGCCATGTCAGAAACTGTATAATCATATCTACATGTATATTATATCATAAGCAAATAGAGCAGAACCTCCTATAGGAGCCGTCTGGTTTGGGTCTACTCTGTTCGCAAAGGTGTAGAAATGCGTAATTAAGGAGTAAATGGTTAAAGTCACACCAGACATGACTGCTTTCATTAAAGCCACATCAGGCATGACTGCTTTCATTAAAGCCACATCAGGCATGACTGCTTTCATTAAAGCCACACCAGGCATGATTGCTTTCATTAAAGCCACATCAGGCATGACTGCTTTCATTAAAGCCACACCAGGCATGACTGCTTTCATTAATTCCTTTCCCTGATAGAGATACATTTTCACACATTTTCACGCTTATTCAAATAATGCAGACCGCCCAGATCAAACGGTTTCTGTGGAAGGCGTCTGATCTGTGTCTGCTCTGTTTGCTTATGAAATAATATATATCTGATCCTACATTTGTTTTGCCATGGCCAAAATTCCTGTGCTAATATGCCAGAATGAATAATATTCTAATTAGCCCATTCCCACTTAGGCTATTTTTAGATCCAACCTCTTTGAACAAATCTGCCAAAAAGGAGCTTTAACTAGAGAAAAGGAAATTTTCAGAATTGTGTAGTTTTCAAACCATTGTGATAAATAGAGCATTTGCTCCTGTGGAGGAAATGCTCTATTTATCACAATGGTTTCACAAAGTGACTTTTACAGAAGCGTCAAAAAGCGTCTATATGCGGGAATGGGAATGGAATATGCTATTAATGAAGTCATGAATTCGTGCATTAATATTCATGAGGGACATGGTTAAAGAAATCCTGATATACAGTCTACAGTGGACCCCCTATAAACCGGACGTTAACCCTTTCGCTGCCAATGCCGGATCGTTGATTACCTATGCAAACATTTTGGATCCAGATGAGACGCCGAGTAACTCGGCGTCTCATCAGGATCCAAACCGTTTGTTAATGTTACTATGTTTTTGAAACAAAAATGAAGAAAATAAAAAAAATGAAAATTTAAAGCAGACGACAAAGTTAGCAGACGGCAGAGTTTGGCAGCGGAAGGGTTAACATTGGTATCAGTGTCAGTCTTGGAGACAGGTGGCAGCTTAATGCTGGTTGAAAGCCATGCAGAAAGCTCCCAAAGGAGCTTACCTCATGGCTTTCGCCTAGTACTAAGCAGCCACCTGCCTAAAACGACCTATATTGTTCTTTATTAAAGTTCCAGTTTATAGGGGTTTTACTGTAGTCAACTAAGGAATATAAATTCAACACTCACGCAAGTGCATGTCAAATTTGAACAGCGTGATAAGCAGTCGTAATTGAACACACTGTTAGCGGTCTTTGTCTACAATATTTGCGAAGCTTCGAAACATTGATTCATTCACGACAAAGCTAATTAAACTATTATCCTGCTGTTATAATGATGTCTTCTTAAAATGCGACTTGTTTGTAATTTTACAAAATGCACTTACTTCTAATTTGTTCAACCCTCTGGGAAACTATTGACGGAGTGCCAAACATTTTTGGATTTTCATGAGATACCGAGTTACTCGGAGTCTCAAAATGGATTCAAGCAGTTTGAAAATGCAGGTTAGGTCTCGCGTAGCATGTTACGGGTTTACCTCATTGTAAGAATAGCGCCATTGACCGCTGATCATGTTCGGCTCAGCACTTTCACGCAATGGGGATAAGCTGTAGAGTACAGAAGAAACTGGCTTCAGTGGCCATCAAAAAGAGGTCTGATAATGGGCCTGTAAGGCAGGTGGTAGGTTAATGCATGTAAAGGTAATGCAGAAAGAAGGCTCATTATAGGAGCTTTTTGCATTTGTTTTGCCCAGCATAAAGCAACCGTATGCTTTTTAAGACTCATGTGTTCAATAAATGAATGACAGTTTAAGACATGTTCTACTGTATATTCGGAACGAACCTTTTGCTCCTGTCCTCGATTAAATATAGTTGTAAACAGGAGTAGTCAGGAATATTGTGGGTGTGGCTGTAAAACACCAGTAGGCAGAATTCTAAAGAGTATGCTTGTAACAATAGTAGTCAGTAGTCTTATGGGTATGGTTGTAACAACAGTAGTCAGCAGTCTTATGGTTATGATTGTAACAATAGTAGTCAGATGTCTTATGGGTATGGTCGTACCAATAGTAGTCAGTAGTCTTATGGGTATGGTTGTAACAATAGTAGTCAGTAGTCTTATGGGTATGGTTACAACAGTGGTCAGGAGTCTAATAGGTATGGTTGTAACAATAGTAGTCAGGAGTCTAATAGGTACGGTTGTAATAATAGTAGTCAGTAGTCTAATGGGTATGGTTGTAACAACAGTGGTCAGGAGTCTTACGGGTATGGTTGTAACCACATTAGTCAGTATATATTAGGTATGTTGTAAGTTTGTAACCATAGTAGTCAGGAGTTTACTGAGTATGGCTGTAAATATAGTCCTGAGTCTTATGCGTATGGTTGTAACAACTTTTCTAACTCCACACTTACATTTCGGTCCATAACTCGACAATTTTACACATAAAATGAAGAAACAGAATCATCATTTAATTTCATTAGATATTTCATACAAGAACAATATCACTTATTGCAATGGATTGATGACGTCTGTAATAATATCACCCCATTATCAAAATTCGCAAAATGCTGGTTTCAATAATTGGTTTGTCCGCCTTGCGCTTCACGTAGAGCCACTCACATTGAACGCATAAAAGTAAAAAGTAAATTATCAAAGTGACAATAAATGGCTGTGGAATAGCATGCCATGCGTTACTCTGAGCAAGTTCTGGTTACCAAAGTGTCCTTGGCGGGTGGAGAGCTGTCGCATTCTATACTCCAGCTCGCCCCACAAGTGCTCGATGGGATAAAGGTCGGGGGTTTAGCACACCATGGTCTATTTCTGATGTTGTTAGCTTCAAGTAGAATTTTGAACGTAGTAAACACTTAAACACTTACTCTTGTCAGTAGGATTGTCTGCTTTCAAGCATCCCAATCACAAGACCTCTCTTAATAATGGTTATTCTACGAATATTTTAGCACTCAAAAGTAAGTCCCCATGTTTTTCCGATGTGTCAAATGTTCTTGTCTGGCATTGTGTCGGTTTCATTGCAATTGGGTTGGTACACGTGTATAAAATCGCAAAATACACGAAATGCACGTGCATCTCGAATTCAATACTTCTTGTCGGAATCGAGTGATTCTTTGTTCACACATGTATAGGTGAGTGGGTGCATTTATAGCAGACTGAATTTCATTTATATGTTTTGTGATAGTAAAAAGTTATTTAACAACAAAAATGTGGAGTTAGAAAAGTTGCTAAGTGTAGGTATGCTTGCAACAATTGTAGCCAGGAGTCTTATTGAAATGGTTTTAACCATAGTAGTCAGGGGTCTAGTGGGTATGGTTGTAAACAACAGTAGTGAGAAGTCTAGTGGGTATGGTTATAAACAACAGTTGTGAGGAGTCTAGTGGGTATGGTTATAAACAACAGTAGCGAGGAGTCTAGTGGGTATGGTTATAAACAACAGTAGTGAGGAGTCTAGTGGGTATGGTTATAAACAACAGTTGTGAGGAGTCTAGTGGGTATGGTTATAAACAACAGTAGTGAGGAGTCTAGTGGGTATGGTTATAAACAACAGTAGTGAGGAGTCTAGTGGGTATGGTTATAAACAACAGTAGCGAGGAGTCTAGTGGGTATGGTTATAAACAACAGTAGTGAGGAGTCTAGTGGGTATGGTTATAAACAACAGTAGTGAGGAGTCTAGTGGGTATGGTTATAAACAACAGTAGTGAGGAGTCTAGTGGGTATGGTTATAAACAACAGTAGTGAGGAGTCTAGTGGGTATGGTTATAAACAACAGTAGTGAGGAGTCTAGTGGGTATGGTTATAAACAACAGTAGTGAGGAGTCTAGTGGGTATGGTTATAAACAACAGTAGTGAGGAGTTTAGTGGGTATGGTTATAAACAACAGTAGTGAGGAGTCTAGTGAGTATGGTTATAAACAACAGTAGCCAGGAGTCTAACCTAGAATCTAACGGATATTGTTGTAGTTGTTAGTCTGCTGAGAACTTTCCCTGCTTAGTTGTGTTTTAAAACATAAGCTATACTGGCATTTTCAAACGGGATACATACATGTACTAACATGGCGTCT
The DNA here is from genome assembly GCA_963576725.1 of Azorinus chamasolen. Classification (NCBI taxonomy): domain Eukaryota; kingdom Metazoa; phylum Mollusca; class Bivalvia; order Cardiida; family Solecurtidae; genus Azorinus; species Azorinus chamasolen. The sequence continues at coordinate 49,670,534 of OY755236.1, forward strand.
CATCTGGATCAAAACCGTTTGCGACAGTTAACCCTGTCGCTGCCAAACTCTGTCGTCTGCTTACTTTGTCGTCTGCTACAAAATTTCATTTTTTTGATTTTCTTCATTTTTGTTTCAAAAACATAGTAACAGTAACAAACAGTTTGGATCCTGATGAGACGCCGAGTTACTCGGCGTCTCATCTGGATCCAAACTGTTTGCATAGGTAATCAAAGATCCGGCATTGGCAGCGAAAGGGTTAACACAGATTGACCCATAGTCTTTAAATACAGTAAAACCTCTCTAATGCGACCGTCAAAACAGAGGTTCAGGTCATTGTGTTAAATGGAGGTGGTAGCTTATGCAGGATGAACGTTATGCAGAACGTTATGCTCCTACAGCAGCTTTCTGCATTACATGTACTTTCGTCCTGTATTAAGCAACCACCTGCTTTTAAAAAAACACATGTGTACTCATAAAGTGGAATTACTGTAGTTGGATTGTGGAAAATGTCTGAATAATTAGGCTCTAAATCAACCTTAAATTCAATCTAACCGACGAAGCCTAATAACAGGAAGGCAATTTCAAAGTCTATAACAGTTCATGGAACATAGCAGTGATACAATCCCCCTGATTGACTTTTAACATTGATTGCGAGTGTTTTCTCACTTTGGAACCCGCATCACGCCGCTCTTTGAATTATTTCCTGATGCCAGTTAAACGAATTGCTCTTGTAATTCTGACAAATTGATTTCTTGCCGAAGGCCTAGGAAAATGTTTCCTTTGTTTTAGTCAGGAGGCCCTTGCCGTTTTTTTCTAGTGCATTTGGTCCTTAAAAGAGGTAAGCTATACAGTAAAACCCCTCTAAACTTTACGTCCGGTGTAGAGGGGTTTTACTGTATTAACCAGGAAAGGTTTTATACATAGATTGATCTTAAGTTTTTCCGACAATAAAAACTGTGTAATGCAGAAATCTTTTCTCTTTTTTGGTACCTTTTGGTTGCTTTTGTCTTATTTAATGAACTAACATTATATACTTCATAGACATTTACATTCTTTTATTACCAACTATGATCAATTGGCGCGAGGAACAGTCTATCACGAGCCGTTTAGCCCACTTGAGCACGTAGTGCTACTTGTATGTCCCTTATTCCGCCCGTTTGTTCACAATTACTTAAGTTATTTAAACTTTAGCTTCAGCATCTCTCAAACAATCTACATGTATATGAAACATATACAAAATGTACATCAATAGAACCTGTCATAAGCGGCCATTCATTTATTGAAATAGGATTCTTAAAAGCAGGCAGTTGCTTAATGCAAGACCTGTATTAAACTAACATATGCCTTACATATACAGATTGAACCTCTTATTGATGGCCACTTAAGACAGGTTCTACTGTATAGCTATCATGTAGGACTACAATCTTGATCAAAGTGGATTTTGGTCCAAATCCGTTTTTTACTACAATAGTTAGTTATGATTTATATTTTTAAAAACAAAATACCTTATTTTACCATTATTACTAGTGATGAGAATCGGAACTAAAACAATTACTCGATCATCGGCACATGTTCGCGATCATATATTAAAAATCACGATTAAATTCAAATATGGGTGTGTGTGTGTGGGGGGGGGGGGGCTTATTCGAATTTTGGATAAGGCCAACTATGGAGTGTAGGTTTGCAATCGTTGTTTATCCAGATCAGCCTCTTTGTCTAAACTTGACGTTTGGTACGGGTAAACTCTGTTTCAAATCTTAGATTACAAATGATTCTGTCAGGATCTGCTCGTTTTGCTTATGAAACTAGCAAATTGTGTCTGTAAGACACAGCGATGCCCCCGTGGTGTTGCTTGCCTAGCTGCATGTAAGTTTCTAAGTCATTTGACCTTGACATTGGGCTTGCGGGTAGCATGGGCTGGGTGCGCAATGAAAGTATGGATGGTGGTTTATGTGTATATGCACTTCCATGCCAATAGCTATAGTGGTTAGTGAGATATAAGACAATGAAAAATCTGTGACAACCAACTGCACATACCAACTGCACGTAAAAGCGTGACGCACGGACGGGCGGACGGACAGACGGACAGACAGACGGACAGGTGCAAAACATAATGTCCCCCTGACTATCGTCAACGGGGGCATAATAAAATAGATATGATTTTACAGTAGATCTGATTATACAGTTTCTCCCGAAACTAAATTTTCCTGTGTTCATATCTATAAATAATCATGATGGCATTGTTTCTTAAATTATTAACCATGGAGTAAATGAAAAATGAATACCTTTCCCATGTTTACGATTAAAATATTCACTGATTCTTATCAATTAAGATATAGGCGTGAAAAAGCGTTTGTATACAGGAAAGGGTTAAACATGCAATGGACGAACGCGTGAACATCACTGATAACCATGGCATTACCTGGTGCCAGTTAACCCTTTACCCAATAGCCTGTTTCTAGTTTTGAAGACATATGACCACTTAAAGCAGGTTGAAAGTAAAGCAGAATGCGCCTTTACTTTCAACCTGCTTTAAGCTACCACCTACTAGGATATAGAAAATATTTATTATGCAATATGTTCATGACTGTATGAATTTGAACTATTTTCTTCAGCGGAGGAATAAATCAAACACGCTAAAAGCCGCTTCTATCAGGTAAAGGGTTAAACAAATTGCTTTGTAATTCTGACAAATGGATTTCTTGTCGAAGGCCTAGGGAAATGTACCTGGTTTCTTTGTTTGAGCCAGGAGGCCCTTGTAACTTATTTCTTTTAGTGCACTTGGTCATTAAATGCAGTTAAGTTACCGTATACATGCATTAAGCAGGAAATGTGTAATACATGGTTTTATCTTATGTTGTATCGACAAAAACAGTGTAATACATGAATCTTTTTTCTTTCTGTCATCTTCTGTAAGAGGTTGCCTTTGTCTTATCAGGAACCGACTGATATTGGTCTACTCTATTTGCAAAGGCGTGAAAAAGCGTTTGTATAAAGGAAAGGGTTGAACATACTGTGGACGAACATGTTGACAGCATCGGTTACCATGGCAATTACACCTACTTTGAGCCTAGATGAAGCGATTGGTAATTCGACTTCAAATCAGGATATAATCCATCTTATATTAGGAATGTATTTATAGATTAAGATAAAATAGCTTTTGTTTTAAATTAGATACGGACAGAGTGTTGAGCCATCATTATTTATTAAAAGTATACAAAAAATTAGCCCATTTCCTCATATAAATAACACATACCTTGGAAAAAAGCAGATTATTTTTTTTGCGGGGAAATAAAAATAAGAAAAAGCCGTTTTTTGTCTAAACCTAACGTTTACAGATGTCAGTTAGCCCGGGGAAGTCAGTGATTACTAGTGCTTCGAGTTTATGCAAACTGTTTTGGCATGTAGTCGAACGCCTGTTATGCAAATGGAACATATACTCAATGGAACTACTAAACAAGACCAACAGACAACAACAACACCAACAAACTACAAAGAACAAGGAAGCTATGGACAGACCAAATGGGATTTATACCTATTAGCGGAACTACCAAATAACACACACACAAACACAGCAGCAAAATAAACAAAAAACCCAAAATCTACAAAGCTACAAACAGGCCAACTAGAGATCACAGGAAATGTCAAAGAAGGATTTTGCATGAAATGGGCTAGAAATGTTATCTATATGCAACATTATCATATCCAGACAAACTTGAAATAAGTATATCATGTAAGGATATGAATTATGTCTCAGTGAATTCTTTTACTTCCATAAAAGGTTTTCTCACTGGTACATGTAGATAGTAAACTAGACTGGGACAAATTCGACTGGTACCAGCCTTTAACTGTTGAACATGGACATCGATACTTAACTAGCTGTTGTAAACGGCGTAGAGGAGCCCTCTGATCAGGGTTTGCATATTAACCCTTCGCTTGCTATTCACGTCAATAAACCTACCTGTAAATAGTGAAGACCCAGATGAGACAGCTCCTGCAGGAGCTGTCTCATTAGGGTCTGCACTATTTACAAGTTGATTGTGCAACCAGTGCACTCCACAACAGTGATTGCACAGCGATATACTTGTACACAGCGAAGATAAATGTAATTATACAACAGGGCATGGGTAAAGAAGGAGAAATGTATTTTAAAATTCAGCAAGAGAAGGGTTAAAAAAGGAATAATGATAATTATATCAATTAGATACACATTCGTAATGGCGTATGGACATATGACATTTTGGCCCAGACAGATACTCTAGAGTCAAATATCTATTATATAATATGCAATGAGAGTAGATCCTGATCAGGGTCTGGTCTGTTTTGCAAAGACGTCACAAAAGTGATTACATGAATGAAATGGTTAAGCGCAGTTATTTTGAACTACATATAATAGTCTACTACTTCTTTTGATATGAAAGTCCATGCTATTAACCCTTTCCCTGTTCTACATTTATTCCAAATTTCTCTACCTACTGAAGACTCATGGACAGAGCAGTTATAATGAAATTTAGAAGGTAGATTATTGTAGCCATTTTAGAAAGTAAAGAAATAGATCTTTTAAATTCAACTAGCAAACAGAGCAGACCCTGATCAGACGGCTCCTCTAGGAGCCGTCTGATCTGGGTCTACTCTGTTTGCAAATGCGCCCTTCGAAATAGTTTCAGTAGTGTTAGTTCGTGTATACGAAATAAACTTTAGTGTTCAACAATGATGGAACATCCAACTTTGAAATTTCAGTCTTCTGCGTAATGCTCGGTCTTTTGCGAATCCAGGATAATTATTGGAAACAGTCTGGATCCAAACGAATCGCTGTGTATCTCTGCCTCTCATCAGAATCCAAACTATTCGATACCTTGATAACGTTTTGTAAAGGAACTGAAGAAAACTTCGCCTTGAATTTAAAGCAGACGAGTTTAGCAGACAAACCTTATTTGATTTGGTGATAATATGGTTAATTCGCGTTCGAGTTCTTTTTCACAGTGTCAAACCTTTTGAATCCTCGTGATGAGCTGAAAATCTTTGGAATTGAGCTGTATCATTCCGAAATATATGTCGATGTTGTTTAAAGAATACTAAAGTTATGTCGAAATTGACCGTAGAATACTAAAGCTATGACAGTATTGTTCATGGAGTACTTAAGCATGTCGATATTGTTCAAAGAATATTTTAAGTTATGTCGATATTTTCCTAGAATACTAAAGTTATGTCGACATTGTTCGTCAAATACTAAAGTGTATCGATATTAATCGTAGATTACTAAAATTAACTGTATGTCGATATTGTTCGTAGAATACTGAAGTTATGTCGATATTATTCGTAGATTACTGAAGTTATGTCGATATTGTTCGTAGATTAATAAAGGTATGTCGATATTGTTCGTAGAATACTGAAGTTATGTCGATATATTCGTAGATTACTGACGTTATGTCGATATTATTCGTAGATTACTGAAGTTATGTCGATATTGTTCGTAGATTAATAAAGGTATGTCAATATTGTTCGTAGAATACTGAAGCTATATCGATAGTGTTCGTAGAATACTGGAGTCTGTGAAAAAATGGTTGAGAATTTAACAAGCTATCGCTGAGATATTTTCAGGACAAATAAAATATATATATAAACCTTATCGAAAAAATAATCCACTAAATGTTGAATGGACAATCAGTGTTTAACCCATTCCCTCATATTGGCGCCTTTTGACACCTCTGTAAAGTCACATTTTGAAAGGAGCAAATGCTCTATTTATCACAATGATTTCAATATAACACAATTCTAGCAGTTTCCTTTTCTCCAGTAAATGCTCCCTTTCGGTAGTTTTATTCTAAGAGGTAAGGTCTAAAATAGCATATGACGGAATTGGTTAACGACAGAGTTCATTCATTTTGATGGAATTTATTTGTTAGAGAAATCTGAATGATGTGGATCTACATTGTTTGCAATTCTAGTACTCCCTCATTCAAGTTTCAAATAACGTGCAATTTCGTAAACAACGAAATAAATTACTGTATTATTTGGTGATATAGGATGAACGTAGTAATAAAATGGTTTCATTCATTCAAACTCTGGTTTCGAGATTAGATAGTCTCTTGAATTGCCCCAAAAAGGCCCAAACGAAGTAAAGCAGTGATTGATCATTTTTAATACTTTGACCTGAGAGATATTCATTCATGAACATTTTTCTTGTTTTATTTGTTTGTCTGTGTATTGTTGGTGTGTGTTGTTCAACACACTAAATTCAGAAAACATTTTCAGAGAAAAAATTATAATTTCTTGCTTGTAATACAGATAAAGCATTCGTTACTGACGAGCCAATGGACTATTACACCAACTTACTCAGAAGTTTGCGATTCTCTAATCTTTCTTCTGTGTAACATATTCGTACGTTATAGGAATGCTATATAACGTCAAACTATTGGTATGGCTATGGGTACCTGTGCATCACTGGTTGCAGATGTTTTATAATGAGATTTCATGTTGAGTCTGAACTCACACTCTCAAGCAGATATCACCCAAGCCTTCGATAGAACTCGATATTTGGATGGTATTTTCAACATAGATAATCCTTTCTTTGATATTTTGATTACTACCATTTACCCAAAAAGAATTCAAATTGAATAACGCTAACTCTTTCCAAACTCTTATATGTGGCTTTAAAATTGACAATGGAATATTTCATCTAAAGATTATGACGAGTTTTAACGAGACGATTTTGATATTATAAGATTCCCTCACCTTGACAAAGATGTTCCCCGTGCTCCATCCTATGTGGTATACTTATTCGTTCTTCTAGAGCGTGTTCTTCTGTTGACTATTTTAACAGTCGAAATCTCAGTTAAACTGAAAAACTGCTTAAGCAAGGATATACGTGTCATAAACTAAGAAAAATAGCTTCTACATTTTATCATCAAAATCTCTTATTGGCAAGAATAATTGCAACCTTAATGCGCTCTTGCCTCCGGAATTTTATAGTGATGTGTTCGTTAAAACAGTACAAACGTTCGTACAAACTTCGTAAAATCATTGGACATACCCATATTCTTTCTTCATCAAATATGTTCAAAAATCATTAAAAAAGGGATATGATTGTATAGTACTGCAACCTATTACATGTCTGGTTGTCAGACCTTTTACGGTTGGCTATCACGCTGCTGTCCTCTTTTTATGTACGCCGACAGGAACATCTATGAAGACGCCCTCTAAAATACAGATACGGATACAGTTGTTGTAGATTAGTCGGAGAGAGGGGATACGATTATTTACACTGTTTGTCTAGGGTGGGGATGGACACTTTGATTAAGTGAGAGTGGGCTTCCCTAAACCAGTTTAAACCTACAGTAACACTTGCTACTGGCACTTGTCACTGTAAGAAACAATGACATCATGAATATTTAAAGACTGATTTTTATAATTCTATATCAATTCAGATTTGTTTTGTATATGACAAACCCTGATTTGTATAATTCTACCAGCATACAGAGCAGACGCATGGGCTATTTGCCCGGTTTATAAAGGCGAAATAATGCCTCTACATGAGGTAAAGAGTTTAAACATATCAGTTTCAAATACAGTTTTTCTCCATCTTTGCAATTTTCACAAACAGAAAGAGACATCAGTGAAAATAATCACAGTAATCACTAATTGCCAATTTCCAGGCAAAGTTATTGGGTTCCCTGAGTTATGTGCTCGTTTAATTGGCTGTTTGTCAAACGTTTATGCAATTTGTAAAATTACATTCTCATGTGGTAATGTTTATTGCAAACATATTTCATAAAGTCTGTAATATCTCAAATGATATTAATAGGACGAATTTCCTCTAAAGTTTTATATATTTCATGATTCAGTGATTGTGATAAAACGTATTTTAGAGAAGTACCGCGTGCTTTTATTATTTGGCCGTTTGGTTTGAAATATCAATAGTCCAAAGAATACAACTTTACTGGCAAATACAGTGAAACCCCTCTAAACCGGAATTCTAGTAGAGAAGAATTTAGATACTTTTAGGCATGTGTCTGCTTAATGCAGGGTGAAGGTCGTGTAGAAAGCTTGAGGATCTTTCTGCATGGTTTTAACCCTGCATTAAGCTGCCACCTATCTCCAAGATCGGTATTTATACTATATTTAACGTCAGGTTTAGAGGGGTTTTACCGCGTACTTTGATTATTTAGCCGTATTATTTGAAGCATCAATAGTCCAAAGAATACAACTTTACTGGCAAATACAGTTATAACACTCGGCCAATGAGAACAACACGAATACATATTTAAACGGTGTCGACCGAATTTATTCAGGTAGTGTCAATGCTGTCTTTGGAAGTAGAATCAGAGGACATGTCCTTATCTTTGTCTTCCTCTGATAAACTAATTAGAACCTTGATTTAGCGCCGAGTAACCCGGCGTCTCATCTGGATTTATAGAGTAACGGTTGATATAAATACATTAGCTGGCTCCTGCTGGCATTGAACATTACGTATGCATAATACATGTATGTACAATATTAAAACATGAATATACAGTAGCACTTGTCCTAAGCGGTCATTCGTTTATTGAACATAGGAGACTTAAAAACAGTGATTGTCAAATGCAGGTCAAAAGTAATACAGGACGCTCCTACGGGAGCTTTCTGCATTACTTTTGACGTGCATTAAGCTACCACCAGGCTTACAACGCCATACTTAGACCTATATTTGATAACCATTTAAGACATATTCTACTGTATAATTTAAGAATTGTTCAATTTTTTTTTATTTGTAGTCGAAAAGTTTTGTTGTACATGTAAAGGTCATACGTTATATACAGTAGATTCATCTCAAGTGACCACTGAACGCTTATCGTGCTGCAAAGAATAATACTGCCCAAACTCTGGTCTGTTGCATATTTAGCTTACTTCTGATTCATAAAAGCGTTTGACACTGTTAACTGATTGTCGAACAGCTGAGAATCCTGGGTCCATGCCTATAAAGCTTTTAGTTGAGTCTGAGTTTGTTCTGAAGCTTTTGATTGGTCAGATTTGAGCCTTTCAAAGGCTCAAAACTGACCAATCAAAAACTTGAGAACGAACTCAGACTCAACAAAAAAGTTTTATAAGCATGGAACCTGATGAGATACCGAGTCAACTCGTTGTCTCATCTAAATCCAAACGATTTGCTAATACGATACAGATCGCGCTTAGCACGATAATAGATATCTCATCCACTTACGTTTAAGAGAATAAATTGAAACAATCCATTCTGAATTTTATAGCAGACAACATTGCTTGCAAACGAAAATTATTGGGGGCTAAAAGAGTTAAAAGGTATTTTCCTAATGTTTGCAAAGCATTATAGTAGATCGACAACAAAATGATACGGGTTGCATTATTGATATCGGTTTGGGCCTAAATTGTCAAATACAGTAAAACCTCTCTATAACGGCCACTAAATTATGTTAATTAGTTTGTATTTAGCGTAGGTGGCTGCGTAAAGCAAGGTGAAAGTAAAACAGAACGCTCCTATAGGAGCGTTCTGTTTTACTTTCACCTTGCTTTAAGCAGCCACCTGCATTTAACACAAAATACTTAATGAAATTTAGCGGCCGTTATAGAGAGGTTTTACTGTACTTCCATGGCCCCTATAGACAGCACCTTACATCATTTATACCTCTGATATTCAAAGCTTACAACGTTAAATAAAACGGCCAGGACTTCAACCCTTTGCCTGATGGATATCCATGTAAGAAATAATAATAGCATGAACATTTATACAGTAAAAGCCCTCTAATACGACCACTTAATGAATAAACATGGCTGTCTTTATAAGCAGGTGGTTTCTTAATGCAGGACGAAAGTTATGCATAAAGCTCCTGTAGGAATTTCGTCATGTATTCATGTAACATTGTGAAAAAGTTGTGACTCGACTGGGACTCGAACCCAGGGTATCTGGCTTACCATGCCAACACTCTACCGACTGAGCTACCAAGCCACACAGTAAAGCATGTCAACGTTTTTCACCACAATCTCTACCCGGCTACACACACCCCTACTACACAAGAATTCGTTCCGGATTCTTACTCAAAGAACACTCCACGAGTTTCTTATTAAAATTATCCTCTTATAAATCAACTTATGTGTTATTCACGTTGGGCGCCAAATATAACATGGTGAACAAGTTTTGACTCGACTGGGACTCGAACCCAGGGCCTCTGGCTCACCATGCCGACACTCTACCGACTGAGCTACCAAGCCACACAGTAAAGCCCATCGACTTATTTCACCACACTCTCTACCCGGCTACATTAAGCTACCATCTGCCTTTGCCACTGTGAATCATGCCCCTTTTTGCTGGTCGCATTAGAAGGGTTTTACTGTACATGTACTCGAATCTGTTATACTAGCATTATGAACAAAGAAAGTTTTGAAAATGACATAAACTATAAATCCAATCTACATTAGAACCCCTCTAATATGATAAATTCATGAATAAACATCTTTGTCTTTATAAGCAGGTGGCTGCTTTATGCAGGACAAAAGTTATGCAGAAAGCTCCCATAAGAGCTTTCTGCATAACCTTCGTCCTGTATGAAGCTACCACATGCCTCTGAACTCCAGAATTATGACCATTGTTGATGGTTGTATCAGAGGGTTTTAATATTCGATAAACAAATGCGTCAAAAGTAGTCTCTATCAAGTAAAGTTCATAGTCTTTCAGCTTTCTATCTTTCGTCCATATTGTACGCTTATTGATGTTGTATGCTACAGGAACTAACCTATGTTTAAACCGAAGGAAACTGTTTTGACATACCGTCCCATTATTCTTGCCAGTTAAATGATAATTTAAATCCCCTAGAAACGCTTAAAATATGTGTAAAATGCATATACATACAGGGACAAGTGTTTGTTTTTTGTGTTGATTAACGCCTGTTTCTGCCAACTGTTGGATAATTGGGCGTCCCAGAGAAAGGGAGCCGATATAGAACAGAAAGAAACCCGGGCGCGATGCCCTACTCTTATTGGTAGAATTTTTCTGGTTCTTTTAGATTTCCAGTGTAAAGCACTGATGCATTGGACATCTGGGTGGCTGAATTTGCACGTCCGCAGTGTTCACGGAATGTTAGTCCTTCTCCTGCTGAATTTTGAAATACATTTCTCCTTCTTTACCCATGTCCTGGTGTATAAGTTCATACATCTTCACTGTTTACAAATACATGTACTTCTCTGTGCAAACAATGCACGGAATGCACCAGTTGCACAATCAACTTTTGAATAGTGCAGACCCTGATTAGACAGCTCCTCCTGCGGGAGCTGTTTCATCAGGGTCTTCACTATTTACAGGTAGGTTTATTGGCGTGAACAGCAAGAGAAGGGTTAGTATTAACTTAGTTCATTATACAAAAATCAAACACAAACAGTTGGATTAACCATTTACCTGATATAAATACCTATCTTCGCTTTTTTCAAACAGAGTAAACTCAGGATACAAGGTTATAAAGCTCCTGAGTCCGAGTCTGATATAATTCTCAATTATCTGATTGGTCAGATTCTGAACAAGCTCAGAATCTGACCAATCAGATGCTTGAGAATGATATCAGACTCAAACAAAAAGTGTTATAACATCGAGGCCAGATCAGCAGGTTTGTATAGTAATCTTATTAAGGTATGCTTGTTTCCTTATAAAACTATTGAAAACAACCGATTTGACAGTTCCAGCAAAAGCCAAAAAGTCATGTGCTCATATGCAGTTATAAAACATAATACGCTAATAAATATTCGTGACGACAATATCTTCTATTAATATTCATAAGGTAAATAGTTAAGCTAGAATCATGAAATACTTAAGTTCGCATAAAGTTTAATAGAAACTGAAAACAAAATAAACAACAAACACGTGTTGTCCCCTTAATACCAACCAGACAGATAACTTGTTCACAACAGCAGGTGTTAAGTGCTTGTGTCGCGGCCGTAAAAAGTCGCCCCGTACTTCATTCTCAGTGTTGTTATATTTTCTGGTCCTTCGGGATCATTAGTTTTCATGTTATTAGTTTTGAAAATTGAATACTGCTTAAGCCGGTGCTAGTGGGCGTGAGTATTGTTGCACTTTTAATTACTACTCATGAACAGACTCAATAAAACCGAGTCTGCAATTTTCTCTTTTTGCATTTCTACTTTTGCTTTCGAGGGATCACCCATTTTCAGAATATTGTAACTTGACAAACGTTTTCCTGTATTCGTTTTGTAGACCGTCCTGTTTGTTGTCTTTAAATATTAATAACAACACGGAAGTATTAAGTGTCTTTGGAAGGTTATTAAAAGTAACCTGTTTTGACAGTAGTCCATTTTCCTCATATTAATGGTATCGTATTCCCTGTAGAACTGCGAACAAACTATTTTCCTAATGCATACACAGATGTAGCCGTGCAGTTGTTTGTTTTGAATTATGACATAAAGGAAATATCAGTCCAAAATTAGTCTGGGGCTAGTGGGAAATTTTGCTGACGTGGTATAAATAAATCTATGCCCGGTTTAGCGGTTTATCAATAAGTTATAACTTAATGTGTCTGTTTAAATGCATTAAAGAACAACAAGAAAATAATAATATGCACTCAGGGAAATACAGCAGAACATATCTAAAGTCACTACTTTTCAACCCTGATTTATCAAAGTCGGAAAACCCCACCAGTCTTTAACTATCGAGTCTAATCAGTATGACAGGCCTAAACTTGCCACATGGTTTTGAATGTCAAACAGTGCAGACCCTGATCAGAGGGGTCGTCTATACGGCCTCTGATATAGGTCTACACTGTTTGAAAATGACAGTGTACGGGTGCCCCGGGTTGAAAGAGTTAATGTAAGAACCGTTAAAAGCAGTTGTTTAGTTAACCCTTTCCCTGTTGAATATTCATCAAAGAAATTCACCTTGTTCGTGAACACTTACTAGAGCTACTGTCCTTCCTTTGACTTTTATTTCTTTTGTCACTCGATTTGAATCGGGGTTTTTTACTTCAAGACAGATTGAACTTTATTCGATTGCACCGTTTTTCTGGAACTCTCATGCTAAATAGTCCTTTATGCCATGCAGTAACAAGAAAGAAAACGCCTAAAATGCATTTCCTTCATGTTAATTCGGTCATCTCTTTTTGCAAATGGCTGCCGCATGGCGTAAAGCGCATACGTACAAAAGAAGAGTGCAGTGTATCATTCTTCAATTGGGATGAATTGAATAAAAATGCATCACGTAACTCCATGTATGACGTCAGATTTTAAGAGCTATACTTACACTCGGAAAAAATCGAACGTTCCGCTTGACGCCATTCGTCCGTCTTTTGCAATTTTACAATGGATAAACATTGTTTTTAGGCCTGGCATCTTTATTTAAAGATGGATTCAAAGGAAACTCGGACTCGAAATTCCTGAAAAACGATGACATAGATCTCAAAATTTTGAAAAAAAATCCATTCAAATTGAGTTACAAAGTTGTCTAAAATGAGCAGTAGTTTATTTATGTGACACATTAACATGAACATGCTCGCGAGCGTGAAGTGGTTAGGTGTTGGTAGATATATGCTTCCATAGATTTCAAAGAAATAGGAACATTCTTGCTAATATTGTACAGTAAACAAACGAGACACTTTTGAAACATGAGCGAATTTGTTCATATAAATTTTTGTTTTCCATTCACGACGCGCGAAATTTCTTTTTGCTAGGAATTCAGTGCCATTTTCTCCTAGGAGGTATTGACTAAATTTGTACAGCATGACTGGAATCTTGGCGCACTCAGTGTTTATCTTTTTTCAAACATAATGGAATGAACAATTTGGCTCAAGGGGATGGGTCGTTTACTAATGTTATCATTTCTTAAATGAATACAGTAGAATCCCTCTAATGCGACCACTTAATGAATAATCGTGGGTGTCTTTATAAGCAGGTGGTTGCTTAATGCAGGGCAAAAGTGATGCAGAAAGCTCATCTATGAGCTTTCTGCATTACTTTCGTCCTGCATTAAGCTACCACCTGCATCTAGCACCCATAATTATACCTCTTTTAGGTGGTCGCATTAGCGGGATTTTACTGTATTAAGCAGTGGACGTGTTAAGCCTTTTAGAGTATCAAATGTATGAGATGTCGAGTCAACCGGTGTCTAATCGGGAACTAAGGTGTTTGCAAATGCCAAATGTATGAGATGTCGAGTCAACCGGTGTCTAATTGGGATCTAAGGTATTTGCAAATGCCAAATGTATGAGATGTCGAGTCAACCGGTGTCTAATCGGGAACTAAGGTGTTTGCAAATGCCAAATGTATGAGATGTCGAGTCAACCGGTGTCTAATCGGGAACTAAGGTGTTTGCAAATGCCAAATGTATGAGATGTCGAGTCAACCGGAGTCTCATCGGGATCTAAGCCTTAAAGGTGTTTGCAAATGCCAGTCTGGTCGCACTGGGTAGGGTAAGGATTTAAGATATTGTTGAGAAACAATGTCTCGTCATACAACTTTTCAATTAGTTAACCCTTTACTCCATACATACGCCTTTTCTATGCATTTGCAACAGATACAACCCAGATTAGTTTGATCAGGGTTTGCTCTGTTTGTTTATGATATATAGTATAGCCAAGATTCTACAGTTTCTGACCTAGCCAAAACATTCTTTTTGTCATGTGCTAGTATAAGAATTAATCTATATAACATTCTTTGTGTCTTTATTTTTCATGAATATTCATGGAGTACAGGGTTAAGATCATTTACCGATACGGTCAATATTCGTGGTCATTGTTGGCCTGTTTGTTTGGTTTCATTGCTTTTCTCTCTATGGATCATCTGCATAACAAAACAGCTACCTGCCTAGAAAGATATTATTTCTTCTTTACAGATAGTGCGGGTTAGAAGGGGTTTGCTGTATTATTAAAGGTCAAAGAAATAACTGACAGGTATAAGCTTGATAAGGTATTACCGATTTCATGTAAACATAAATTCATTTCTTTTCGACATTTGCTCGAGTAATGCAATGATTTATAGTAAAAATACAGCACACATGGCTAGTAAGATCCTATTTGACTTAAAACGAGAGCTTTTCTGTAAAATGTGTTATTGTTTGACTCGCTCAATTTAAATTTCCAATCATATAATTGAATTTCCGATATTTGGCCTTGCTTTTGTTGATTATTTGTCAAATCTAAAAACAAACAAAACAACAACAACAACAAATTATTTCTAATACAGTTAACGTAATTGTTATGTAATTGCCTAAGGCCTGACACAACTCAAGAGAAATGCGGATCAAATAACACGTCTTTAATTGTGCAATTTGTAAAATTAAGACTTGCAATTTATCCCTTACCCGGCTGTGAGAAAATCATGTCTGTTAAAAGTTTTGACTTCTGCCGAATGGAGCAAGTGTTTGAGAAACAATTGACAGAAGGTCAAACAGGTTGGATCCTGATGAGACGCCGAGTTACTCATTGTCTTATCTGGATCAACACTGTTTGCATATGCGAGTCAGATCATGACTAGCAGGGTATGGGTTAACCCTTCCCTTCATATAAACGTGTTTCACGCGGTTGCAAACAGAGTAAACCAGAATCTGCTCTGTTTGCTAATGGAATTTGAACGATATTTGTTTTACTTTTAAAAATGGGTACACTTTTCCACCTTCCATATTTAGTTAGAACTATTTTGTGCATGAATATTCAGTAGGTATCAAAATTTGGAATAAACACGGAACAGGGAAAGGGTTAAATCACATGCTACATGAAAACTGTCGATAATGAGATACAAAACCATGATAGGTCCGACCAGATAAATAGAGACCAGCTACAACAAAACAGCCGATCTAGAAACGGCATTGCTTTGGTGATGAACGTTTTATTGCAAAGAAGTTGTTTCATCTTATACAGTTGTTTTCTGAGAAAAGAAGATAATGACATTCAGTAGCATCAATCAACCAAAGTAAAATCCTGATAAATTCGATTGTTATGCAAACAAACGATAATGTGCAGAACCTGTATTGATTGTGTATGGCTGCTTCTTAAGAAGACATATAGCTACTATCAACAGTGATTTGAAGATAGAAGCAAAATCATCACAAACAAAAATGATGTGTGGCCATTCTTGTTTCTTTGAGTTTTCACTCAACATTAGCGTGCTTTTTGTGTAATTTTGTTTTTAATTTAAGGTCAGTACAAGATGAAGCTTTTTTTTAAACCTCTCAACAGTTTTAACCTTAAGCTATCATGCAAATTTAACACTTTACTCCATAAATACGTCTTTCACGCCTTTGTAAACAGAGTAGAACCTAAATCAGACTGTTCCTATGGGAGCTGTCTGATTAGGGTCTGCTCTGACTGCCTATGGAATAATATGAATATGATTTTGCAATGTTGGCTTTGGAAAAAAAAATCATGTGTTAATGTCTCATTTCAAAAATTAATTCAATTAATAAGTCATTGTGTCTATATTGTTTCATTTGGAAACAGAGCAAACTCCTATCAGACGGCTCCAACCGGAACCGTTTGATCTAGATCTACTCTGCTTGCAACTGTATAAAATACGTATTTATGGAGTAAAGGGTTATAAAATTCAGTAATTACAATTTAATACAATATTTAAGGACTATTTTGGCTGTGTTTTATTCGTAAAGATGTCAATGACAATGCCAATGACCTTAATTCTGTGTATTTGAAGGATAAATGGCAATTTCAACAAGTTGGTATTATCTTTTACTATAACAATTCCATTACAATTGCATCTTTATATCTTTCAGTTTCCTCTGAAATTCCATTAGGGATAAAACACTGTTATAAAAATGCAATCTAAGGCTGATTAATATTCCTCCGATATACAGGTATTGTTCCTTAGTAGTACACCCTGCAACAAACAATAAGAACGCCCAAGGGAAATGCACACGTTGTAAGTGTGCGTTATTGACGGTAATAGGTTCCATTATAGGGTTGTATAGAGCGCATATCGTATACAGTAAATTTACCAGCGATGACATGAACATACTATAAAAGTATAAAACATAACCAGCGCTGTCATCATTTTCAGAAGCCTCTAAGAATTCGGATGTGAGCTAGTCACAAATCAATATTTATCCTGCAGTAAACTTTAATACCTATCTAGACTATGATCTGGAGCATTGCTACATAATTTCAAGGTCAAGAAGCTATTGACCGAGTGTCAAACAGCTTGGATCTTTATGAGACAACGAATAAACCGTTCTCATCAGGACCCGAACTGTTTGAAAATTACATTCAGTTTGCGCTTAGCAAGATAGGGGTTAAAGTAAAGTTAGAATTTAAAAAAAATCCAATTACAGTAGAACATGTCTTAAACGACCATCACAAAGAGATATAATTATTGGTCTGAGAGGCATGTGGTAGCTTAATACAGAGCAAATGTAATGCAGCTCCATCTGCTTTTTAAGACTCCTATGTTCAATAAATGAATGACCGCTTAGGACAGATTCTACAGTATTATGACTAATTCACTATGGCTGTAGCCTCAATGACTGATAAAAAAAACCATGAAAAAGCATTTAGTCCTTCAATAAAATCTATTAGCAATGACAACTGAACATTAACCCTTTACCTGATAGAGACGTTTTAGTCGCCGTTGCAAACAGAGCAAACTAAGATAAATGCGTCAAAGGTGTATCTATGGAGTAAAGGGATCATAAGTTGCAACAGATATCGTAGTCACCGTAATTGTATCTTCATACTGTTTTAACCCTTTCCCTCATACAAACGTGTTTTCACGCATTTGCAAACAGAGTAGACACAGATCAGAGGGCTCCTAGAGGAGCCGTCTGATCAGGGTCTACTCTGTTTGCTAATAAAATTTGATAGCTCTCTTCTTCTTCTTCTTCTATAGTAATGGCATTATAACAAAATATGTCCATGAATATTCAGTAGGTATTGAAATTTGTAATAAACATAGAACAGGGAAATGGTTAAGAGTAACACAGTAGAGTGGCATTGAACTGATAGTGGCCGCATCAGAAACAAATATTCATCATTCGACCATTCTTCCGTGACAATCTTTTCTTATGCAAATGAGGCCACACGTCAGCATTTACAAGGCAAACCATATTTGCATAGAAAACACATTACTTCAAAATGAGATGTCGAATGAATCCCAAGTGTAAGGCAGCGTAAATTGTAACATTCACCAAATCTGACAATGTAAGACCAACACGTGTGGATACTTGTATTATCTGTTATACGAGACAGAATCTGACTTAAACTTATTAATAATGTTTCACAGAGTCTTTACTTAGTCGTATTCAAATCTTGCAGAATATTTCTTGTCTTTTACCAATCGTCTCCAGCAAAATTACAAGAAGGTAATGACCATACGTGAACCAGCTGTGCAAGGCCTTATTTGATTGACATTTATACACATGTTTATAATTGACCGTTTTAGTGTCGCAGTGCCCTAAATAATGTTGGTGTGGAACAGGCAAGGGGTAGTCTACGAAGGTCGTGTGCGAGCGCGCATATCAATTGTGCTTCTGGTGTTGCTGTGCACTGTCATGTGCCATTTACAAATTTCCTCCCTGACTTCTATTCTATTTTCTTAACCCTTTCCTCCATAGGCTATTTTTCGACCCAACCTCTTTGAATGAATCTACCCAACATGAGCGTTTACTAGAGAAAAGTGAAATTTTAGAATTATGTAGTTTGAAACCATTGTGATAAATAGAGCATTTGCTCCTATAGTAACAAATGCTCTATTTATCACAATGGTTTCATAAAGTGACTATTATAGAGGCGTAGAAAGGCGTATTTATGGAGGAAAGGGTTAACTCGAATATCAAATGCAGGATAAACACAAGACCTGGTCGTCAGGATACAAGTTGTCGATGGTCGTAAACTAAAACTGAAATAATTGTAAAATGAGCGTTTATGCAGAAGCATTTTTAAGACAGACTATGTAATGCCAGAGCTACAGATAAAGGTGCGTATCCAAATACTAAAATCGTCATTTCTCCACGAAACCCTATACTGTGACCACACATGAATCACACGTCTTCATGACGATTCTAAAGAGTGGTTACAGTATTAAATGTATACATCTTGTCTTGACCTTTGGGTGATTCTATATCTTTCAACGAAATCATATGTAGCATATACCATAATCCTTTACTCTATGAATATTCATGAAAGAAATAACATATTTATGAATATTTATTAGCTTAATTTTTATAATGACAAGAACAGATGTTACTGTGGCAAATCTGTAGAGTCAAATCAATACTGATTTCATAGACAAACAGATCAGACCCTAATCAGACGGTTTATTCATACAAGAGTCTGATCTGGTTCTACTATGGTTGCATAGGCGTTAAAGAGTATTATCTATTTGTGAAGGCTTAACCCATTACCACAAAGTCTATATTTAGATACAACCTCTTTGAATAAATCTACCGAAAAGGTGCACTAACTAGAGAAAAGGAAACTTTTAGAATTTTGTAGTTTGAAACCATTGTCATAAATAGAGCATTTGCTACTATAGGAGCAAATGCGCTATTTAGCACAATGGCTTCACAAAGTGACTATTAAATATGAGGGAATGGGTTAATGTACTTATGGCAAAATGAAAATCTAATGTTTTACACGACCTTTTATTATTAATTGATGCAATGATCACAATATGATCTAACACTTAATATACCTTAATCATTTACTTTATGGATATTTATGTATTTATGAATATTAATTAGCTTAATTTTAACACATGCACATGATAATAGATCATGGCCATGTGGGCTTCCTTTCATTTTCGAATTCGATGTTATTTTATAGATGAAGGTAAATGTTGGTGTGAAAGATGTTAATTTTGCCATTGTTCCCTGGAAACCTGATTAATTACACCACTTGTATTCAAGAATACAGCATATTTGTGTGGAACATAATGTATATTTGAAAGTATATTGGGATAAGGAAATATTCAAAGAGTTGTGATGCTGAATTCTCTGTGAAAGAATGAGTGGGAGCCAAGTCTCACATACGCCATTTGCTGTAGTTGTTATTACGTTAAGGATTGGTGGATAATCACTTTATCAATTAGTATAGTGGCCATAAAAACTACCGACGTTTGAAGCATAGTTTATGTTTTAAATGACTTTAGGGTAAGGAAATGTTCAAAGATTTGTCGTCCTAAATACTCTGTGTAGAAATGAGTTGGGGTCACGTTTCATACATGGCAATGCTGTAGGTGTTATTACGCTTAGGATGGATGGACAATGACTTTATGATCTAGTGGCCATCAACACTACTAACGTTAAATCAGAGTGGGTTCTACTTTTCTAACACATAAACTAACTTTCGGCAAAAAGGTTTTTATTCGTACTGGCAATTTCTAAGAGTGTTTTGTCTGGTTCCAATAAATCAAATTGTTTGATTCGCGTATTGTTCCACCAGGATTAGATTTGGCGGGACATGAGGCAGTAAATTACGCTGACTTATCCATTACATATACAAAGAACAATGCCGAGTGATCTTAAATAGTAAACGAGGGTCAAACACTGGTTCATAGAGAATGAAATATTACAATCAATAAAACAATGTAGAGAGTAAGTTATATTTAGGAACCATAAATCTTAACGTTTTCCTAAAGAAATAATGACATCATTAATATTTATTAGCTGATTTTATAATGGTGCATGAACACAATATTTATTTTTACTTTTGCAGAAACTGTAGAATCACATCTGTATTAGTTAATAAGCAAATATTAGAGAACCTGATCATCTGGGTCTACTCGTGTGCGTAGGCGTCAAAATGCTTTATCAGGTAAAGGGTTTTAACCCTATTCTCCATAGATACACCTTCTACGCCTTTGCAAACAGAGTAGATCAAGATCTAAAATGGCTAGATTGTTTCACATCCATATTTCATTATAACTATTTTGTCCATGATTATATATTCAGTAGGTACTGAAATTTGGAATGCATGTATATATAGAACAGGAAAAGGGTTAATATATCCGCTTACCTTCATAAGAGAAACATATTATACGAATTTATTCCATACAGCTTATGATAAACTTGTCCTATTGGACTTTTGAAGAATACTTATTTTTCATGTGAGAAGTTCCTTCAAAAGAAATATTTGCTATTAAAAACCATTGATATTAATAGGTATAGCAAATAGTCTCGATCCTGATTAGATGTCCCATATATGAGATTGTGAGAGTAAAAAGCCTAAATAATGTTTCTGCAATGTTTGTCAAATTTTCGGCATCTGACAAGGATGTGTGTGCCCTTTCTCAAATTAGATAAAAGTGTATTTCAGATGTTAATAAGTGTAACACAAAACAGACCCTGAGATAGACACATTGCCTTTGACACGCTGACTGGCCAGACCTTCGTTGGTGGAACTACTTTTTATACGCCCGTCGTCAGACAGGACGTATTACGTCGTGGCGTTTTCCGTCCGTCCGCCTATCTGTCCGGCCGTCTGTCCGTCCGTGAACTTTTGCGTGTCCGCTCTCTAACTCAGACAGATGTAATCTAATCCTTTTCAAATAAAGGTAGCATGTATATTACTATAATGTCTCGGTCAAATTCGATAACCAGTAAGATTGCCCCAGACACTCCCTTACTTTATGAAGAAACTTTTGCTTGTCCGCTCTCTAACTCAAACATATGTAATCCAATTCTTTTCACCATAATGTCTTAGTCAAGTTCGATAACAAGCAAGATTGTCCCAGACACTCCAGAATGATCCCCTCTTACTTTATGAATTTCCGGGATCTTTTGCTTGTCCGCTGTCTAACTAAAACCAAAGTAATCCAGTCCTTTTTAGTCAGAATTTAGTCAGAAAGTATATTACCATAATGTCGATAACTAGCAAGATTGCCCCTGACACTCCATAATTACCACCCCCTACTTTATGACCCTTTTCCCATATCTTGTTACCAACTTTGACAACATTCTAAGTTGTCCCATCTGATATGGAATAATGGCCTTTCAACTTCTAGACATTTGACGGGCATATTTTGTGACATTTTGGCACTCTTGTTTCGAAACGCGACTCGTTTCTATAACAGTTTCAAAGATAATGCAGAGAAAGGCGTTTTTATAAGCAGATGTTCCTATATTATGTGCCAACGTTCTTATTTACAGAATAATTCATTTGAATATAAAATCAAGCCAAGTGGTGATTTACAGTCTTCCAAGCACAATATGTTGTCGCACAAAAACAAGTGCATCAGGGATGCATCATGAGAAAATGTTTCGCTGTAGCTTTTCAAATAGTGAATACCAATGCCATGTTTCATATTGAAAAAACGCGAAGCCTACAATAATGTATCATTGCAACTCAAAAACACACATTTCCCAGTACTAGGAACATTTGTATTTCAAACAAGACATGCTTGTTTCTCTTGCTAGGTCATAATATCAAACTATACCGACCAGTAGGGAAATAAACATTCCTCATTGAAGCACTTTCTAGATACCTTAACCCTTTCATTCATATAACACATTTTCACACATCTGCAAACAGAGCAGATCCAGATCAGACAATACCTATTTGAGCCGTCTGATCAAGGTCGGCTTTGTTTGCTAGTGGAACTTGACAGATTCTGTTTCTTTGATTTCTAAAATGGCTGCAATGTTGTTCCTTCCATATTTCATTATAACTATTTTGTCCATGAATATTCAGTAGGTATTGACATTAGGAATGAATAACATAGAACAGGGAAAGGGTGACACTGTGTTGTTGCCTTGAATCAATTCCTAATCAAATAACAGTTGTCCTTTATCTCTTACCAGATGTGAAAAAAATCAATGTTTGCACAAATTTGGATCTCATGCTCTTTTGACATTCTCCGATTCAAATAACCTTTGGAGAAACTATTGACTAGTGTCAAACAGCTTGGATCCTGATGAGGCGTCCCGTCGTGTAATGTAGAGGTAAGCTGTTTACAAATGAGAGTCAGTGTGAGTAGCGGGATAAGCGTAGGGTTTGTTACATTAACCCTTTCCGCGCCAAATTTCTTATTGTCATCTGCAAACCAATTTGGTAAATCATTCGGTAAAATAAGAAAATGAGATAAATAAATGAACATTTCAAACGAATAAAGATATTGAATAGAGTCTGAGACAAAAAGTTATAGAACTAGTGTTTGAGACAAAAAATGTAGCCCTGACAAAAGGCGGCGTCTGATCTGGGACTGTACTATTTGTTTTGGTGCATTTTTGTGACATTTGTGGTGGAAGGGCAAGCCCCTCCCCTGTTTAACAATTTTGATTTCATAACAACAGTGCAGAGTCTGATCAGCATATTTCTAAAGGGATACCTGACCAGAACGTGCGTGTCTGTCTTATACCTTAACTATCTTAATATGCAAAATACCTTACAGGGTTTAATATCACGTTCTTTCGTATAGCTGTAAAACATTCTCCGTGATGTTTTGTTGTCAAAAGTCGTCAATATGAGGGAATGGGTTAATACTAGAATGTTGGATATATCGTGGTAGTTATAGTTAGACAGTCGAAGTGTACAGAACTGCAAGAATAAAGTATTTAACCTGAAATGACGAAAGTCGTTCATTGGAACTACCTTGAGTGGTGATAGTTTGCACACGAACACTACAATTGGCGACGAGGATGGGGTTATGACATTGTCAGAACAGCACATAATCCCACTCTGGGTGTCTCTAACTCAAACAAACGTTATCCAGTCAATTTCAGACAAGTAACAAGTTTTGAATGATTTGGTATTGGCAGAAACTGCAGAATCAGATTTATTATAATTCATAAGCAATGAGAGAAGACCCACCCTGTGGGAGCCGTCTGATCTGGGTCTTCTCTGTTTGCACGTGCATGAAAAAGGCGTTTATATGGAGTAAATGGTCAACAAGACGTCTCACAATACTGAGTGACAGTATCGGGCTACTGTGAAGAAGTTTGACCTCTTAGTTAATGTGAGACCAGACTCGAAAACAGTAATAAAGTGCTTAAAGTCGCACCTTTTGGGCAGAGTTTGTCTGGGTAAAACACGGACACAAGTCAGCATTTAAAAATAAAACCTGCATCCTGATATTAAATCACGAAGTGTGGTGGATTCTATTGACACATATATTCATACCGTCTCTTGTTAATACACAACTGTATGTTTTAGAATAGAACAGAACATAATCTGTATTTGGTTTAAGCATTATAGCTCTGTTAGACCACATTCGTAACGGATCACATTTGTAACAGGTATATTACGAATGTGATCACATTCGTAACAGGTAAAATGTGTTACAAATGCGAGTGTCCGACATCGAGGTGACATTGGAATCACATATATAACAGGCTGAGTTCCTGGCTGACAATAGTAAATAGTAATAGGCTTATGGTTGTATATTCGTCATTCGTACCATTGCAAGTTATCGTCACTACTCACCACACGTCGAATCGATATGGCCCATGAATAGCGGCGCGGAGGTCAGTGCAATCGCTTTTCACCGTTGAGTTCGAATCCCGGCCTCGATTCTCAGAATCTTCAGAAGGTGTTAAACGCTGAAGTGGATGGAAACGGCTTGGTTTTTTATTCTAATTATAAATAACTAATCATTGAATAAGTTTTATTTAATAGAAGTATTCATTTGTAGAAAAAGGCATTTCAGTAAGTATTGAGTATTCAGCACGGAGTTAGTTTCTACAAGTTTTTATAAGTTCGGTACGTGCAGTACGGGAAACGGAACAGTGATCGGCGGTCCAGTCTCGTGGGTCTTCTCCGGGTTCTCCGGTTTCCTCCCACAGTTTTGAGCGCGTACACCAACATCCGCAATATCGGGTGCTTTGTATATAGATTGTTTCGCAGTCAATGTAAAGTAAGTAAAGTTTAAACTTTCGAGGAATGTACTCGGTTGCCGGGGCCGTGTGTTCGAGTCCGGGAAATTACAATTCCTCACAAATGTCTTTCTTTCGCCATTATGGTCTGATACAATTGAATCTTTTTTTTTAGCTTATTTCTAATGCTTTAACAGAAAGTGAAAGTAACTTCCACAAGTTCTTATCTAGTACAAAGGCGTTATTTTTTTTATATATATTTAATACTATCATGTATTAGATTAAATATAATTTAACTGTTCGTACAAACACACGTCGTAACCAAACATGGTTTTAAACAAATGTGCCTGAAGCGGGATTCGGATCCGCAACTCTCGGATCACAAAGCCAATAGTATAACCACTGAAACAAAGAACCTGTTCCCTGGCACATTTGTCAGGTGTTGGTTATATACGTAGAACATATAAGCTATGCAAATTATGTAAAATAGCGTGATGATCTAAAGGCCGCTAAATAGACGAAAAAGTAGGCTACCACCAAGATCTGACTGGAAATAACACATAATGTAATTGCTCACAACTTGTGACAAATGCCTTTTAGTTGACCACTTTTTAGCTTCCTTTTCTGTATGAAATTTAACGTGTTACAAATGTGATTGTATGTCACATCAAAAATCAGCATCGATCACATTCGTCAACAAAATGTGTTACATATGTGCTTGATTTCCGGATTTCCGGATTCGTTACGAATGTTGTCTAACATAGCTCATCACCATACAACTATATATGCAAATATTGCATGCTTTGAAGCTAAACCAAACGACCATAGCGGACAGTGGTTAAGCTTAGCAGACAATGGCAAATTTGCCTTGAACCTAAGGGAAATGAGCTTATCGGACAATGACTACTTTGTATTGAAACTAATGCGAAGGAACTTCGCGGATTTTGGTAAATTTGCCTTTAAACCTGCATTAAGCTGTGAAAACCTCAGAAATTGCTCAAATCAGAAATAGGATAATGACTCGAACCTCTGTTATCTCGAAATAATTGAAGTTCGAGATATCGAAGTTCAACTGTATCTCGAAGATATGAATCAATTGCAAGTAACTCCGTATCCCATCAGGATCCAACCTGTTTGACACTCGGGCATGATTTTTTTCTTGAACGAAACCGATATAAGTGGAAATTGTGAGAGATTAGGCAGACATCATGTTCACATCTATATATGCCTTAGCCATTTTCCTCATGAATATGTATATAAGGAAATAATAGTAGCACCATGCGTATTATAATGGTTTACGAACTCAAGATGTTTTACAGTGGCAGAAACTGTAGAATCGGATCTATATAATTCTACAAATATCAGAGCTGACCCAGATAAGACGACTCTTTATCTGGGTCTATTTCGTTGCAAAGGCGTCATATTCATTCTAGTTAGACGTCTCCAATTTTCCATCTGTTTGAAATAGTTGCAAAGGTTAAGTGTAGATACTAACTTGGTTTGATTAAAACTTGTTCCAGAAATAGACAAAGAAAATAATCGCAGTAATCACTGAATGGCCATCAACAGTTATTGGGGCTTATTTTGATTTAGTTTCTCGTTTTACTGGTTGTTTGTCAAACGTTTATGCAATCTGTACACTTAATCTCATTTGGTAATTTTAATTGGAAGCATATTTCATAGAATCTGATGCATCTCAAATGATATTAATAGGACGAACTTCCTCTAAAGTCTTAAATATTTCACCAACCAGTGATGGTCATAAAACGTAACTTTATAGAAGTACCGTGCTCTTTTTTATTTGAGCTGACCGTTTGATTTGAAATATCAACAGTCAGTTCAAAAGAAAACGATTTTACTGACAAATACATTAGCAACGCTCAGCTATTGACATCAAATAGAATAAATATTGTAATCGTGTCAGGCAGTGCCAATCTATTCTTGGCAAGCATAATTATTGTAAATATAAATGTCTTTGTCTTTTCAGTGGTATAAATCTGTGTAGAGAAAGTCTCTGGTCGACTAATTATAGCATGAATTGGTGCCTGAGTTGAATTCACATCTTTCACAAATCCTACTCATAGGCATCGGATGATTACCCTCGGTAACTGACTACCTGACATTCCGTTGTCTGTGCAGTCATGTCACTTTTGACGTCTAGTTTGACATACGGGCATATATACATACACCGGACTCTAATAAAAATCAAGTATGCACAATAAAAACCCTCTCAACCGGAATTCTTACAGAGATGGATTTAGAAACTTTCAGACAGATGGCTGCTTAATGCAGGGAGAAAGTCATACAGAAAGCTTCTCTGGGAGCTTTCTGCATAACTTTCACCCGGCACTAAGCTGCCACCTGTCTCTAAGACCGGAACTCATACTAAATCCAACGTTTGGATTAGAAGGCTTTTACTGTATACAATAAAACTCTCTGAGGGCTTTTACTGTAAACAATAAAACCCCTCTAACGAGACATAGTTCTGGGTTTAAAGCCTGGTAGTAGCTTAACCCTTTACTTCATGAATATTCATGTAAGAAATAATGCCATTGTGGATATTAATTAGAATAACTTTTATCATGGCTAATGAACATAAAACAGTTTCGATATGGCATAAATTGTAGAAATATATCTCTTTTATTCCAGAAGCAAACATAGAAGACTCTGATCTGGGTCTACTCTGTTTGCAAAGTCACAGGAAGGTGTACCGGTATTCATGGAATAAATGGTTAATGCAGGACAACATACTGAAGGAAGCTCAAACAGAGTTATTTACTTTAATTAATGCATCCTGCATAAACACTTCACCTGCTTTATTACGAGGAGGAGGAGGAGGAGTAGGGGTAGAATGTGGAGCCGTCTGATCTGGGTCTTCTCTGTTTGCAAATGTGTGAAAACACGTTTATATGAGGGAAAGGGTTAAAGACCCAACCTCTTTGAATAAATTCGCCGAAAAGAACCATTAAGTATAGAAAAGGAGAATTTTAGAATTGTGTAGTTTTGAAACCTATGGAGAAAATGCTCTTTTTATGACAGTGGTTTCAAAAATGACTTTTACAGGGACATCAAAATGCGGCAGTAGGAGAGAATAGGTAAACAGCATTTACATACTTTTGCAACAAGCCCTACACTCTCTCTTATCCAACTACTGCGAAGAAAACAAAGATAATACGATTTAGTCAAATCAGACCTTCAATTTGGACCTCCAAATCAATTCCAAATATAGTCCATCATTATGCAAACACAGTATAATTTGGAATGAACATCGCCGTTTCTTCAGGTAATCAACAACACGAAGTTAATAATTCGTAGCAAGCAAGTAAAATCAGTGCCGTCAATGTCGATATGTTTTGTCCTCCCACGTTTTTGATCGCGTACGCCAACATCTGCAAAACCTTTTTTAATATAGATTTTGTTTCACAGTCAATGTAAAGTAAGTAATTTTTTCGAGGAATGTATTCGGTTGCCGGGTCGTGTGTTCGAGTCCGGGTGATTACAAATCCTCACAAATGTCTTTCTTTTGCCATTATGGTCTGATACTATTGAAACTTTTTAGTTTATTTCTAATGTTTTTACAGAAAGTGAAAATAACTTCCACAAGTTCTTATTTAGTACAATGGCGTTAGTTTTAATACTATAATTTATATAATATAATTTAACTGTTCGTACAAACATATGTCGTAACCAAATATGGTTTTAAACAAATGTGCCAGAAGCGCGATTCTGATCCGCAACTTTCGGATCACAAAGCCAGTAGCATATCCACTGAAACAAAGAGCCTGTTCCCTGACACATTTGTCAGGTGTTGGTTATATATGTAAAACATGCAAATGCAAATGCTATGCAAATTAGGTAAAATAGCGGGATGATCTGAAGGCCGCTAAATAGACGAAAAGGTAGGCTACCATCAAGACCTGACTGGAAGTAGCACATCATGTAATTGCTCACAACTTGTGACAAATGTCTTTTAATTGTATACATGCACTTTTTAGCCTCATTTTCTATATGAAATTTGACGTGTTAAATGTATGTCACATCAACAATTGGCATCGATCACATTCGTCACAAAATGTGCTACATATGTGCTTGATTGCCGGATCACATTTATGTATGATTCGTTACCAATGTTGTCTAACATAGCCCATCACCATACAACTATAAATGTAAATATTACATGATTTGAACCTAAACCAAACGACCATAGCGGAGAGTGGTTAATTTGCATTGATCCTAGGGGAAAGGAGCTTGGCGGAAAATGGCTAATTTGCCTTTAACCGAAGTTCCCTCAGTGTCGATATGTTTAGTTTTTTATTAAATGTCTTTGTTTCGTTTTTCAATTATTCGCTGACTGTCACTGCCGTCTGCAACATTAATATTTTTCTTTAAAAAATGCTGTCATTTTAACATGCAGTTTGGATCCTTATGAGACATGCTATCTAGGATCAAACTGCTTGCATACGTATCACAGATTTGCCACTGAGGGCTAACGTGTTGCCTGTGGCAAAACAATATAATATAATGTAGGAGAATACTGGTGGGAAAATCGACACAGTCTTATTGAGATTCTTTTTATAATTGCTACTGAAAAAACAAAAAGATAAATTCTCTTCTGAAATCGAGATTTAAAATGAAATATGAGCATTTTTGCCAATATTATACAGCAAAACAAAATGCAGATACTTTTGAAATATGCATGCATTTTTTGCCGTTCACAAAGCGCGAACTGCTGTTATTAGATTGTATCCTTTTTACAAGAAATCCTGTCTTCTTTTCTCCTTGGAGGTATTCACCGACTTCGTTCAGCATGATTGGAATACTGGTGCTCTCAAAGCTTATGGTTTGTTCAAACAAGCCATAACTCGTATGTTGGAATGAACAATTTGGCTACATTAGTAAGCCAGTTAATATGTTATTATGTCTTGCCATCGTCTCTGGAATACAATGCAACAATAACCACTCCGTAAAACGATTTCTGTTAACATTTCGATTTATAACAACTTTTACGTATACAGCAGAACCTGTCTTAAGCGACCTTATATTGCATGGACCCTTGGTTCTTAAAAAGCAGGTAGTTGCTTACCTATTTTGATGATCGCTTTAGAGAGGTTCTACCGTACTTAATTCGTTGAGGTTCTTGAGAATATATTGAGCGAGCATCAAATAGGTTGAACCTAAATTTGATGTCGAGTCAACAGGTGTCTCATCGGGATCCAAGGTGTTTGAAAATGCCAGTTTAGTCGTGCAGGATAAAGATTAACCCTTAAAAACAGTTCTTCTTCTTTACCCATTCCCTGTTGTATAATTACATATATATTCACTGTCTGCAATCATTTCTCTGTGCAATCACTGCTGTGGAGTGCACTGGTTGTACAATCAATTTGTAAATAGTGCTGACCCTGATGAGACAGCTCCTGCAGGAGCTGTCTCATCTGGGTCTTCGCTATTTATAGGTAGGTATATTGAGGTGAACAGCAAGCGAAGGGTTAAAGCCATTGTTGAGAAACAACGTCTTGTCATAGAGTTTATTTCAGCATGTCAAACAACATCATTTAGTTAAGATTTTATACCCGCAGGATCAATACTTTGGGGGATTCTATTTTTGACCTGTTTGTTTGATGATTTTGTATGTTTGAGCTTTCTGCATGACATTCAACCTGCATTAAGTAGCCACTTGCCTTAATTGTCTAAATTCTAATTTTCTAAAAGTTTGGTTAGAACGGTTTTACTGTATTGTCAGAAACAAATCAGACCTCCGACCGAATTAAGTTGTGAATATAAATGCTTCTTTCAAAATGAATTTAAAGGAAATTATTTCAAATGGAATATAAGTTACATTTTCCCTAAATTACGTTTAGATAGTGGGGTTTGCTGTTTTTTAATAGTATGACATAATTATATTTTGATCAAACATTTCCGAAAAACACCATTGGATTTGGGACATTCAGAACTTGTTTCAATTTCTTTATATACAGTAAAACCCCCAAAGCTCGAATAAGTATCATTAAGACTGATGGCAGCTTAATGCATGGTAAAGGTCACACAGGAAGGTCCTCTATGAGCAACCTGTACGACATCACCCTGCATTAACCCATTCCCACTTAGGCTATTTTTAGACCTAACCTCTTTGATTTAATCTACCAAAAAGGAGCATTAACTAGAGAAAAGGAAATTTTCAGAATTGCGTAGTATTGAAACCATTGTGATAAATAGAGCATTTGCTCCTGTGGAGCAAATGCTCTATTTATCACAATGGTTTCACATAGTGACTTTTACAGAAGCGTCAAAAGGCGTCAATATGCGGGAATGGGTTAAGCATATGCCTGTCTAAAATACATCAATTCTTCATTACTAAACTTTCGAAGTATCGAGTTTTTACTGTCTATGTATGTTATGACATCACCCATCCTTCATCCCTACAGATGTTTAGTAACAAATGTAAACAAAAAAAGAGATTTACATTAGTAATTAGTAATGTACTCGAACAACGCAGTTATTTATAATAAAGTTTAAGCGTAAATTAAGTTCCTCCTCGACTTGACTAGAGATTGTCTGTAAAATTTAATATTGTTTAACTCACTAAATTTAGATTTCCAATCTTATAATTAAATTTCCGATGTAGGCTCTTGTTTTGTCAAAATCTAACACATTTTATGAAATTATTTCTGTTACGATTAACGTAATTGCGATGTAAGTAATTGCTTAAGTGAATCAACTCAAGATGTATGCAGATCAAATTACAACTCTGAAATTGTGCTTTTGTAAAGTCATTTCATAAGAAGTTTTCGACTTGCAATACATTGTAACCCTCACCCCGCTGTGGAAAAGTAAGGTTTGCCAACATTTGGATATCGTGTTATTTTTTACCACTTCTGATTCGAACAAGCTTCGCCGAGAAACTCGGAGTATGTGGATCCAAACTAATTGCAAATGAATGTCAGGTCAGAATTGGGGTTAAATCACAAGCTACACAACAACTATCGATAATGAGAGACACTACTAGTAAAACCTGTCTTAAGCGACTTTGGATTGATGAAACGCATGAATCTTAAAAAACCCAGGTGGTTTCTTAATGTACAGCTATAGTAATACAGAATGCTCCTATATGAGCTTTTTGTGTTACTTTTGACTTACATTAAGCTACCATGTGTCATACAGACCCATAATTAGACCTCTTTTGGATGGGCGCTTAAGACAAGTTCTGATGTGCATTCATAGGCCCGATCAAGGCACATGAATAAAGACAATAGACAGCAAGAAACAACAATAAAACATCCGATGTACAGAAAAACGTTGTATTGCAAATGAAGTGTTTGTTTTATAAGAAGGTAAGATAGTGACATTCAGTAGCGTCAATAAACCAAATAAAATCCTGATAAATTCGATTGTATTGCAAACAAACGATAATGTTCAGAACCTGTATTGATTGTGTTTGTCTGCTTCTTTTTAAAGAAGTTTGTATATAAAGCTGACATGTTGCTTGTATCAGTATTAGTTCGTAACCAACAAGTAATATGTGACTATATTTCTTGTGGTTTTTTTTGGTTTTTTTTAGATCCGTATTATGTACTTGTTTAATGTGTATATTATTGTGATTCATTCTCGAATACCAAATTTGTAGGGTCTTTTGTTTGTAAACGTACCGATGCTGTTAATAGCACCTGTATGTTCTTATTTCTGTAAAGAATTTGAAAGTAGGTCCTTCGAAAGCAACAATACTCACGACCCCCAGTACCGGCTTAATCGGTATTCATTTTTTATAACTAATAACATCGAAATTAGTTATTCCGAAGGGCCAGAAAGTATAACAACACAGAGAAAGAAGTACGGGGCGACATTTTACTGATGTGCTATTTGCAATCGAAATACAATCTGAATCCTGTCTTATAAAGAAAAATAAAATATAAATTATCTCAATGTGGCGTTATCTTTTGCAATTAACATTCCATTACAATATTGAGACTGCATCTTTATATCTTTCAGTATGCTCTGATTCTCCCTGGAGGACAAAAATGCATTCTAAGGATGATCAATATTCCTCCGATGTACAGGTATTGTTCCTTAATAGTACATCCTGCAATAAACAAGAAGAACGCCCAAGGGAAATACGCACGTTGTAAGTGTGCGTTGTTGACGATAATAAGTTCCATTATTAGGGTTGTATAGAGCGCATGTCTTATACAGTAAATTTACCAGCGATGACATGAACATACTATAAAAGTATAAAACATAACCAGCACTGTCATCAATTTCAGCAGCCTCTAAGAATCCGGATGTGAGCGAGTCACATATCAATCTTTGCCCGGCAGTAAACTTCTATGTCTGCCCATAATAGGATACTTGAAAGTTTTACATATTTCAATTGTTCAAGCTCAAGAAATCATCGACTCAGTGTCAAACAGTTTGGCTCCTGGTGAGACTATCGGCATCTCATCAGACATCAGACTGTTTGAAAATGTCATGCATGTCCTCCTTGGGAATCTAAGGCCTAAAGAAAGTAAATAGTAAAAATAATGATGATAATGATAATGATACTACTACTACTGCTAATATTAATAATATTTTAATTACAGTAAAACCCTGCTAATGCGACCACCTAAAAGAGGTATACTTCTGGGTGCTAGATGCAGGTGGTAGCTTAATGCAGGACAAAAGTAATACAGGAGCTTTCTGCATTACTTTTGTCCTGCATTAAGCAACCACCTGTTTATAAAGACACCCATGTTTATTCATTAAGTGGTCGCATTACAGGGGTTCTACTGTAATTAAAAGATTATTAAAATTAGCAGTAGTAGTATCATTATTATTATCATCATTATTTTTACTATCATTACATGTGTATCATTATTAGGTGAAGTAGTAGTAATAATAGTAGTGGTGACAGTAGTAGTAGTATCAGTTATACCACCAGTAGTAGTTAGTAGTAGTAATAACAGTTGTAGTAGTAGTTGTAGTAGTAGTTGTTGTATTAGTATTAGTAGTAGTAGCAGTAGCAGTAGCAGTAGCAGCAGCATCAGTAGTAGTAGTAGTAGTAAATGTAGTAGTGGCAGTAGTAGTTGTAGTAGTAAAAGTAGTGTTATTAACTTATTAGTAGTAGTAGTAGTGGTGGTTGTAGTAGTAGTAATGGTAGTAGTAGTAGAAGTAGTAGTAATGGTAGTAGTGGTCACAACGTAGGGTTTGGTGGAGAAACGGCGATTTGAGTACGCACCTTTATCTGTTGCTCTGGTGACCGTCATCTCGGAAAAATACATAATGTAAGAAATATGTTATCAGAAGCTATACTGTTTTATCAAACACTGTTGTAATTTGCTGATCAGACACCATGTTTTCCATTCAAACCATTTGTTTTACATTCGAGTGTCAAGAGGAACTAGAAACCCACCATGTTTAACAAATTGAATGCTCACAAGTTTCATAAAATACATTTGGTTTACTTTAATCCTTTACTCCATGGCTATTTATGAAAGAAATAATGGTACCATGCGTATTACTTGGAAGAAGTTTTTTCATAACGGTATCAAAATACATCCTACTAGCAGCCGTCTGATCTGCACTCGTCTGATCTGCTTAACCCTTCTCTTGCTGAATTTTAAAATACATTTCTCCTTCTTTACCCATGCCCTGTTGTATAATTACATATATCTTCACTGTGTACACATATTTTGCTATGCAATCACCGCTGTGGAGTGCACTGGTTGCACAATCAACTTGTAAATAGTGCAGACCCAGATGAGACAGCTCCTGCAGGAGCTGTCTCATCTGGGTCTTCACTATTTACAGGTAGGTATATTGACGTGAATAGCAAGCGAAGGGTTAAAGGCGTTAAAAAGCGGAATAAAGGGTAACATTATCTGGAAACATTCGATCACAGGTGATAATAGATATCGTAACAAGGGTGAGTATGTCTTTTTATTATATAACAGCAGCACCATAGGGCGACATTGTATTGATATTGACCGCATCATCAAGAAATATTCATCATTCGACCAGACTTCCGTGGCAATCTTTTCTTATGCAAACGAGAGTACAAGTCAGCACTGACAAGGCAAAACAGATTTGCATGGAAAACCCATTACTTTAAAATGAGACGGTGAAAGAATCCCATGTGTAAAGCAGCGTAAATGGCAATATTCACCCAATCTGACAATGTAAGTCCAGCACGTGCGGACACTTTTACATGTGTGTATTTACAGACTGAATAATGATATTTCACAGATTCCGTACTAAATCATATTTAAATCTTGCGGAATGTTGATTGATTGTCTTTTACTAATGACCATCCGCAGACCAGCCAGGGTGGAATGTACAAGGTGTTGATCGCACATGACCCAGTTGGACAAGGCATTGAACATGTTTTACAACATCTGTTTGTTGGCATTTACAACAGGTTGAATCCAAGTCGAAATAAGGATAACTTATGGTCTTGCTATAGTACAAGTTGTCGACAGTCGTAAATAAAATATAATGAAAACTGCAAGCTGGAAGAATTTTAAGATGCGGGTTTATGCAAAAACATTTCTTTTGTGACACACTAGTGAAAACATTCTTCACAACGAAATCGTATGTAGCTCATACATTAATCCTTTACTCTATAAATATTCATGAAAGAAATAATGTATATATGAATATTTATCAGCTTTATTTTCAAAATGGCATGTGAACAAGAAACGTTTTGGTAGTGGCAGACACTGTGGAATCAGATCTATATACTTATATTAGTAAACCAGCCGACTCCGACTCTGTTTGTAACGGGTGGTAATAGATCTTGAACATGCGAGCTTTTTTCATTTGACGAACTCATTTTAGGTAAGTGAATAAAAGTAAGTGTATTAATTTAAGGTAAGTACTGGTGTGAAATATATTAACTTGGTCATTGTTTCTTTGGAAAAAAATCTGATCAATTCTATCACCTATATTCCAGAATACTGTATATATGTTTGAAACCTGGTTAATGATTTTAAAGACGTTTAGAGTAAGGAATTCGTGGCTGGTCAACATCCAAAGATTTGTGGTACTCAATTATCTGTGAAGGAATGAGTGGGAGCCACGTCTCATACAAGCAATTGCTGTAGTTGTTAATACTTTAAGGTTGGGTGGATAATAACCTTACGATCTGGTGTTTATAAAAACTACTTACGTTTGAAGCATAGTGGGTTCTACTTTCTGACGCATAAACTTACTTGGGTAAGAAGGCTTTTATTCGTATTGGTAATTTCTTAAAGTGTTTTGTCTGGTTCCAATAGATCAAATTTGTTTGATTCGAAAATTGTTCCACCAGGATCATATTTGGCATGACACGAGGCAGTAAGTTACGCAGAAATATTCGTTACACATAGTACACCCTTCAATTACTTAGAACACTACCGAGTGTTCTTAAAATAGTAAATAAGGACCAAACACTGCTTCATAGAGAATACAAACTTATAATCAATAAAATAATGTATAGAGATATACTGAGAGACCATAAAAACTTTAAATTATACTTGATGAATATTTATGTAAGAAATAATTACATGCGGAACTTTTATAAGCTGTTTTTATAATGTTACATAACCTTAACCAATCAGAACAAGTGCACGAGTGTCTCGTCATGAGAACTTTGTAAACAGTGAAGACCAAGCCAACGTTTCGCGCCGAATACGAACAGTGTGATTACCGTTTAATAACAACAGTGTATCATTATAGTTCAGAAACTACAGTTACAGTGCTCGGAACATTTATATTTCACATGTTTAGTTCTCCTGCTAGACAATTCAAGTACATGTAGTAGGAAAATAAACATGCCAGAAACGAACATTGTACATTGTACCACACTATACCCAAAGGCTGAGTGTTTAGACCATTTCCTACTCAAATTACAAGTGCCCGTAAGGTATTGATATGTTAGCAAGAAGTCTCGGGAGAAAATTACTGAGTGGCATTATTAGGCTACTACCGAGCATTTTGACCTCTAGGTTAATGTGAGACGCGACAAACAGTAATAAGCTGCTGAAACTTGCACTTTTCAGCAGATTTTGTCTGGGTGATAAACGAAAATAAGTCAACTTTAGAAACTAAATGTTCACGAATTATTGGCTGCATCCTGATATGAAATCACAAAAGGTTGTGTTTATTAACCCTGTACTCCACAGATTCTCCGTTTTATGCCTATGCAAAAAGAGTAGACTCAGAACAGACAGCTCCTATAGGACCCGTCTGATTGGACCTGCTCTGTTTGCTTTTAACATAATGTAGATCTGATTGTCTAGTATCTGTCACAATGAAAATTGTTTTTGTTCATAGTACCATTATAGAAATGCAGTGAATTAATTGCATGATGTCATTATATCCTGTCTGAATATTCAAGGAGTAAAGGGTTTAAACAGACATCAGACCGTTTCTTCTTATAATATGTTACTACGTTTAGAGAAACGGTGGCACCGAAAGAAACCCAAACAGGGCAGGTAGATCATCAATTAACTATTTCGCTACCACATTTCGCCATTTGCAAAATATTCGCCTGTTTCATGTTTCACTATTGAATATGTTGTCTTCATACTTGAAAATAATGTTTGATAATAGTATCAAACAGTTTATATCGGAAATTGATTAATGCATGATCATGTAGAAGCAGTCATACTACATATTTATGCAGAATCACAATATATGTAGACACAATCACTAAACATGTATAATCAGTCTCAACACATGTTCATTTAGACGCATAACACATATGGAAGTAGTTACAATACATGTAGAAAAAGTCACGATATATGCTCAGGTAGAAGCACCAACAACACATGATCATGCTCAAGCAGTCACAATACATGTAGCAGCAGTCACACTATATGTTCATGTAGAAGCAGTCACAATACATACTGAAGCAGTCACAATACATACTGAAGCAGTCACAATACATATATAAACAGTCACAATACATATAGAAACAGTCACAATACATGTTCATGTAGAATCAGTGGCAATGCTCACAATACATGTAGCAGCAGTCACAATACATATCCATGTGGAAGCAGGCATAATGCATATAGCAGCAGTTACAATATATGCTCATGTAGAAAGAAGGAAGAACTGAAATAGTATATTAACAGCCGTACCCGTGAAATAATTGATATATATATATATTTTAAAAAGCATGGCGTTACTTTTGACGTGTCTGTAAAAGTCATTTTTTAAAATCATTATGATAAATAAAGCATTTGCTCTATTTTCTATTTATCATAATGGTTTCAAAACTCTACACTTCTAAATAGTTCCTTTCCTCTGGAAAATTCTCCCTTTCGGTAGATTTATTCAAAGAGGTTGGGTCTAAACTTAGTCTAGGAGGGAATGTGTTAAAATAACTAAACCAGGGTCCATGCTTATAAAGCTTTTTAGTTGAGTCCGAGTTCGTTCTCAAGCTTTTGATTGGTCAGATTTGAGTTCTCAAGCTTTTGATTGGTCAGATTTGAGCCAAAGGCTCAAATCTGACCAATCAAAAACTTGAGAACGAACTCAGACTCAACTAAAAGTTTTATAAGCATGCATGGACCCAGTATTACCTACTGTGAAAAGTGTCATTAACCATTATCCAGCCAGATGCAAATTGGTCACACTTGCAAACAGCCTGGACCCAGAAGAGACACGTCTCATCAGAATCTATGTTGTTTGTCACCCAGAAAATCGTTTTCTAAATAATTTCCCTCATATAACGTGTTTTCAAGCATTTGCAAACAGAGTAAACCCAGATCAGACGGGTCCTATGTTTGCTAATGGAATTAGATAGACCTGTTTCTTTACTTTCTAAAATGGCTATAATATTCCACCTTCCATATTTCATTATAACTACCTTGTCCATGAATATTCAGAAGGTATTGACATTTGGAAAAAACCCATAGAACACGGAAAAGGTTATGGAATCGGAAATAAGTGAAAACTAGAGTAAAAAAAAGAGTAAAGTACCTAGTTATAGTCTACTTTCAGTCCGAATGACCGCTCAGCCGACTGTACATTTACTCCCCTGGTCATTGAGTCATTTGCCTACAATATTGAGCACTGCTAACATATGGCGCAATCATGCAGCCGCAGTACCGGCGTGTGACCCTCACAGGTACCCATTTTAACCCCTGGGTGGAGAGTATGTGCGGGTGGGAGACACGGAAAAGCGTCTCTGAAATTTCCGGGTGGGACTGGGATTTGAACCCCGGACCTCCGGACTGATAGTCAAGCGCGTTACCACTAGACCACCGCCACCTACATATAGGAGTTTAGGCACACAGTTTGTTTTCTGTCGGATAAGGGTTTAAATATTTACAGGACCGCCATGTACATCGATCATGGATTCCTATCCATTTTACAGCATACAACAATTAGTTACAGAAAGTTTCAAAAGCCTATAAAGTGTGATAATGACTTGGTACTGAATCATCCATCGGTTCCCACAAAGTTCCGTTACAAACCTTAGTTGTGCAAATGAAGACCGAAGACAGTGTTAACATGTATAAAACAGAAGACAGTGCTAACAGGTGTACAATCGAAGACAGTGTTAACAAGTACACAACTGAAGGCAGCGTTAACAAGAAGACAACAGCGTTAATAAGTAAACAGCCGAAGACAGCGTTAACAGGTATACAACTAAAGACGTTAACATGTATACAACTGAAGACATCGTTAACATGTATACAACTGAAGATAGCGTTAACAGGTATACAACTGAATACAGCGTTACCAGGTATACAATTGAAGACATACATGTACAACTACGTTTGTTTAAAATAGATAACAGTTAACAACTATTCTCTACTGCGGGTACTTTATTATTAATCAAAATGGCTTTAAACAGAACAGATAACATTACTTTTCAACACCCTGAGCAATTGGTGTCTGCGTATATTGTCGTCTGCTTCAATTCTATACAATTTCTTTTTAAAAACAGTGTCAGAGTGACATACAGTTTAGATCTTGAACAGACGCAGTGTTACTCGGCGTTTAATCTGGATCCAAACTGTTTGCAAAGGATATCACAGGTGTGACATTGTCAGCGAAAGTTAAGGCAGTACAAAATTAAAGCAATACTCTTCGATACACCAAAGAGTTCTGCATTAAGCACCCGTTATGATTAACCCTTCTCTTGCTGAATTTTAAAATACATTCCTCCTTCTTTACCCATGCCCTGTTGTATAATTACATGTATCTTCACTGTGTACAAGTATTTCGCTGTGCAATCACTGCTGTGGAGTGCACTGGTTGCACAATCAACTTGTAAATAGTGCAGACCTTGATGAGACAGCTCCTGCAGGAGCTGTCTGATCTGGGTCTTCACTATTTACAGGTAGGTATATTGACGTGAATAGCAAGCGAAGGGTTAAGAATTATACCTCGTTTGAGATGTCATAATAGAGAGGTCTATCTGGTCATGTAAATGAGGTGATGAATGAAAAGTGTCAATAAAGCGATGGTCGTGTAGTTCCTGCTGTTATGACGGTTCAGTCTACACGTTACATGAAAGACAAATGTGACGAAAATATAGATTGTTAAAAAGTTACCTCCCTTGTATGAATCTACTTCATTTACTACAGATAGTGCAATTCAAGCAGAGAAAGACTTTGAGGGTACTTATATACTGTTTATTTTCATTCTGATTTGATTTTATGATCATTAGACTTGTTAAACATAGACCCTATTATCTAATTATTATGAATATTCAGTTATTTCTACCTATTGAATTGATTTGTCACTAGACGCTCATTAAAAGATTAGCTACTGCTCAATCATTGGAAGGTTTCCCTAGATGCTTGGAGATCACTTTATAATGTCGCTAGGGGGCGCACATTGAACAGACCGGTATAAAATCAGCTCGCATCGACGAGAATGTTTAATCTGTTCTCTGTCTTCGGGCAGAGAGGTAGCCAGCTTGGTACATACTGGCGAACACGGGGACTTTAGACAAGTGCCTAGTTAACTCCAGCATTATTGCAATGCAGGGGCTCTGCTAGAACTAGTTCTGGGTCGCCGCTCGTTAATATCTACGCAAGGTCTTTAAAAGCTGACTTGTTTCATCCATTCCGGGATAGGTTTGGAGGTGTTTACAGACCAGGTTTATATGGTCTGGGAAGCAGGCTTCTGGCAAGCTGTATGGAAGCAGGTTTTTGGTAAAGTCAGACTTTTAAGCTTCGAAGCAAGTGTGTTGTGTGTTTTGGG
The DNA here is from genome assembly GCA_963576725.1 of Azorinus chamasolen. Taxonomy (NCBI): domain Eukaryota; kingdom Metazoa; phylum Mollusca; class Bivalvia; order Cardiida; family Solecurtidae; genus Azorinus; species Azorinus chamasolen. The sequence goes on from OY755236.1 coordinate 49,711,446, forward strand.
TCTGAGAAAGTAAGCTTCGAAGTCTGTGACAGTTTTTATTGTTTTGTACATCTTAAAGTGATTCTTTTTCTCAAATTAATGTTTGATTGTTTTAAAGGCAAGAAGCCGTATTTAATCATTGTAAATCATTTTAATAATTATAGTTTTGTATACATACATAAAGTTAGTTTAACAATCATATAGGCTAAGCAGCCCCAAGGAAAATTGTATATTTGCGTCTCGGAGCTCAGATAAGCTCGGTACACGTTACAAAATTTGGTGGCAGCGTAGTGGGATATAATTATAACCAACACCAGTTATATCTTACCCCTAGTCAAAAGCATGGCTTCCGGATTTCTTGATGAGGAAATCCAAAGCACGGACGCAAAGCTTCGAGAGCTCCAGACAAAGGCAGAGATTACGAGGCTTCAAACTGAAATTTCAATGCTAGAACAGCAATGTCAAGGTTCCATACAACAGTTTGAAACTCCAGTTAGACCAAATACCAGTGCAAGAAGAGAAGCATTAGGAACTGGTTTTGAAATGCCTCAACCAAGTCAAGCTAGGTCGCATATAAACATGCCCCTACAGACTCCTGTTATACATGGGTCTCAGAATTATGACTTGGAACCCATAAGACCAAGTCTTGTTAGATCAAATGTGTTAAAGCAGTTAACATCAACCCCTAAACCAAAATCTGAAGAGCAGGTTTCTAAGCAAACACAACAGACTAGTTTCAAGCAGGCTTGCACCAAAGTTAAGCCAGCCACATATGATGGTACAGGGTCTTGGAACGATTATAAGGCACATTTTGAGGCATGTTCCAAAATCAACTGCTGGTCAAACGAAGAGAAAGGCTTGTACCTTTCAGTTTCCCTTCGTGGCCAAGAGGCCAGGGTATTCTGAGTAATTTGGCACAGGACTCAAACAAATTTGACAAGTTGATGACAGCACTCAAGGAAAGGTTTGCTCCGCCAAACCAGGAAGATTTACATAGGGCTCAGCTTCGTGAGAGACGACAAAAAGCTTTCGAGTCACTCTCAGAGATGGCGCAAGATATCAGAAGGCTCGTAAACCTGGCCTACCCTTCAGCACCTGCTGATTTAAGGGATGTTCTAGCTAAAGAACAATTTATTGACTCCTTGGCAAGCTCAGATATGAGACTCAGAGTCAAGCAGAATAGACCAAAGGATTTGAACGACGCTGTAAGACATGCTATAGAGTTAGGAGCATTTATCAGGGCAGAAAGGAAAATTACAGAAGGCAAGGGTTATTTTCAGTCTGTTGGAGAGCCATCCTACACTGAAAACACAGATAAACTTGCTTCTGATGTGAAACAGCTGAAAGACGCTATGCCAGACCTCAAGCAAGGTTTTGAAAGCTTTAAAATTCAAAAAGATCGTGCTCAGTATAGCACAAGAGCCTCAGGCAAAAATTTCCGCACCCAGGGTGGGAAGTCATATCGTCCAAACGATCAAAGAAGAAAGTGCTTCAAATGTGGCTCAACTGCACATTTGAAACGAAACTGTCCAAAGGAAGACGACTTTAGGAAACCAAACCCCCTTCAAATACACATAGTGTTACATGCTCAAAACCAACAGGGTCGGGTTTGTTCATAACATCTACGATAGGCGGACTCCACGTCGACTGTCTGGTAGATACAGGAGCAACCCTGAGCATCGTTTCTTCTCGAGTATGGGACAGAATAGGGAAGTCAAATGTGATAAACTTCAGTCAGAAAATTGTGTCTGCATCAGGTACACCATTAAGTGTTCTTGGAAGAACTGAGATATCTATTGAAATAGACGGGTCGAAGTTCTCTGTTCCAGTGATAGTTGCAGATGTGGAAGCAGATATGATACTGGGTCTTGACTTCATGAAAGCATACAATGTAGGCATTGATGTAGCAAACACTACTTTGGCCATCAATGGGAAAGTCTGTTCACTGCACATCGCTGGTAAAATAGGATGTTTCAGAGTTGTGGTTCAGGAAAAGGTTTCATTGGAACCTATGTCAGAAACTGTGATTATGGGTAAGGTTTCTGATGCTCAGAACTTGAGATGTGAGGACTTGTACCTCGTTGAACCCTCTGAGAAGATCATGGAGAAAAGTGAGAGTCTCGTTGCTCGAGCTCTTGTAACAGCCGGAAAAACTGTGCCAGTGAGGGTCATGAATTTGTCCCAGGTATCGAAGACATATAATGTTGGAACAAACATTGCAACTGTTAGTCCAGTGACAGAGGTTCAAAGCCAGAAAACGGAGCCTAGCTTTGAAAAACAGTTGCCGGAACATCTGTTGGACTTGTACAACAGAAGTGCCGAAGGTCTGAGTTTAGAGAATCGTAAGCAGGTTTCGAGGCTGCTTCAAAAGCACAGTGAAGTGTTTTCAAGCTCAGATGAAGATCTTGGCAGGACAGGTATAATACGACACAAAATTTCTACGGGGAATGCGACACCTATCAAACAAAGATTGCGTAGGGTCCCAGCACATCTAACCCATGAAGCTCAAAAGCAGGTTTCAGAGATGCTAGAGAAAGATGTTATAGAACCATCAAAAAGCCCCTGGGCTAGTGGCATAGTTCTCGTGCAGAAAAAGGACGGCACCCAACGTTTTTGTGTTGACTACAGAAAGGTCAATGATATAACTGTGAAGGACTCGTATCCTTTGCCTAGAATCGACGAAAGCCTAGACCAGTTAGCAGGCTCAAAGTGGTTTTCCTGCTTAGACCTTAATTCAGGATACTGGCAAGTAGAAGTAGACCCTGAAGATCGGGCCAAAACAGCCTTTATCACAAGAGAAGGTTTATTTCAGTTCAAGGTCATGCCTTTTGGCTTGTGCAATGCACCAGCCACGTTTGAGAGACTTATGGAAACAGTCTTGGCAGGCTTACACTGGAAAATATGTCTGATATATCTCGATGACATCATCGTGACGGGAAAAACTTTCGATGAAATGGTTCAGAACCTCGATTCCGTGCTCCAAAGACTCCAAAATGCAGGCCTTAAATTAAAACCTAAGAAATGCAATTTGTTCAAACAAAAAGTCGAATTTCTTGGACACATTATTTCAGCTGAAGGCATATCCACAGATCCCAAAAAGACTGAATGCGTTCGCACATGGCCCATACCGACCTGTGTGAAGGAAGTCAGATCTTTTCTTGGCTTTTGTAGTTATTACAGGAGGTTCATTGAAAGTTTCTCTCACATTGCAAAGCCACTTTATCGTCTCACAGAAAAGAATGTAAAATTCGAATGGAGTCAGGACTGTGAAATGGCGTTTTCATGCTTGAAGGAAAGGCTAACAGAAAGTCCAATACTTGCACACCCAGACTTTACAAAAGCTTTTATTCTTGATACTGATGCAAGCAATGACTCTATTGGAGCAGTGCTCTCCCAGAAGATTGACAATAGTGAAGTTGTCATTGAATACGCCAGTCGAACTTTGACAAAATCAGAGCGCAAATATTGTGTCACAAGGAAAGAATTACTTGCCCTTGTACACTTCGTGAAATACTTCAGACACTATTTGATTGGTATGCCCTTCCTTGCTCGAACAGACCATGGTTCGTTGAGGTGGCTAACCAATTTGAAAAACCCAGAAGGTCAGGTTGCGCGTTGGCTTGAGACCTTGTCTTCATACAATATGAAAATTGAGCACATGGCTGGAAGGCTTCACGGCAATGCCGATGGAGTAAGCAGAATTCCATGCCGACAATGTGGTCTAGAGAACCATGGCGAAAACACAAGGCAGCATAAAGTGTCTTCTGTTTGTCCTATCTTGCATGAATCATTTGAAGATGACAAGAATAATGTTACATTACTGGAAGCTCAAGAAAACAGTGAAGACATAGAAACAGTGAAAGAGTGGTTGAAACATGGTCAGCGACCTGACTTCAAAGACATATCAAACAAAAGCTATTTTCTGAAATCACTGTGGAACCAGTGGCACCGCCTTGAGGTCATTGAAGAACTCTTAGTAAGGAAATGGAATGTGCTTGAAATATCTATTTCCTACTGGCAAGCGGTTGTTCCGTTAAGTTTGAGACGTGAGATTCTAAAACACTGTCATGACGTACGGGCATCTGGTCACTTGGGTGTAAAGAAAACACTCAATCGAATCAGACAGAGGTATTACTGGCCAGGTCTGCAAAATGATGTTCGGAGCTATATTTCAGGGTGTCAAGCTTGTATGAAACGAAAGTCACCTTCACCCACAAAGAAAGCTCCAATGCAAGTCTGTGGCAGTGGTTATCCCATGGAAAGAGTTGCTTTAGACATACTCGGTGAACTACCTAAGACAGAAAGAGGAAACAAATACATATTAGTCATTGCAGACTACTATACGAAATGGACTGAAAGTTTCCCAATGCCAAATATGGAGGCCAAAACAGTTGCTAAGATCCTTGTTGAAGAGGTTGTAGCACGATTTGGTGTACCCCGAATCATTCACTCCGACCAAGGTAGGCAATTCGAGGGTATACTTTTTCAAGAAATGTGCAAGTTACTTCAAATCGAGAAGACCAGGACAACGCCATATCACCCGCAATCAGATGGTATGGTGGATAGGTTCAATAAAACCTTGGCCTCAATGCTGAGCATGTATGTTGATGAAAACCATCGGGACTGGGATGAACAGCTCCCCTATGTAATGATGGCATACAGATCCTCCCAGCATGAAACAACCGGCATGACGCCAAACATGCTTATGCTCGGGAGAGAAAGTTCAACACCCCTTGATCTCCTGTATGAGATGCCACCCAGTGTTAAGAAGATTCCACCAAATCAGTGGGTCTGGGAGTTGCAGGAAACCCTAGAATCTACTCACAATCTAGTTAGACAAAGCACTGGCCAGGCAATTCTAAGGCAAAAGAAATACCATGATATGAAGCTAGCTTTCGAACAGTTTCAGACAGATGACATGGTATACGTGTACTTTCCAGTCAAGAAAATTGGGTGTTCGTCCAAGCTGACTTCTTACTGGAGAGGTCCTTTCAGAGTAGAACAAAAGATCTCTGATGTTTTGTACAAGGTAGGTTGTGGTTACTCAGGTACTCCACAAATTATTCATGTAGATAAAATTAGAAAGGCTCACTCCCAGCTCTTGCTGAATGAAGAAGCAGCAGAGACATCAGAAAATCAGACAGTTACAGTAGAGAAAGGTAGGGAAGAGGTAGCTTTTTCAGAGCCTGATGTTGATGAAGCTGAGGTTATTCTCCCAGAGTCTGAAGATCAAGTAAGTAGGTTCGGGAGAAAAAGACAAAAGCCTGCCTGGGCTAAAGATTATACTTTCTCTCTTTTCAGAGCAGAAATGCCGAACACAAAGATTACAGCCCGTAAAGATGTACTCTGTTTCCACTGCAAAGAGAAATTTCCAGCTGCGCAGTACTCTGAACACATCAAAGACTGCTGGGGAAAGAGACTGACCTGCACTCACTGCGGGAATACTTTCAAGGAGATGTTGTATCTGAAACGACACATTAGGAACTTTCATGGCTCAGAACAACAAAAGTGTGCCTCAGTCAGTTTAAGGAATGACAGTGAATCTGATTGGGATGAAAATCCAGACGTTATCATTGAACAAGATGACTTGGACAGCAATGAACTTTATTCTGGCAGAATGAAGCGAAAGGCGACTCGCCCAGACCCGGTCAAAGCACCAGCAAAGTCTGTTAGAACAGAGACCGTGACAAGTGATAGTATGACCACAAAGTCAATGGAATTACCTCGAGCATGTGTCAGAGAGGCAGAAACACATCGAAGTGTATCTGTGCAGGTTGGACATTAACCCGTGAACACATCAGAGGCAGAAATTCAGGTTGGAGTGAAACACGCTGACACTGCTTGTCAAGCAAATCTAATGGCTGGGATAATACCTGAAACAGTATATCAGTGTCATACCTGTGACATTGCTTTCAAGAGCCAGGCCATGATGTCCATACACCAGGGTTGTCACACAATTGGTCAGGAGCTAAAGTGCAATGTGTGTGGTATTACTTGTGAGGACAAGATGTCCTTCTTCATTCATATTACCATGGGCCATAGGCAGTGAAGGTTTAGTTTTACCTTTGGTTTCACGGGTAAAAGTTGAATTCTGCCAGTGCAGATATTCCAAGATGACTCTTTAAATTGCCAGTTTTTACAGTTTTGTTTTACAAAGTTATTTTTATAAGACTCATCCAGGTCAGGTAGACCAAGCTTAGTTTAGGTTATTCTTTTTGTTAGTTTTTTGTTTTTTGTTTTTTGTATATTAAAAGTTGACATACCTTTACTTTGTTTGTTTTGTCATAGATATCAGTCGGGACGACTGAACCCGAAGGCGTGGGTAATGTGACGAAAATATAGATTGTTAAAAAGTTACCTCCCTTGTATGAATCTACTTCATTTACTACAGATAGTGCAATTCAAATATCAAGCAGAGAAAGACTTTGAGGGTACTTATATACTGTTTATTTTCATTCTGATTTGATTTTATGATCATTAGACTTGTTAAACATAGACCCTATTATCTAATTATTATGAATATTCAGTTATTTCTACCGACTGAATTGATTTGTCACTAGACGCTCATTAAAAGATTAGCTACTGCTCAATCATTGGAAGGTTTCCCTAGATGCTTGGAAATCACTTTATAATGTCGCTAGGGGGCGCACATTGAACAGACCGGTATAAAAGCAGCTCGCATCGACGAGAATGTTTAATCTGTTCTCTGTCTTCGGGCAGAGAGGTAGCCAGCTTGGTACATACTGGCGAACACGGGGACTTTAGACAAGTGCCTAGTTAACTCCAGCATTATTGCAATGCAGGGGCTCTGCTAGAACTAGTTCTGGGTCGCCGCTCGTTAATATCTACGCAAGGTCTTTAAAAACTGACTTGTTTCATCCATTTCGGGATAGGTTTGGAGGTGTTTACAGACCAGGTTTATATGGTTTGGGAAGCAGGCTTCTGGCAAGCTGTATGGAAGCAGGTTTTTGGTAAAGTCAGACTTTTAAGGTTCGAAGCAAGTGTATTGTGTGTTTTGGGTCTGAGAAAGTAAGCTTCGAAGTCTGTGACAGTTTTTATTGTTTTGTACATATTAAAGTGATTCTTTTTCTCAAATTAATGTTTGATTGTTTTAAAGGCAAGAAGCCGTATTTAATCATTGTAAATCATTTTAATAATTATAGTTTTGTATACATACATAAAGTTAGTTTAACAATCATATAGGCTAAGCAGCCCCAAGGAAAATTGTATATTTGCGTCTCGGAGCTCAGATAAGCTCGGTACACGTTACACAAACAAGCACCACTTTCTTACACACGGTTATGCATTACATATACCTCTGTCGTTGGCTCAGAAAGTAGTCCAAAATCACATGATGTCACTGTGTTCGAAATAGCGAAACTAACTCCCGTACAAAATAGACAGTAAATTGTTAAATGTGTGTTTCGTTGACAGTTCAAGGGAAGAAAATCAAAAGGCGGCGGATTTTCCAATAAGTTATGTGCCCTTTTGGGTTATAGCAGAATTTTAGTGCCCTTATAAACCATTCGGAATCTACAGTTTGTAGAAACAATATTCAAAAAATTGGGCAGACATCATTCCATTTTGTTCGTTTACATATGTGCAATAATCGAAGCGTAAAGCGGCATGAAAATAGACCGTCAAATATTCTCTGAAATTAAACCGTTTTTATGATAAAATAAAAACTATTTGTTCTTGATTCAGGCTATTTTAATTTAAACTATCGACTCAGATAACCTTTAATTTAAACTATCGACTCAGATAACCTTAAAACACAAACCATTGGTTTTGCCAAGACTCTTGTCATTGAGCACATCGCAAAGGTGTATGTGAGAGAAACGAACGACAACTCTGCAGGAGATTGAACAAGCACCAGTATTCAGATAAATCTGATAGCAATAGAATGAAAAGCAATTATGGCAATACTCCACTGTAGACGACATGTAAGCTATCAAACGAAATTGGTTGTTTGAAAGTGACATAATGAAGAAAGTGTCTACTTAAATTGACAATTCCTGGGACGTCATTTGGCCACAAACATTTACAGACTGTTAGAAATTCACTAGAGAGTGATGTACACGGATCAGATGGTTATTAGTCCTAATACTGACTGACATCTATCTCCTGGTCATATGAGAGCATGCGATTTGCAAAGACCCATTACTCTTTGTTGTCTGCAATATGTGTTCAATGCTACAAAGTTCTTCCCTTTTCCTCCGACACAAACTCAAATAGTTTTAAAAAATGATTAGACGCCGAATCACTCGGGGCCTCATCTGGAGCGAAACTGTTTAGATCGGTAACCCCAGATTTGCAATAGCCAACGAAAGAGTTAACCATTTCCTTCATGTAAGCGTGTTTTCATGCATCTTCAAACAGAATAGACCAAGATCAGGGTTTGCTCTGTTCGCTAATGGAATTTTGAAAGATTTGTTTTTTTAGTCTCTAAAATAGCTACAATGATCAATCTTCTATATTTCATTATGACTATTTTGTACATGAATATTCGGTGGGTATTGGGAATAAATATGGAACAGGGAAAGAGTTAAACGAAATCCAATAATTAGTATTTAGAGCAGGTGGCAGTTTCACGCCGGACGGAGTGGTGCAGTAAAAAATCAAAAAGGAGCTTTTGGTTTGTATTAGTAGTTTTCAGGAACATGACAAAATACGTTGTTTAGAAACCATGACTTAAGTGACATTGTTTGTTGCTTTGAGATAACAGTGCAACTAAGACGTTTCATGTTCAGTTTGTATCGCTTTAGAAGTCGATAGCTGATGCAAACTATTCTTGACGTGATGTTTGATCATTGTACCCACTTATATATAATCCTTATTAGAGCCTCTTCATGGTTACAATCATACAAAGACAAACATATAGCTATAAAGAAAACATGTCATTCATACTTGAATTACAAGAAACTATAAATATATCAAATAGAATTGAAATAGAATAGATTTTTTTTTATTATAGTGACATGTGATTTACAAATGCATATATGTACCAAACAAAAATTAAAGTATAAACTTTACCCGGCCCTATTATATGGGCCTATATGTCACCTTCAAACTTATTCGTATTAAATAAACATGTATACAAAAATCGTAAATATAAACATAATTGATCAGTTTATATACCTAGATATATCGCAGTGGGGAATATAATCATATCAAAGTTCTGGTTGGTATCGGTAGAAAATCTACTGTAAACCCTGGTTGTATAATAATATTCCCCTGTGTAGATAAGCCTTAACAATAAAACTACTTTTCTTGTATGATCATTATTCTGTTTTGATTCACCTAAGTGCAAAACTGCAATGTCATTCAGTATAACATCAAATACCTGGGCCCTTACTTCACTGTATTGTTTACATGTTAAGAGGAAATGAGTTTCGTTTTCTATGGTCATGGTATCACATAATACTATTCCATACATATTGCACTATACCTATATATAAGTTAAAGAGTATATAGCAAACAAACGCCCGTGCATTTACGAGTACATGTATTTGTTTGATTAAAAACTACTTAAATTAGAAAAAAGATAAAAAACTGAATTCAGATCAATCGGTCAAACAAGCCATATTACAAAATGTTCTTAAGAAAACGATTATTACCTCAAATCAGATTTGAGATAAACTGATTAACAGAGACTTTATACCTGAAATAAAAAGCAAGTGCTTAAACATGTGTTATGCCATTATTAACAATAAAATAGATCAACATTAATTTAAATCTGACACTTGGAAATCGGTAGAATTTCGTCATCATGATGTAAAGGTTTAACATTTGCCTTTAAGACTTAGCCATCGAACCCAAACTTCGAAAATGAATTAAGAACTAGCGAGGTGGTAACACAACGCATATATAGTCTGGTTGAAATAAATTATCCTCACTTTTTATTCAGATTTCGTTTGACATTGACATAATTTGGCAAGACACCAGACAATAATGCTCGAAATTACTGTTTTCACGTATCCTTATTTTAAAGCCTATTTAACAGAAATATCTAAACTACCATACAAAGAGCGGAGTACATGTACCACAGCACGGAGAATAATAACTTTATTATCATTTGTAGAATAATATACAGCATGTAATATGAGACATTGTCTTTGTACGGCTGAACGTTTCTCTCTAATATTGTCTTTTCCTGATTAATGGGCTACAAATTACACGTTGGCATCAAATAACGCTTTGAATGCTGAATTTTCAAAGTGGAAGGTCCATTATTTTTTGCCGATAGAGTCAATTCAGTATTCAATAGTAAACATGTAACAGACATTGGATTGACATTACAGTGCAGGCACTGATCAGAGTCTTCTAGAAGCCTCTGATCTGGATATACACTGTTTGCAAATACAAGTATACTTTTTTCATCTTCAGGTGGTTAATCAGATGGATATTGTAGATCAGATTTCTAACGACAACGCTGTAATGGATGTAGCCTTGAAATTGTGAGGCAGATGAGCTGTTGTGAAACTTCATCAGAATCCAATCTGTTAGACACCCTGCTTGTATGTTTGTAGAAAGAAGCATACTAGAATAGGGTATAATGCAAAACATGTTGGTGTTTAAGTTGGTGATATGTTTTAGTTTTGAAACAGCTATTTACACCGTTTGCACTGTTATGTGTTCTGTTACAATTCAATCTGCATCCACGTGATCAACGGCTAAGCCAGCAGTTGGGAAATATATTGGCATCGATTATATCATTTGCGATAAATCCATAACGCCTTTGTTCTTATCAACAGGGATCTTTTCGTATTTAACTTACAAGTTTGCTAAAGCGATATCATTGTTAACCTAGGGGGAAGTATTACCGTCCGGCATTATCAGACTGAAATACGAAGCATTTCCGATCCTGGATGTGTTCAGATGTTTGCTTGTGGAATATTGTCCATTTAACCCTTTGCCCTAATATAAACGTGTTTTCACGCATTTGCAAACAGAGTAGACCCAGATCAGACGGCTCCTCTAGGAGTCTGTTCTGTTTGCTGATGGAATTTGAAAGATCTGTTTATTTACTTTCTAAAATGGCTAAAAAGTTCCACCTTCCATATTTCATTATAACTACTTTATTCATGAATATTCAATAGGTATTGAAATTTGAAATAAACGTAGAACAGGGAAAGGGTTAACCCTTTACTCCACGTACGCGTTTTTAACGACTTTGCAAACAGAGTAGACACATTGAACGGCTTTTTCAAGAGCCGTCTGATCAGGATTAGCTGTGCTGGCTAATGAAGGAGATAACTCTGATTTCACAAGTTTCTGCCATGGCCAAAACAGCATGTTTTATATGTAATTACAAGTAATAAATCTCATTTTTACACAGACATGTATCTGGTAACGACTTAAAACTACAATTACAGGCATTAATTTTCTGTTTTTGAGGCATACATTAAACTTTATCAACACGATAAAATAATATCGGGAATACGTATTAGTTTCATTAGTAACAGTTGCTTGCTTGAGGTTTGCCATTCATGATTAGAAGTAAAAATAATCATAACCGCACCGGCTTGTCAGGTCGATAGAGTAAAACCTCCCTAATACAGTCATCGAAATTATGTCAAATTGTGGGTTTTAAATAAAGGTGATAGCAGGCAGTAGCTCAATGCATGACGAACATTATACAGAAAGTTCACATTACTGTATTTTTGCATTAAGCAATCATCTGCTTGCACCTGTATTTAATTTATCCAAATCAGTGATCGCTTTACAGAAATTTGCCATAATTTTGGAAACTTCATGTAATACTTGATCATGTAAAATTATACTTCATTTGTACATATTCGTCATTATTTCGTTAGCCTGCCACTGATCTTTATTTTGTGAAAACCGTCCTCTATATCGGGCATATACGCATATTTGTTTATTCTCTTGATGTGACGTCCAGCATGGCTCCCAAGCACTTCGCTTCCTTGCATAAGGTAGAATAAAAGTACAAAAATGAGTCATGCAGGAAACACCACATACAGAACAAACAGTCGCCCGAACAGCAACACAAGGAAACAGCAAATGTACATAAATATAAAAACAACAAGAGACGCACAAAGACAAAACAAACATACAATAGGAGGAAGATGGAAGTACCGCCTAATATTATTGTAACAACCGTAAGCATAAAATATTCCATATACAAACATAATACAATGCGTTACGTTGGAATGTTGTATTTGTTAAATATGATGACCGCTGTTATTCAAAACTCATATTTTGCACATTTTAAAAAACATAAATAAACAGTACTGCCTACTGTTATTAGGTATGCATAACCGCCATGTGCATCGATCATAGATTCAAATGCAGTTTACAGCAAACTCAGAGATATCTGTATCTGTATCTATACGTCATAGAATCCTATATATGTTTTTACACGACGGGTGAGAAGAGACGCCACTATCATTGGCGATGATCTCGTAGGGCTGTCTTGAAAGCCTCTACGGAATCAGCATGCACTATGCTGCCAGGCAGTTTGTTCCATTGCACCATAGGGTCTACAAAGAATGAATTCCTGTAATGAGGGGTCTTGCTATTTGGGACTGCCAACCCTCTTGAGTTGTTGCATACTTGGTTTTCTATTATGTTTTTTTACGTCCGGTAGCTTTGATGTGAGAGGTCGCTTCTTGATTCAACTTCAAAAGTATCAATCAGTCTGATAATAATTTGATACTGAAACATCCATGGGGTACTCCGTATTATTCTGTTACAAACCTTTGTTATGCAAATGAAGGCTTAAGACAGCATTAACAGATAAACAATTACGTTTGCTTGGAAAATAGTACAGTACAGTAGAGCCTTCCTAATCGGCCATTCATTTATTGAAAACAGAGGTCTTAAAAGCTTAATGCAGGACAAACGTTATGCAGAAAGCTCCCATAGGAGCTTTTTGCATTACATTTGACCTGTATTTAGCTGCCACATGCCTTACATACCCATAATCAAACCTCTTTTTTATGGCCACTTAAGACACTTTCTACTGTAGTCTTCTCTGTTGCGAGAACAAAACGGTTTTAAAAAGCAAGTGACTGTTTAATGCAGTACGTAATTAATGCCAGAAGCTCCCATATGTCCTGCAGGAGATTCTGCATAACGTTCGTGATGCATAAAGCGCATACTTGAACTAGTGGTCAAGAATTAGACTTCTTTAACCCTTTACAATAAATAGTACCTGTTCAAATTCGGATCTGATGCAATGTTTACTACTTCCGGTTTGATACAGCTATTTTAGAAACTATTGACCGTGTAAACAGATTGGATCCTGATGAAAGGCCGAGTTACTCGGCGTTCCATCTGTATTCAAGCGCTTTGTAAATGTGAGTCAGGTCGCTAATAACAGGTTCAACCCGTTCCCTGGTCTTTGTTTATTCCAAATTCCGATATCTACTCATTGACAAGATGGTTAACATGAAATATAGAAGGTGGGAAATTGTAGCCCTTGTAGAAAGTAATAAAGGGACAACTCTTTTACATTCCACTAGTAAACAGAACAGGCCCTGACTAGACGTCTCTACTCTGTTTGCAAATGCGTGAAAATACGTTTATATGAAGGAAAGGGTTAAGGTTAATTTATTTGTGAATATTTACATTCGCCCTGCAACGTCCTTATATAACCTTATTCTAAAAAGAAAGTTGCATCTTCCCATGAACGTTCATTTCAATACCGGTTTGAGTCGGTTCTCCTTTTCCCAGAATTCCGCTGTGTAATTTGTGAAATGTGGCATCTTCTTACTGAGAATTATCGCTTGAATACATAATATTGCCAACTTTAACAGCCGTGGCGTATCAAAATATATTATCAAGTAATGAGTGAAGCATGAATAAGTCAATGTCCTTACCGTTAACAAAGGAAAATCCGAGAATAAAATCCAACGTTGTGACCCGCTTTCGATCAAGCATGGCGGGTGAGTAAATTGGCTTCGACACCGCGACCTACATTTAAGAAGATGCTGTAATACCAACATTTCGTAAATATATATGATTTGAAATATCTCGATAATCTTTTCTTTAAACATAGCTGGACAATTTACAGATTAAAATCTTGTATTCATTCTATATTTATAATATGTGTTTGGGACTATTTTTCATACCATATATAGAGATCCTACTACGTTAGAAACGAACCTGGCAACGACCTAGATAGCGGCTATTACGTGACCGGTATATAATATTTAAAAGAAATCCGTTGAAATATAAGAAATACAATGGAATATAAATATAAGAAATAAATGACGTGCTCCCGGTGTTCATGAGGTTATGCAACGCATAGCTTTACGAGCAAAGATTCACGTGAAGCCCTTCGGGCTTCACTAACTTTGCTCGTAAAGCTATGCGTTGCATAACCTCATGAACACCTGAAGCACGTCATTCATTTCTTAAATGAGAAGTTGAATTAACATAGGCAGTAGTGACAATGATCTAATATATACATGTATTCCCAACAAATATAAGGTAATTACAAGTTTCGGCTTTGATATATCTAACGTTATGACGGTTCAGTCTACACGTGATATGAAAGCAAAACAACTACCATTATTCAGATAAATCTGATAACGATAGAATGAGAAGCAATTATGGCGACGTTACACTGTAGACGATATGGAAGCTATCAAATAAAATGTATTGTTTGACAGTACCATAATGAAGAAAGTGTCTACTCTGGTTGATAATTCATGGGTCGTCCTTTGGCCACAAACATTTACAGACTGTTAGAAATTCACTAGAGAGTGATGTACACGGATCAGATGGTTATTAGTCCTAATACTGACTGACATTTATCTCTTGGTCATGTGAGAGCATCAACCCTTACAGAGCAGAACACACGTCACTTATGCCTTTTGCAAACAGTGTGGACGCAGATGATAGGGCTCCTAGAGGAGCCCTCTCACCAGGGACTGCACTGTTTGTCATGTAACACTTTTCTTTAGAAAAATCCCCATATATACACTATAAGCTTGGCCTGTTTGAATTGTATAATACTTCATTTGAAAATTCAGCATAGTAAGGGTTAAATGCTTTGTAACGACCTTTAACGTTTTCGTTGCCACACATGAGCAATATGGATCGTCTGATATCATTTTCATTGTTTATTTTCCCCCTTCCCGTTACAGACCTTAAAGTGGTTTGGAATCTGATGAGACACCTTGCTACTTGGTGTCTCATCTAGATCCAACTGTTTGAATAGGTAATCACAGATTCGACACCAGCAGCAAAAGAGTTAAAAGAATCTAATTACCAGTATTTAAGGTCGAACGAGATGAAGAAAACACAAACAGGAAATTTTAGTGTGTTTTAGCTGTTTTTCCGGAATATGGCAAACTACGTTGCTTAGAAACTATGCATTAAAAGAAACAGTACATACACAGACAAAACATTGTTGACACGAGGTTTGATCATTGCAAACACTGTTTCATACGTGAGAAAGGATGGGGTGGGGGGAGGGGTCGGCTACATACACAGGAACTCTCCCTGCATCTCTGGTTTACTTAACACGATGAGATTTATTATACTCATTCACTACCATGTCCTCACTCCGGTCCAGCCAGTCCCAGCACAAGCCACATTTGCTTAGAGCTAAGCGAGTAATCCATTAACACCATTTTTTAAAAAACAGTTTACCTGATAGAGACGCCTTTTAACGTCTTTATGCAAACAGGGAAGACCCTGATTAGACGGTTCCTGTAGGATCCGTCTGATCAGGGTATACTCTATTTGCATATGGAATACTATAGATCTGATTCTACAGAATCTGCCATGGTCAAGGATTCTTATTTCCAATAACCATTATAATATTCAACTAATAATACATTCATGATGTCGTCATTTCCTACTTGGATATTTATGAGGTAAAGGGTTAGCATTTCCCTTCAATAGTGCCAGCCTGGATCTAGGCCATCGAGTCCCGGCCTTGAAAGCGAACTAAGAACGATCAATATGGTAACAAAACGCGAATAGTCTGGTTGAAATAAATTATCCACTCCATTTATTCAGGCCCTCTTTGATATTGACATGATTTGGCAAGATACCAGACAATAATGTACGAAATAACTGTTTTCACGTCTCCTTATTTTAAAGCCTGTTAACTTAAAGATCTAACCTACTATACAGAGAGCAGAGTGCCGCCGCACTGAAAATAATAACATATCATTTGTGGAAGAATATACTGCGTTCATTTTGTCTCTTAGAACCATAGTATTTGTACGACTGAACGCTTCTCTCTAATACAGTAAAACCTCTCTAAACTGGACGTTAAATTTAGTATAAATATCGGTCTTGGAGACAAATGGCAGCTTAAATGCAGGGTGAAAGTCGTGCATAACGCTACTCTAGGAACTTTCTGCATGATTTTCAATCTGCATTAAGCAGCCGCCTACCTAAAACTATCTTAATTTCTTCTCTACTGGAATTCCGGTGTTGATGTGTTCTGCTGTATTGTCTTCTCCTGATTAATGAACGACAAAGCACACGTCGGCATCAAATAACCATTTGAATGTTGAATATTCAGCGTGGATGGTCCATCATTATTGAACGATATCAAGAGTATCATTCATTTAATCATTCTCTTGCTGAATTTTAAAATACATTTCTCCATCTTTATCCATGTCCTGTTGTATAATTACATATATATTCACTGTGTACAAGTATTTCGCTGTGCAATCACTGCTGTGGAGTGCACTGGTTGCACAATCAACTTGTAAATAGTGCAGACTCTGATGAGACAGCTCCTGCAGGAGCTGTCTCATCTGGGTCTTCACTATTTACAGGTAGGTATATTGACGTGAATAGCAAGCGAAGGGTTAAGAGAAAATTGAATGACAAATGGTACAAACACTGATCAGAGGGTTGTTATATGGTCTGGATATACACTGTTTGCAAATATAAGTACACTTGGTTATCGCCTTCAAGTGGTTAATCAAATGAAAATTGCAGATCAGATTTCTACTGACATTGGATGTAACTCAGGAAAATTATTATTGAAGTTGTGGTTAGATGAGACACTGTATAACTTCATATGGATCCAAATTGTCAGCTACTCTGATTGAATGTTTGTAGAAGAACAACAGGCTAGATTATGGTATTAACACAAGGCATGTCGGTATTTAAGCTGGTACTATTTTAAGTTTTTAAACAATCATAAAACCCTTATAAACCGGACTTCTAGTAGAGAATAATTTAGATACTTTAAGGTAGGTTACTGCTTAATGTAGAGTGAAGGCCATGCAGAAAGTTCATAGGGGACCTATACTGAATTTAACGTCCGGTTTAGAGGGGTTCTACTGTATATTGTGGCCTCTGGAACGATTCAATGTTGCATCCTCGCGATCAACGGTTTTAACCCTTTCCTTCATATAAACGCCTTTTCAGGCATAAGACCCAGTAGACGGCTCCTATTATCAGGGCATGTTGTTTGCTAATGGAATTTAATAGATGTTTCTTTACTTTCTAAAATGGCTACAATGGTCCTCCTTTTATTTTCCATTATAACTATTTTGTCCATGAAGATTTATTAAAATTTGAAATAAAGGTAGAACAGGGATATGGCTAAGCCAGCAGTTGGGAAATCCATTGACGTCGATAAATCATCTGCGATAAATCAATAAGGAATTTGTATTAATCAACAGGGATCGGTTCGTATTTAGTGTACACGTTTAAGCGATTGCTTATAGTAGCGTTAGAAAGAAATTCTAGGAAGAATTCACCGACTGGTATTATCAGACTGAAATACGAAGCATTCCTGATCTTGCATGTGATTTAGTGGACAATGTTCCGTTTATCCTTGATCCCATAGATACAGTAAAACCTCTCTATAACGGCCACTAAGTTGCATCAAGTATTTTGTGTTAAAGACAGGTGGCTGCTTAAAGCAAGGTGAAAGTAAAACAGAACGCTCCTACAGGAGCGTTCTGCTTTACTTTAACCTTGCTTTAAGCAGCCACCTGCCCTAAATGCTAACTAATTAACACAATTTAGTGGCCGTTATAGAGATGTTATACTGTACATCTTTTTAATACCTTTGTAAGCAGAGTAGACCCAGACCAGGGTCTGCTCTATTTGCTTAAGGAATAATATAGATCTGAAACTACAGTTTCTGCTTCGGTCGGGAAAATTCCTGCGTTTACATGTATATGTCATTATGAAAATTAATATGATAAATATTCATAATGTCATTATTTCTTGTTTGAATATTCATGAAATAATTGGTTAATCGGTCGATTATTATTCGAGCAGGAAAATACAATAATTCATGGGTGTTGATTGTTTTGGTAATTCTAGAGTGTATTTAACCTTTGCAAATAAGTGAACATCTGAAATGCGTCACAATGCGCATACATGTATAAGTGGAATACATGTAACACACCATAGTTTAAACCTTTACTCTATGAATATTCATGTAAGAAATGATGACATCATTAATATTAATTAGATTAATTTTTGAAATGGCATATAAACACATGACTTTTTTTTACCAAAGCTGAAACTGTATTCAGATCTATATTATTCCGTAAGCAAACAAAGCATACCCTAATCGGACCCGTCTCATCTGGATCTACTCTGTTTGTAAATGCATAGAAAGGCATTTATGGAGTTAATGGCTAATGATACAGTCTATTCAGTATGAAAAGTTTAAATTATTGTGCATTGATATTGAATGACAAACAATGCAGATACCGAACAGAGAGGAACCATCTGATCTTGGTCTATATTGTTTGCAAATGCCAGTACATAGTTAACCCCTTTTAAACTGGAATTCCAGTAGAGAAGAAATTATATACTTTAAGCCAGGTGACTGCTTAATGCAGGGTGAAAATCATGTAGAAAGCTCCTAGGGGACTTACACGCTGCATTAGGCTGCCACCTGTCTCCAAGACCGATATTTATAATACAGTAAAACCTCTCTATAACGGCCACTAAATTGTGTTAATTAGTTGGTAGTTAGGGCAGGTGGCTGCTTAAAGCAAGGTAAAAGTAAAACAGAACGCTCCTATAGGAGCGTTCTGTTTTACTTTCACCTTGCTTTAAGCAGTCACCTGCATGTAGCACAAAATACTTGATGTAATTTTGTGGCCGTTATAGAGAGGTTTTACTGTAAACTGAACGTCTGGTTTAGAGGGCCTTTTCTAGCTTATGGCAAATACCGTAATCAACAGTATTTACATTCCTATAGTTTTCATTACCTCATTTCTGATACTGAATACATCAAGAGATGTCAGATAATGTTTGGGATTCCAGTGTACTGAATAAATATTAAAGGATGCCGTTATGTACTTGAATGGCTAATAACATGTGTAACAAACATATTTCTCAAAATTGCTTTATCTGAAAACAGGTAGCACGTTCCAGCTGATTTTGTAATAGACATGCACGTAGAAACTCACCAGGCATACTCACCCTATAATTAACCCTTCGCTTGCTGAATTTTAAAACACATTTCTCCTTCTTTGCCCATGCCCTGTTGTATAGTCAAACAACTAGGTCTGACGGGTCACGGGTTCGCCGAGTCCATTTTTAAGGGAGATCAGCATTTCGGATATCCACGTGCCATTTATAAAAGAAAATGTTCAGTTATAGATATAAAGAATAAGCACATTTGTTATCGGAAATATAGCCTAGTGGATAAGTCGTAGGACCATAAAGAAGTACATGATCGGCGAACATTTTGTTAGGCGCAGGTTCGAGTCTGGCATCAACCTAAAATATTTTTTTTGCTAAAAATATTAAAGAAAGTCCCCTTAAGAGCATTAGTTTTGTTGTGCATTAAGAAGCCGCCTGCACAAGACATTTGCTAAAACTTATGTTGATAGCAACGATTTATTATTGAAAATATGGCTAATATAGGACTCGAACTCAAACAAAGGCACCCTTCCCTAACATTGACTATATAATTACATATATCTTCACTGTGTACAAGTATTTCGCTGTGCACTCACTGCTGTGGAGTGCACTGGTTGCATAATCAACTTGTAAATAGTGCAGACCCTGATGAGACAGCTCCTGCAGGAGCTGTCTCATCTGGGTCTTCACTATTTACAGGTAGGTATATTGACGTGAATAGCAAGCGAAGGGTTAATATACATGCACTGAAATTTTGAAATATTTGTCTATAAGGTTTGTTTTTCCACACTGGTATAGCAGCAGGTCTTTGTGCCGTGGCTATGTTGTTTTACCTCTACTTAGCGATTCATTCATTTTACACAACTTATTTGGCTGCACACTACGCCTCCATACATTCACGGAAGACTCTCCCGATCCAGTGAACTAATCTACGTCAAATGAGCGTATCGGAGACGTGTCCAGCGAAAACACGTTGATATAGTCGTCGTTACTTACTATGTGTTACAGATCACGGACGTCTGTGTGTAGTTCCTTGAGTGTGTTTAGGTCTGTGATAGAAACCTTGAAAATGTATGTGTTATAGACAAGCAATTGACACTGTAATGCTGTTGCTCTATTTTGTGTGTCAGTTGTTTTTTGCATGTGCGTCCGTGCATGTATGTGTATGCGGGTCTTGTGTTATGTTGTATTGTATCGTGTTGTGTTGTGTGGTATGTATGTGCGCGTATGTGTGCCCATGTGAGTGCGCGTGTGTTTTTATGCGTGTATGTGACAGAATGAGAGAGAGAGAGAGAGAGAGAGAGAGAGAGAGAGAGAGAGAAAAAAGATTTCCCCTACTGTTTCGAAATATTATGCAAAAAGTATTTATCATTGCAATTACATAACATACTGATCTTGATAAAAAAAATTCACGTTACGGTCCATAAAGACGTGAAATTGTTTCTTTTTCATGTATTACCTCATGTTGTCCGTACTTTCTCTTATTGTATCAATATTTAAATATTTTTTTCTTTACTTTCATTCTAGGAAGCAATTTCGACTGATATAAGTATAACGTATCATGATTAGTCGCCATATTGATCGATTTAATTGACAACTGATGGACGATTTACAAACGGCTAGGGGGTCCTTTAAAATTGCCTCGGTTTGTTTGATAAACGTCCGTTTCTGGTCAATATGGGCTAATTGGACGCCCAAGAGAGAAAGAGTGAGGAGATGATACAGAAATCCCGGGCGCGATGCCCTACTCTTATTATCGACAGTTTCTCTGGTTCTTTTAGATGTCCAGTGTAAAGCACTGACACATCGTTCCTCGGTTTACAGATTCGTTCCAATGACTTCGTCCGGCGGGGGATCGAATTAGGATCCCTGGTGTGGTAGTCGAGCGCGTTAGCCACACGACCACGTCCGCCGGTGAAGCACAAATGAAGTGTGTGCACACTTATATACACACACTCACACATGCATATATACACATCCTTCACAGACATGCACATTGCCTGCTCACCGCCGAATGTAAATCTGTGCTATATGACCAAAATGTGTCCCAGTGTAGACAAACCAAAACTCAATAAAATCATCGACAAACAAACAAACAAAGCAAAACGTGCCACCATAACTTACACAATCATAAGATTTGACATATTGTCACAAAACGCCTTACTGGAAAGTATTGTATTGGATTCGTTCTGTGTTGGGTATTTGTATACCGTTTGGAGCTTGGCGTTGTCTGGTAAATGTTTCCCAAAGTAATTACAGGAACTGGAAGTGGTATAAGGTTCCCAAAGCCATAATTAGATATTGTTACATCAAACTCTCTCCCTCTCGCCATTTCTACTTCTAGGAAACATCTCATATCCGTATAGTTAAGAACTCAAAAAGAAACGTTTTACGTCAGTAGAAAATGTCTCTTCGAGTTTTAACCGAATTAGATGTTAAAACTTCCCGGAGGTGAAATTTCATCCAATTGGATTCACGTGCCAGACAAATTGCGATACACCCTATGAACTGGTTAAAACTTAATTCAACGAATCTCATCGCATAGCTTTGGGCATTTAATGGTTAAATAAAGGAAAATAAGTTTGCTTAAATAGTATATTGATTTTTTAATATGAATGAATTTTCAATTTTTAAAAAAGTCTCGATAGCCTGTGACCATCTGACCACAACACTGGGAGTCCAAGATTCGATGCACTGGAGGACCAAGTCATTGGGATTTATAAACCGAGGCCCGATGTATCAGTGCTTTACACTGGGCATCTAAAAGAACCAGAGCAACTCTATCGATAATAAGAGCAGGGCATTACGCCCAGGTTTCTCTCTTGGTGCCAAATTAGCCAATAGTTTGGCAGGCACGGACGTTAATCAACACAACCAACCAACCATCTGGCAAACACCGAAAATCATAGTTTGCGAAGACCAACCGCAACCTCGTATGGCCAAAAACTCCACAAATGCTGTTAATATTTAGTCGCCGATTTTCGATTGGTTTTGCCCGGCCATTAACAACCGCTCGTAGGACCATTGACCACTGGTAGGTGACTGATAGACGGTTTATCGATGACTATAATACGGCAATCAAGAATGGGTCTGGTCACTTATAGGTTGCCGAAGACCGCATAGTAGTCGTCAATCAGTTCAATGTCATTTTAGGACATCTCGGAAATTAGATCTAATTATTCAACTATCTGTTCAATGAGAATTTATTTACAACTTAATTTATTGCATTATAGGGGATGTGATGATGATGCATTCTTCGAATGATAAACTAACTTTGTTCGGCGACCAGTATGCAACCAATGGCGGCATTCAAATGCTGACCAGAAAGGGATAACCATCTGCTAGCAACCACATTGCATTCTGTTGACGATCATTCGTCCACTGGTTGTCTAAAGTACTAAATTGGTATAAAAAGTCGCCGATCTATGACAACCTGTGAAAGACTTCGAATAACCTACTGAGCAAATCCTTAATAATCGTTTGGACACATAATTATACATGTAACGCACATGCTAACAGATTTCTTCTCATTATGATCCAAACAGCGTGGCGCCTACATTATCAATTTTGAAAATACATAGATGTATAGCTCATGGACCGTTCTATGCAAACAGATGTAAAGATGATTAATACATTTTGGCTTTCCTGCTCCGTATCTCCAAAATAACACAATAGCACATATCATTGAGTTACATCATTGATACTGACAAGGTGATCTTGGGTTTAATTGGAAGTGTTCGGGGATTCGAGACGGATGTGATAACATAAAACCGACATCTATATTACTGACTACAAACCAATCCCAACTAGTGTTGTTTCCATCGGCATATGTAGCACCAATAGTAAATAATACAGCGGCACAAGCACTACCGTTGCATATGACACGGACAGTACATTGCATCTTTGTTTGCTTCTGTCTTCTACAAATAAGTACGGTATTTGTAACAGACTTGAGGTTTCGAAATTTATATGATCAAGTAGTATATGTAGATTTGTCTTGTGAGAATTTTCGTTTTTACCTCGTCGAAAACAACCCTTCCGATTATCGGATAAGGGCTATTTTGAGTCAACCATCCAAAAGTAGACATACTATTCAGTTATCCATTATTACTGTGGTTCATCGAAAACCTTAATTGTTTGTATTTTAAGTGATAGAAATTAAACCAATTATCACCTATTGTGAAGCTGGCCTCTAACTAAATCGACCGACACAGCATCATGACCACGACACCAAATGTACTGCCCTCACAGTAAATTGCAGCTATATATTATCATATAGCTGCTATTATACAACAGGGCATGGGTAAAGAAGGAGAAATGTATTTTAAAATTCAGCAAGAGAAGGGTTAAGTCAATTCAGAATTTCAGAGCAGTTCTACGGCAACGTGTGTTCAAGTCTATAACGCAATGGAATATATCCGCTGGACAGTATTAACCCCAACAGTATAAGAAAGAAAAGAGATATCGATTTTATTATTTACGTAGTTTCCATGGTTATATTCAATATTTGGATTCAAGTGAAGACTTTATTCAAACGGTCCCTTGTTAATTTGTTTTTTACTGAGAAAAAAGTGGTTGTGATAGCAGTACAGCTAATAGCTCCCCAATGATATTCATAGACATAAACCCTTAAAGTGCGGGACACGGGTCGCTAATGTCCTTTGCAAACAATGTAGACACAGATGAGAAGGCTACAAGAGGATCCCTCTCACCAGGGTCTGCACTGTTTGTCATGTTACATTTTTCTTTAGAAAAATCCCTAAATATTCACAGTAAGCTTGGCCTGTGTGAATTTTTGAATAGTCCATTTTAAAAGTCAGTGTTTTAAGGGTTAAGCACGCTATTGGTAAATTTGCGATTTTACTTATGCAAATAGCTGGACTCCAGGTGGAAGTAACTCGAGGTTTCGTCACGATTCCAGCGTAAATTATAGTTACGCTGCAGCACCACGGGACCCTTACCAGCCCAGTGACGTGGAACAGCTGGAACAAATCCAGCGAATGGGGTGCTAGGTTTGTCCACAGATTACACTAACTATACAAGATTAAGTACCGTGATGTCGACATTGATCCAAGCCCCCCCCCCCCCCCCCCCCCCTACTGCAGGCAGGTGACTCACGCACCAGAGGGAGAGTAAGAATTAAACAACACGGTGCTAAACCTACAGTGTACAACCAGTCCTTCTACCCAAGAACCATGAGAGAGTGGAACCAACTTCCTACACTCATCACGGAGGTTAAGGCCAGTGAGGACTTCTTCGCAGCCGCCATAGACAGTTGTGGCCCCATCGTCTTCTTAGCAAGGTTACAACAGCACGTTGTATATAATTTTAATTTGTACAAATGATTATTTTATCTCTGGAGGATGATGGGTGTTTCATCGCACACCGTAGGTCATCACAGTCTAAAGAAGACTCCTGCCCTGTAATTGGAAGAAGAAGAAGAACTGTTTTACACTCTAGTCACGTCTTTTAAATAGAAGAATCTGAATTAAATGAAATAATTGGCTATAGACAAAAAACATTATTCAATATGCTACAGGCTACGTGCATCTAATTTTTTAAGACAGGAACCAAACCTTTGTTGACAACGTTAAATGAAATCGGGCCGAATATAGAAACAACAAAGATTTCTATTGATATTTACGTATCAAAAGGGTAATACATGTACTGTATAATATTGATAAAGTATAGTATTAATACCATATAATTTATACTGAAAACGACTTATAAATCTTTTCACGTGTAACGTAAGTATCCTGAATTGTTTTATTATCGATTAATAGAGTAAACATATCTTGAATGAATGCTCTGTTGTCTGCTTTTGCTCCAAATTCAACAAAACAATATGTTGTATATTTATTTTTAAAGGGAATATGTCGCCTGATGATCTTCAATCGATTTTAATCAATGCTTTAATTTGCACGTTACTTGACAAACAACTACATGTAAACAATAAATGGCAATTCATCACTGATGTCGTGTCTACTTATATACATTGCATTTAATACAAAACACATGTTGAAAGCAAAATGACTGTCGTACTGAGGATAACATACTATTTGTGGAGTAATATACAACATGCAATGTGTATAGGACCATCGGCGTTGTAAAACTAGAACAGCAGAGCTACAACTAGAACTACACCAGAACAGCAGATACATGTGCGTTCTCAGATACTAAAATCGTCATTGCGCCACCAAACCCTACGTTGTGACCGCTCTTTCCTCTCCTCACAACGTAGGGTTTATAGAGAAATGTTGGCAATGTTTTAATGGACACATCTTATCTGAACATCTGGATTACTCTCATAATGCACGATTGTTTCCTGATACGAACATTTGCGCTGCTCCAGAACTAAACATTGTAAGAAGCAGTGTTTAATAAGATCAGCCGCTGTATCAGAACATGGGAACATTGGAAATCCAAATATTGTTTTATTGTTCATTTAATAATAATTCTGTACAATGATTCCTAAATAGTGTAGACTGCGATTGAAACGCAACAGATGGTCAGAGTTATACTCTATAACAATCCCTTGTAAATTTCATATACGCGATCAACAACATTAACCCTTTCCCTCATATAAACGTGTTTTCACGCATTTGCAAACAGAGTAGACCCAGATCAGACGGCTCCTAGAGGAGCCGTCTGATCAGGGTCTGCTCTGTTTGCCTGTGGAATTTGATAGATTTGTTTCTTTACTATCTAAAGTGGCTACAATATTCCACCTTCCATATTTTATTATAAACATTTTGAACATGAATATTCAATAAGTATTGAAAGTCGAAATAAACATAGAACAGGGAAAGGGTTAAGCCAAAGGTGGGGAAAACAAATTGAGACATTATCGATTATCCCATTTACGATAAATTTACGATGCTAATCGCTGGTTAGGTTCATGTTAAACGTTAAATGCTTGATGATGAGCAAAACATTAACGATGTGTTGAGGAAACCTAAACATCAAAATACAGCTTGTAACACAGAGTACCCTCAACATTCACAGTCAGTGAAACTGAAGGCATATAGATCGGGTCTATTTTAACAGCTGTTTGGCAGTTCATTAGTCTGTACAAAAACATCCCAGTGTGCTACTACAAATGTTTTACAAAGCTGTATTGCGAATATAAATTGGCATTAATAGAGCAACAAATGCAGCATTATTGCTTGAACTACGAATATGCGTGCCAGCGTGTGTGTCGTTAGCATGCTGCACATTGCAAATCGGCATGAAATTAAGGAAGACTTTGTATTAACTTATATTCCAGTAATGTTGTGTAGAAGAATATAATCAGCATTGTAGCAAAATTAATATTTTCACCATGAACTTGCATATGTTTGTGTTGACAATACATAACGTAAGTATGGACTCATCCAGTTCAGACATCAGCTACATGAGTGTCGAACTTTTATCCCCGTATTACTACTTTGTGTTGCATAAAATGGAGATAAAGTGTCAGTAGAAATAAAGGAATACAATTAAAACTTACTTAAGGTACTACAGTACGCGTCTAAAGTAACCACAGTGAATACTTCTTAATGCCTTAATATCTTAATGTCTGTTCCATTAGAATGCCTTCTTATGCCTTTGCAAACAGATTAGACCCAGATCAGACGGACCCTACATGAGCCGTCTGATCTGGGTCTACTGTGTTTGTTTATGAAATACTATAGATAAGACTCTACAGTTTCTACCATGGCCAACATTTCCTGTGTTCATATTGTTTTAAAAAGACGAATTTAATAAATCCAATAATCATGAACACGAATGCAAGATCCTATTTATAACATAACACACACAAATGTTATTTACAGCCAATATTTCAGTAGTAACGTGGATTGTTATAAATTCTCCTTACATATAGAAATGATGAATGAAAGGTGTTATTAGGTTCGCTAGGTAACTGGGACAAAGTAGGTCCAAATTTTCCAATTTTGTTTTTACTTACTGTCATATCAACCAGGATCTAATTCAGACCTCTCTGGTATTCAATTTAACTGTGATAGTTTATGATACAAAAAACATACAGAAACACGTCAAAATAAATTTTGAGTTACAGTTTTGACATACATAGTTACAATCACGTCACATTATGACGTCATTGTACACAACATGTGTCTATGTAAAGCGCGCCAATTACATGAAGACCCACATACAGTCGCTAACACGTCCGACACTCACTGTCAATGGGATTCGAAATGCGCCTTCGTTTTGGTATATTAAGCCCTTCATTAGTGTTGTATGTATACACATGGACATGGACATTTCCACCGAGAAAAAAATCTCGATTCAAGATCAGTGAAAATGTTTGAAATGGACAAAAGATTCAGTACGAACTGCTGCATAAAATGTGTTGGAACAGGAGGAAGATTTTCGCGATCAGCTGAGTATAGCATATTTGAAATTTGTTTGTGCTGTGCTGGATTCAGATGACTATAGTTGTTGATTGACGAGATATTTTTATGAGTAGAAATCTGCATAAACAAAAGGACATGCGGTGAAGAAAATGCAAAGTTGTGGAGGCATTTTCTATGTAGAATGGAATGTATGGGTCAGAGTAGCTGGTAGGTCTTTTTTGGCATACATTTTGTATATAATTACTCACAGCGATTACAATTTGTATTATTTTATCGAAATTAAGGCGCAAGTGCCAACAATCCTTTGCCATCTATCGTGACTCAATCGTGGACAGGTAGGTCGATCACCGTCCGCCAGTTTGTTTTTATCCAGTCACCAGGCTTCTCTAGTGACATAATAAAGGGGGTGCAAATAAACTTAGGTTTATTAGGTTACTTCCGGTAGTAGAAGGTTTATTAGGTTAGTAGATATGCGGAATGATTCTATAACCATGGAACTATTTTAATTTTCTGTAAATATGCATGAACATGTTGACGGAGTAGATCTAACAGAAAAAAATCACCAATATAATTATTCAAATAAGAAAAAAGAAGAAAAAAGAAATAAATGGCTATAGCTGGATTCGAACCCGCGCCTGATTCTACAAAAGCCAAAATCTAATCTCACTAGAGACGTCGTGCTTATCGATTACGCCACTGAGGCCACATACAAACTGACGTTGATTTATCAGTTTTATTGATTTGAATCACCGCTGGCGAAACGCGTTTTTGATAAAAATCAAGTCAGGGAGCAAAGATTTACAGATAAATAGTAAATGCTTTCTTTTCACTCTCATAATAATTTGATTGAAAAGCTCTTACAGGGGCGGTGATTGCCATAGACCTAAATATAGGCTGTTCAGTTCCATCGATTTATGAGTGACGTTAGCCCTATCTAAAAATAGAAACCGAGACGACGGAACTCGAATTTGACCAGAGAGCCTCCGGGAGAATATTATCATGTCTGTTTGAATTAACATATCGACTCTCAATTCAAATGATCTTATTTTTCAAATTCAACCACGTTTTCCCCTCTTGTAATGTAAGTATCGAAACTATTTCCCTCTGCGGTAGCTCATTATTTACGTCTCTAGAATGGAAATGAAAAGGGAGGTCCGTTGATCGAAAACCCGCATTTTCAATGCAAATTATTTCAATATTCGTATGTTTTATGAGTCTATGAAAAAAGATATAACTAAATTGACTGGATAAATAGAATAATAGGTTAGTGCCGTAGACGGGACGCCTTTATCCGACTCGGAGAGAAAACAGTTGAGGCTCGGCAAGCCTCGCCTCAACGTTTTCTCCCCTCGTCGGATAAAGCGTCCCATCTACGGCACTAACCTATTATTCTCTATGTTTTGACAGCGCGTATGAATAAAGTTCGGTCGTTCGAATGTTATTCACTAGTGAATATATGCCCGTGATTATCAAAAAATAAATGATAGTGTTACGTCACGCTGAAGCCACGAGTTATGTTATAAAGGCATATGGTTGCTTAAAGCAAGATGAAAGTAAAACAGAACGCTCCTACAGGAGCGTTCTGTTTTACTTTCACCTTGCTTTAAGCAGCCACCTGCCGTAATATACCAACAAATTAACACAATCTAGTGGCCGTTATAGAGAGGTTTTACTGTACTTAATATTTTAGAAATTTCTTACATGAATAATATTCATGGAGTAAAGGGTACATAATTATATTGAAAAACAGGTAGTTGCTTCGTGCAGGACGACATTTATGCACACAGCTCATGCAGAGCTGTCAGAACATTTTGCATGACTTTCACCCTGCATTAAGCTTCCACCTGTCTGTATGACCGATATTGATACTATAGGCCTAACGTCCGATTTAGACGGGTTTTACTGAACGTGATTCATCGTCGCAGTAGTAACAGTTCTTTGAATGTTTGCATTCATGTTAGTTTAATTCATGAATAATAATACAGACATGCGATTGCTTATTATTATTATACCACATTTATATAGCGTTCTTTTCACATAGGATATGTGCGTTCAAAAGCGCTAATCACATCAATCTTTGCAGATTGGTTAGCACTCTGCTTGCAACGCATGTGATGCTTTGGATTATGATAAACAGTAAAACTCATCTACACCGGATGTTAAATTTAGTACAAAGTTCGGTCTTGGAAAAAGGTGGCAGCTTAATGCAGGGTGAAAGTCGTACATGCAGCTTTCTGTATGACTTTTATCATGCAAACTGCCTAAAAGTATCCAAATTCTTCTCTTCTGGAAGTCCGGTTTAGATGGTTTCCGGTGTACTGTACTTCTGTGTATTGTTCAAACCTCTAAATATTAACTTTCTGAATGTCGAATTTTCAAAGTGGAATGGTCCATGATCATAAGTGTTTACGATGACGATATAGTCCATTTAGTTCAAGAGGGTAAACTTTGCGAGAGAACTTTGAGTGACGACAAACTGTGCAACTCTTTTGCTCGAGGAGTCATCTCACATGGGTCTATACTATTTGCTTGCAAATGCCAGTACCGTCGTTTCACGCTTTCATATCAATGGATTAACCCCTTCCCTGTTCTATGTTTATTCCAAATTTCAGTACCAACTGAATATTCATTAATAAAATAGTTATAAAGAAATATGGAAGGTGCAACATTGTAGACATTTTAGAAAGCAAAGAAACAGATATATCAAATTCTATTAGCAAACAGAGTAGACCCTGATCAGACGGCTCCTCTATAGGAGCCGTCTGATCTGGTTCTACTCTGTTTGCAAATGCGTGAAAACACGTTTACATGAGGGAAAGGGTTAAGTGTCATTAAATTCCCTTCAGCATTGCATGCAGTGGTCTTTGAGATGCAAGTTTTGGAATAAGTTCAAGGTATCGTCATGGACATCGCAAATGCATTTGGAATGCAGTACACCGCAGATAATATGACATGATCGGGTGTATGTTGGGTGACACTGCAATAGCATCACATTGGCATGATAAGGAACTATTACTGATTGCAATCATTTATAACCATCCATCAGATCACGCATAATTCCATTACAAACCACTGTTATGCAAACGAAGGCTTGAGGCAGCGCACCCAGTTGCACTATTGAAATAACCCTGTAGTCACATAACTTATGAATGAGGTGCTGAATTTAGCCAATACACCGTGAATATTCATGTAAGAAATAATGACGTCATGAATATTAATTAGATTAATGTTATAGTAGCACATGGACACATGAATTTTGGTCATACTAGAAACTGTAAAATCCTATCCATATTATATCATAAGCTAACAGGGCAGAACCTGATCAGACGGCTCCTATAGGAGCCGTCTGATCTGGGTCTACTATTTTTGCAAAGGCGTAGAAAGGTGTAATTATAGAGGAAGTGGTTAAGCATTGGCAATTGGGAATAGATGAGTAAGGCTCCCAACAAATTTAAGATGATTAATAAGCTTTGGCTATCAAACCAGACATAAAAGAGCAATTGTAACAATATCATACTTTATAACACATGAACAAAATAAATAATACTAACACTATATAAGACCTGGGCCCGAGATTGTAAAACATCTGAGTCTGAGTTCATTCTCAGATATCTCAAAATTTGACCAATCGGATGATTGGGAATGATCTCAGACTCGAGCAAAATAGTTTTATAATCTCTGGACCTAAACACTGTCAAATGAAAACTACTGTTTAACAGAACCGTAGTCCAGTCAGATACTACACTCGTCGGATATATTCTGTAACATTCTTAAAGTCACTGAACGCCTTTGCATTAAAAAAATAAATATATGCTGAATGTATCCTTCAGTATACCATTTAAACAGTCTTGTTTTTTATTTGATCGTTTTCTGTTGAGAAACAAAAATAAAACTCTAGAATATATCGCGCTGTACTTTTTGTTCCAGCGGTCAAAAAGTATGACAGTTCTTTATAGATATTGGCTATAAATATAGCAAACACTTCGCGCATGCGTCTCTCGATATCAAACAATGCATTTAGGCGTCTCTTGGAAGCCGGAGTGGAATGAGTACTGTCTCTAAAAAATCGGAAAGAAAATGTAGAAATAAACATACCCACAGTCTCTATATTTAAACCTTCTTTATTTTTCTCTATATTTAAACCTACTTTCGTTTTCATCGATTTAAACAAAACCATGCAATTTAACACAAAACCTTACGTTTGAAACTTTTTAAGACCAGTTTCTTTCAAATTGATTGGCACTCTATCAAAAACACCAAAGTGTCATTTTTTCGATCTCAGGACGTCCAGGGACTTTAAACAACATTTGAAAAGAGGTGAATAGTATGTCCCTTTAACACTTTCCTGTTCTACGTTTATTCCAAATTTCAATACCTACTCAATATTCATTGACAAAATATTTTTAATGGAAGGTGGAACTTTGTAGCTATTTTAGAAACTAAAGAAATTCCATTAGCAAACAGAGCAAATCCTGGTCAGATGGCTCCTATATGAACCGTCTGATCTAGTATGTTGGCAAGTGCGCGAAAACACATTTATATGAGGAGAGGGTTAAATATAGGGCACAAGTGAATGCAGCATACGCCCACTTGTTCTTGCATGTCTCCTAACAGTATGGACGCACGCTGTGATAAATGGTGAATATAAGGTATTTCAATTAGTATTAGTAGTCACAATATACAATAAAACCTCTCTTAACCGGCCTATTAAATTAGTTCCAATTTCGTTCATTAACACAGATTGCTACTTAACTCATTACATCAAAGGCTATTTTTAGATACAACCTCTTTGAATTAATCTACCGAAAACTAGCAATAATTAGAGAAAAGGAAAATTTTAGAATTCTGTAGTTTGAAACCATTGTGATAAATAGAGCAATGGTTTCACACAGTGACTTTTACAGAGTCGTCAAAACGTGACCTTCACCTGCATTAAGTAGCCACCTGCTTAACTCTTTCGCTGCCAATGTCGCATCATTCATAACCTATATACTACAAAGTAACTGTTTGTTATTGTTACTATTTTATGAAAGAAAAATAAAGAAAACTGAAAATAGTAGCAGACGGCAAAGTTTGTCGACGATAAAAGATGGCAGCGAAAGAATTAAAAAGTTAAATTCTTCCCTACTAAAATTCTGGTTTGGAGGTGTGTTTTTTACAGTAGTTTGGCACTAGATGGACGAAAAACACACATTTTAACCATGTTTTAATCATGTTCAAAATGTCATATTGGGGCATAATAAATGGATGGATACAGATGTACAATGATGCAAACAGAAAGAATGTGGTATCGTGGCTGCGTTCCCTTGTTTAAATTAACAGAGTATACATGACTGTTGATGTACGATGTTACACTTCAAAAGTTCGAGCTGTTTGACAGTTGGCCTATAGTATCTCTAAATGTCAAGGAAAGTGGGTGAGCGGACGAGAATTTAGACATTTAGCAACATTCCATTTATTTGATTGCTCGAACTACACTCTGTGGTATTATAATTATCCAAGTGTTACTTTAAATAGTAAAGAAAGAATGTACCATCACCAAAGGTTATATCGCATACAAAAAATCATTTCGCAATATGCAAAAAAAAAAAATAGTAAAGAAAGAATGTACTATCACCAAAGGCTATGTATTATCACCAAAGGCTATATCGCATGCCAAAAAATAATTTCACAATATGCAAAAATAAAAAAAAAAGTTTCGCACCAGTTATCACTTGATAGAGAACTTTTTCACACCTTTACACACAGCGTAGACTGTTCTAACAGGAACTCGCTGATCAGGGTCTGCTCTGTTCGCTTATGTAATATAAGACATATCTGATCTACCACTTCTGTCATGGTAAACAAAGGCTATGTATTATCACCAAAGGCTATATCGCATGCCAAAAAATAATTTCACAATATGCAAAAATAAAAAAAAAAGTTTCGCACCAGTTATCACTTGATAGAGAACTTTTTCACACCTTTACACACAGCGTAGACTGTTCTAACAGGAACTCGCTGATCAGGGTCTGCTCTGTTCGCTTATGTAATATAAGACATATCTGATCTACCACTTCTGTCATGGTAAACACTTCCTTGTTCATAATGTCGTTATAGAATCAGCTAATAAATATTCATAAATTAATTATTTCTAAGCAAAAAAAAGAATTACCCAATGCGCACCGACTTTTCATAGTTGTCTGCTTCGTTACAACGCATATGTAATTATTATCCTGGCGAGAATCATCATTAGAGCTAATACAGAAAACCCCTCTAAACCGGACCTTAAATGTAGTATGAATAGCTGTCTTCGAAACGGGTGGCAGCTTAATGCAGGATAAAAGTCATGCAGAAAGCTACTCTAAGAGCTTTCTGCATGACATTCACCATGAATTAAGCAGCCACCTGCCTTAAAGTATTTAAATTCTTCTCTAGAATTCCGGTTTAGAGGGGTTTACTGTATAGCAGTAGGGAAATATCTTTAACCACCGATTTGGACGGAAAAGTTGCTGCAATGGACGGATATGTGATAACTTTTGCAAACAGTTTGGATCTAGATGAGTCGCCGAGTGGTTCGGCATCACATCAGGATTCAAACGTTTTACTCATCATTTACATTTTAGAGAAGTTCACTCTGACACTTAAAGCAGGCAACACTGCTTGCAGATGGAACATTATTTGGCACGAAAAGAGATATAACATCGGTTTTATCATGTACGATGAATCTATAAAATCGGTACTGTAATCAACAGGCATTTGTTCGTTTCCAAACACATGTTCTAAACTGGTTAAAGCGATTGGCTGTTAAACCTTTACCCCATGAATATTCATGTAAGAAATAATGACATTATGAATATTGATTAGATTATGTTTTATAACGACACATGATCAAAGAAAATTTGGCAATGCCAGAAACTGCAGAATCATATTTATATTGTTTCATAAGCAAACATGTAAGACCCTGGTCAGATTGCTCCTAGGGGGGCCGTCTGATCTAGGTCAACTAGAAAGGCGTATTTATTGATTAAAGGGTTCATATAGTATTACGTTAGCATTTAATCCCTGGAGAAAATCATTGACTAGCATTATCAGAATAAGATACTAAGAAATATTGTGTTAACATGTCCAATATTATTCCAAATAGGAAGTACCGGCAAAGCATGAAGGTATCGTCTACATACGATTCACAAAATAGATCGGCAGCTGATAGTTATTACAACATTTATTGACTGATTACAGTCACAGTAAGTGAAGGAAATGACATATATTTGTGTACCAATACTAGTCTCGCCAGATCTAAAATATGCCTTATCATTCTGACTATTGAGAAATGCCGTAATCAGCGTTATTGACATTTGCCAGTCTCTCACAATGCATTTCCAAATACAGTTGAACTTCGATAAGTCGAACTTCAAGGGACCGTACAAATTAGTTCGAGATAACAGATGTTCGAGTCATCCGATTTCTAATCTGATTTTTTTTTATCAAGACCACAGCTTAATACATGTCTGAAGTAATGCTTAAAGCTCCTGTATGAGCTTTCAGCATTACTTTAGACCTGTATTAAGCAGCCACATGTGTTTCTAGATATCTGTAGCGATACATTTTAGAGCAATTCTGCAGTGTTAGTTTTTGAAGGACTAGACTTTTTGTTCGAGTTATCGCGGAGTTCGAGTTATCCGAGTTCGAGATATCGAAGTTCAACTGTAATCGTTTTCTGATATCGAGTGGCATGAATATATCGAGGCATGCCAATTAATAATACTCATGTAAGAAATAATTACATCATGAATATTTATTAGATTTTTTATAATGGCACATTGACACAGGAATGTTTGGCCATGGCAGAAACTGCATAAACAGATCAATGATCTGGATCTTCTCTGTTTGCAAATGCGTAGAAATGAGTATTTTTGGTGTAAAGGTTTAAATGATGTTTCCAGTTTCTTGCTTTATAAACAATTACCCGGTATCAAACAATAATAACTGCTTATATAAGTAAAATCTCGATTATTCGATTTTATAATAGAAGAAATTAACCCTTTTAGGTAGGTGACTGCTTAATGCATGAGGAGCTTTCTGCATGACTTTCACTCTGCATTAAGCTGTCACCTGTCTTAAAGATCGATGATGATACGTAGTTTAGTGTTCGAATAATCGAGATTTCACTGTATTTGGATCTGATTCAGTTAGACTACGGCCGGTGTTATTAAACATCTGAAAACCTATTGACAAAATGTCAACCAGATTTGATCCTGATGCGACACAGAGTTTTTTGCTGTTTGCAAATGCGAGATAGATCGAGGATGGTGAGATAATGATGAGTATATATATGGCATCGTATATACTCGGTCAGGCGTTTTTCTGGCGTCCGTCTACGCGGATCCGTTAAAGGGACCCATTCCCAAGCAACTGTAATATGTAGAGTTAGCTAGAGCAACAGATAGAGAGAAACACGAGCGTGCATTGATTTTATCATTTACGTAGTTTCCTCAATTTAGTATACATTAGAATGTAAAGTAAAACTTTGTCGAAACAGTTCTTTTGGTGATATGTTATTATATTTGAGGAGAAGCTGTGGCTTTGAGACCAATACATATGGAGCGCATTGCTCCGCATTTATATCCAGTAGCTTTTAGAACGCTTAGAACGATTCCTTGTAAATAGTTGTAACCCAGAAATACGTTTACTTAGCATTTCGTCAGGTTCAGTTTTTTTTCAAATTTGTTTGCGTTTTCAACCCTTTACTCCATTAATACATTGTATTCATGCAAGAAAATGTGAAATCATGAATGTTACATAGATTTATTTTTATTGCAGTACATGTACACATGTTTTTGACAAGAGTAGAAACTGTACAATCATATCTACAGTGTGCCATAAGCAAACTGAGGAGACCCTGACCAGACGACTGATCTGGGCCTACTTGGTCTGAAAAGGCACAGCAATGCGTAGTGATGGAGTAAAGGGTGAAACAAACGGTAGAAAACGTGCTTCGAAATCAGATAAGACATGGTCGTCCATTTTCTGAATATATGTACTGTACCAAACATTTTATATGTGCCATATACACGTACACGTACCATGCGCAACAACTTAGCATATGCCATGCACATATATTTGACATGTGCCATTCACAGATATCGGATATTTACCATACACACAAATCGGACGTACCGTACACAAATATATGACATGTGACATACACAGACATTCGGTATGTGTCATCCTCATAAACGTGACATGTATAATACACAGACGTATGACATATACCATACACAGATGTCTGATATGCACCAAACACAGATATCTCACATGTGCCAGTCTCACAAATATAAGAATTCGCAGTAACTTAGTAAAAGTATGGTTAAGGCAGATTTTACTTAAATAACACTAACTTCCGTCCATTGTCTGTATAACAACTTAATTACACGTTTCAAACTGTTAATTTCTACATCGATACAGAGACGACTTAGACAATGGCATTGCAACATATGCCTAGTATGTATACTATACATTGCCATATGTGACTGCAGGTTTGAGACGTTAGGAGCAAATGCTCTATTAATTACGATGGTTTCAAAACCACACGTGTCAAAAACCTTCCCTTTTGTAGTAAACGCACCTTTTCATTAGACTTATTCGAAGAGATAGGGTATAAGTACAGTCTATGAAGGATTGGGTCAAAGAAACAGTATGGAAAAGTATTCACATTGATTATACCATTTACTACAAATCATAATACCCGCGTTCCAATTGAGAGACATGGTTCTGTTTTTGGTCTTCATATTACAAGTATGTTAAGCCAATCATCTATCAACCATTATCCCTTAACCACGATATGACACGCAATGGCAGCTAGATCCAGATACAACAGCTTAGATCCGGATACAACAGCTTAGATCCAGATACAACGCCGACTAACAAGGCGTGTCATCATGATCCAAGCTGTTTGACACTCGGCAAAACGTTTCTTAAAAGCTTAATCGAATCGGAAGTAGTCAAATTGCACAATGTCCTAATTTGAGCAGACATGTTTTTACAACAGAGGTAAGGGTAAATGTATTTATTAACATGAACTCCCAAGAGAACACCACAGAGTGTCTGTTTCACACTGAAGCAAAGCATTTCAATGGTAAAGCGCAAAACTGTTATTATATAATTGTGACGATCCTTGAGGGTATTTTGGATCTGGAAGAGACGCCGAGTAGTTTAGGATCCTGTTTGACACTTTGATTATATTTTGTAAAAAATGGAAGAGGTTGAAAATGAAAAGAAAATGAAAAGTTCGCGATTGCTTACTAAAGTCTAAGTGATATAAGATACACTAATTATGAACGACGCCATCGATTTCGATACTCATATGGATAATAGCCCTTTCAACCCGGGTCATGTATGTACTGTCATTTACCAAACATGTAGACCCAGATCAGAGGGCTCCTAGAGGAGCCCCCCCCCGATCCGGGTCTGCACTGTTTGTCGTTCAAAATCCTTTAACAAGCTTACTCCTTGTACACTGAGTGGACTTTACTGCTAAGCACTAATGGACTATTTCACTCTGAAAATTTAAGGTTGAAAGGGTCAGACAAGTCTTGATTAACTCTTTCGCTGCCAAACTCTGTCGTCTGCTAACTTTGTCGTCTGCTATAATTTTTCATTTTTTTCTTCATTTTTGTTTCAAAAACATAGTATCAGTAACAAACAGTTTGGATCCTGACGAGACGCCGAGTTACTCGGCGTCTCATCTGGATCCTTACTGTTTGCATAGGTAATCACAGACCCGGCATTGGCAGCGAAAGGGTTAGCCACTAACAATACTATCCGCTTCACACAGATATGTGTCATAATATCTATTTTATCTATTTACATTTCGTTCAATCTTTAGAGAAATTATTGACAGTGTTAAACAGCTTGAAATTTTGATGAGATGCTGAGTTATCCGGAATTTCATAGGATGCAAACTGCCAGCTCACGCTTAGCAGGCGAAGGGATAAGCCAATATCCCTTGTGAGAACAATGCCCTCATTTGCCACTTTAGAATGCTGGTGATAATGAACAGTTACATGTGTATAATGATTCGCTCATTTGGTATCTGCGAGGAGCACTTAAATAGCAGGGATATCGTAACATCTCCCAGTTGTTTAGAAATTATTATTTGGAACCTTCAAACCTTTTCTTCCTATGATGAAGCAAAGTGGCACATTTTAACGATCTTTTGGTGTAGGCTTAACTCATTCCCTCCTAGACTATGTTTAGATCCAACCCCTTTGAATAAATCTACCGAAAAGGAGCATTAACTATAGCACTCGGAACACCTCGGCTATTTCTATCGAAATAATACCTATATTCCGAACTCTGACGGAATACGGCGAGTAGTTACGATTGTAACTATAGAAAAAGAGAATTTCGGAATTGTGTAGTTTTAAAACCATTGTAATAAATAGAGCATTTGTTCCTATGGAGCAAATGCTCTATGTATCACAATGGTTTCAAAATGCGTCTGCTCTGTTTGCTTATGGCA
This sequence comes from Azorinus chamasolen, assembly GCA_963576725.1. NCBI lineage: Eukaryota > Metazoa > Mollusca > Bivalvia > Cardiida > Solecurtidae > Azorinus > Azorinus chamasolen. The sequence continues at coordinate 49,750,623 of OY755236.1, forward strand.
TCTTATAGATTTGATTTGACGGTGTCAAACATGGTGAACAAATCACCCTTTCATGTATTGATTCTGTACATGAATATTAATGAGATAATAAAATGTTGAACAACTGTTATAAACAAGAAAAGTTTAAAATTGTAAAATGAAGACGGGAACCAGTCAGAGTGTTTTGCTATATGCTCTCTGCTTTTCGCAATAATCAAAACTACAATATTGATATTAAGGCCACAACTATTTTAGAGCCTAGAGGTCTTGTTGTTAGATGTCTCAATGGGGACAATGCTCGTGTACATTATTTAGACGTAAGGCTAATACGTAAGTACATCTTCTGTATGGAACAAGGCAAGTTTTGCAAGCTTCTTGCTCAAGCCTATATACAAGGGCTATTCCCAGGCAATCTATCTCTGTATTCCAATTCTGTAACACGAGTCTACATTTGCATCAGCAACAAATGGAAAGAAAAGACACGCCGAGCTTATCGTTTCCGTAATTTCCGATAATTCCTGAGTTTTATTCAGAGGGGATTTATTAGTCCGGTGAAGAATTTGTTCAAACGGTCCCTTGTTAATATGCTATTAGTTTTACGGAGAAATGCTGGCTGCGTGAGCAGTACGCGTGGAGCCGATAGTTCCGACATTGTAAACCGCTATCAAAATGGATCCTCAGTTCAATCAGTTTTTGTGCACCAATGCCCGGTATATACCAGACATCAATAAATTAAAACCAACATAACTAGACAGAAATTTCCATAGCAAAAGGAACAAGGAAATAGCATGCCATCGAAAACAAAGTTTTAAAATTGAGCTGTATACAGAGGCGATGTAAATCGATTGATGAAATCATTTTCACTTGATTTCAAACTCAAATGGTAAATGTTAACCCTTCTCTTGCTGAATTTTAAAATACATTTCTCCTTCTTTACCCATGCCCTGTTGTATAATTACATATATCTTCACTGTGTACATGTATTTCGCTGTGAAATGACTGCTGTGGAGTGCACTGGTTGCACAATCAACTTGTAAATAGTGCAGACCCTGATGAGACAGCTCCTGTAGGAGCTGTCTCATCTGGGTCTTCACTATTTACAGGTAGGTATATTGACGTAAATAGCAAGCGAAGGGTTAAGTATGGACGTTTACAGTAAATGTAACCAGAATGTAATTATTTCAAATGCAAGATTCCCACACGTTTTAGTAGGTGTTTATACTTTTGCTCTATGAATATTTATGTAAAAAATAATGACTGTATTTTATTTTATTAATTAACACATGCTATGTATAATATCATCATGAATAAGATAATTTTTACCAAGACAGATACTGTAGAATCAGGTTGTTCTTATTTCATAAGCAAGCAGAGCAGACCCTGATCAGACGACTCCAGCAAGATCTGGGTCTACTCTGTTTGCAAAGTCGTAAAAAGGGGTATTTATAGAGTAAAGTGTTATCACTTTGTAAGTACTACACGCTCTCGTATTTTAATTACAATTTCAATTAGGTTACATGGCGTGATATCTGTTACCTGAGCCAAAACGTCTTGCATCCATATGCCGTAATAAAAATAATCTACTTAATATTCATGATGTCATCATTTCTTATATGGTTATTCAAAGGGGAAATAATTAGTTAAGAGTATACAGTAGAACCTGGCATAGACGGCCATCACTAAGAGGTCTAATTAGAGCCTTGTAAGACAGGTGGTAGCTTAATGCAGGTCAAATGTAATGCAGACAGCTCCTATAGGAGCTTTCTGCATTACTTTTGTCCTGCATTAATCACCCACATGCTTTTTGGACGAATGCGTTTAATAAATCAATGGTCGCTTAGAACAGGTTCAATTGTAGCTGCATGCACACATAAGATAAAAGTGCATAATTTCTCAAAGCACGAAATCACATGTATATCGATTATGTAATTTACTCACAATCTGTCACGTCTAAGCTCTATTCAAGAGATCAAATCAGAAAGGATCAATTTGTATTTTGGTAAGAGATGTGTCGTCTGCTCAAACTGAAAAATTGTTTTCAATTCATAAATAAGCCAATATGGGTGCAAAAAAGATTTTGAGATGTCGATTTAAATCGAATATAGTAAATATATCTAATATATTAAATGAAAAGGGTTAAATAACACCAAACTGTTGAAATATCAACATGCCCTGAACAGTTCAAACACAAATGAGTACTCAATAGTTCAGACATCAACGAGTACAATAGGGTCAACATTAATGAGTACCAATCCGTTCAAACATCAACGAGTACCAATCAGTGCAAACATCAACGAGTACCAATCAATTCAAACATCAACGAGTACCAGTCATTTTAAACATCAACGAGAACCAATCAGTTCAAACACCAACGAGTACCAGTCATTTCAAACATCAACGAGAACCATTCAGTTCAAACATCAACGAGTACCAATCAATTCAAATATCAACGAGCAAAACCTTCATCCCTATCCTAACATACGGTTCAGAAATCCCCGGGTTCCGAAATATTGAAATGACAGAAACAGCACATACTGATTTCTCAAGGAAACTAATAAACGCGAGAAAGAGTAACCTGGTATATATGTTGCACAAACTTGGTCGTCATCCGATCATCATAGTAATTAACTGATATCTTTGTGGAATCGTTTAGTTAAGGACCACAATGGAAATAAGAGCATGCTCTTTATTGTGTTATCCTTGGTATAGAAAGCATGCCATGGTTTTTCACTATGCATCATTTAACGGATTACTATTTATTATGATGTGAAACATGTTTGTGAACCATATTATATTTTCTGTTTGCCGAAATAAATATATCTATCTAAAATCTATCCATCTATTTAACGGATACGACAGAAGATAGCATTTACAATATATACATGCATGCTGAATCAAAACATACAATGAAGACGGATTAACAAACTTAAATATATACTTAGACTTTCCTTCATTTAAGAGCATTTTCAAGCGCTTGCAGACAGAGTCAATCCAGACCAAAAGACTCCTATAGGAGCCGTCTGACCAGTATTTGATCTGTCTGCTTATGGTATGACATAGATCTGATTCTACTGTTTATTATCGAGCCAAAAGGCAATGTCTACATATATCATTATAAAAATAATCTAATCAATATTCATTATTTCTCTCATGAATATTAAATAGGAAAAGGGTTAAAACAATTGGTAGAACAGATGTCGGGATTAATCAACCATTCCTGAATAATCCTAAACTACATAAGCAAATAACACACGCTCTTATACACCAGCATAACCCTTTCCCTGATGAATATTCATAAAGGAAATAATGACGTCATAAATATAAGATCATTTTTGTAATGGTTTATGAACACATGGCATTATGGCTCAGGAAGAAGCTGTAGAATCAGATTATATATTACACCATAAGCAAATAGATCAGACCCTGATCAGACGGCTCCTATAGGAGCCGTCTGATCTGGGTCTACTCTGTTTGAAGATGCGTCAAAACGCGCTTACATAAGGAAAATGGATAAGCAAAACTGGTACAGCCAACTAGACATCTTTAATAAAGTCAGTTTACATTAAGTAAAGCCCCGATAGCTTGAACACTGAAACAAGTATCATTATCTTTCTTTAAGAAAGGCATCAGCTTAATGGAGGGTGAAAGTCTTGCAGAAAGCTCCTTTAACCTCGCATTAAGCAGCCATCTGCCTAAAAAGGCATACATTCTTCATTAGAAAATTTCGAAGTATCGAGTGTTTACTGTACACAATGTTTTCAAAAAATAAAATCGAACTTAAAAAATTACTTTAAACGTTAACGAAAACTGATTACATCACACTCTTCAAATTCAGAAAAGCCAATCAGCGTTTTCCGATAGACACAGGCGGATATGATGGTACTACATTCGGAAGTAGGAAATGCCCATTATGCAATCTGAATGAAAATTGGATCAGAACATTATTTACATTGATGGCCTCACTGTAGCCAACAAAGAGAGAACTTGTTTAATACAACAACTATACAGACTTCAGCATTTCATTTCAAAAGAATCACGTCAGATACATCGGAAGAAATTCAAACAAAATGTTAACAAATTTGTAAAAGTCATTATATATGCCGTTTACATGTAACCCTTTCCCTGTTCTATGTTTATTTCAAATTTCAATACATACTGAATATTCATATACAAATTTGTTATAATGAAACATGGAGGGTGGAACATTGTAGCCATTTTAGCAAGTATAGAAACAGATCTATCAAATTTCATAAGCAAACAGAGCAGACCCTGATCAGACGGCTCCTCTAGGAGCCGTCTGATCTTGGTCTACTCTGTTTGCAAATGCGTGAAAACACGTTTGTATGAGGGAAAGGGTTAATTAACCCTTTACTCCATAAATACGCCTTTCTACGTCTTTGCAAACAGAGTGAACCCATACCACATGGCTCCTGTAGGGTCGGTCTGATCAGGGTGTGCCCTGTTTACTGATGAATTTGTAATAGACCTGGGTCCATGCTTATAAATTTTTTAGTTGAGTCTTAGTTCGTTCTCAAGTTTTTGATTGGTCAGATTTGAGCCTATGGTTCAAATCTGACCAATCAAAAACTTGAGAACTCAAATCTGACCAATCAAAAGCTTGAGAACGAACTCAGACTCAACTAAAAAGCTTTATAAGCATGGACCCTGAATCTACAGTTTCTTCCAGTACCAGAACTAGTCTGTATATTTATGTCTTTATAAATGATCAGCTGAAAAGTATTCATGATGTCATTATTTCTTACATGAATATTCATGCAGTTAAGAAGAATTGCATCGGTTAATTATTTGCATATCTATAGTCTGTGTGAAGATATTGGATTGAGATCAGGACCCGCTGCATGTTTCTTGGATCCTGGATCAATTACATTTGACACTGACACATAAACAACATGAAACCTCCAAAACCTACACCGATCAATAAGCCGGAGGAACCATTTATTGGCAGATTGTGAAAAATGATTGTCCCAGAACAGGATCATTTTTATTAATCGTTACTTAGCTGCAAACGTTTTGTCGAAAGGAAATACTTCGAAGCACAGGTACACGCAAGCAGTAGATACTAGACTAGTGTTGGAATCAAACCAAATATTTTACTCGGCAATCGGCACTTGTTCCCGATCCATCATCGATTAAATATCACGAGTGAATTCTAATATGGCGGGCTTATTTCAGTTTATATAGGTTGTAGGTTTGCAATTAAGGTATATCCAGACCAGCCTCTTTGTCTAAAACATGACATATAATAAGAGTGCATTCTGTTTTAAATCTTAGATAACAAAATGATTCTGTCCATTTGAAACAATGAGACAAACAATGTGTGAACTCAAATCAGGGTCCATGCTTATAAAGCTTTTAGTTGAGTCTGAGTTTCGTTCTCAAGCTTTTGATTGGTCAGATTTGAGTTCTCAAGCTTTTGATTGGTCAGATTTGAGCCAAAGGCTCAAATCTGACCAATCAAAAGCTTGAGAACGTTCTCAGACTCAACTAAAAGCTTTATAAGCATGGTACCTGATGTTTGGTATTGTCTGGCTTTTACTGTTTGCTGATCTGTACATAAGGATAATTCAGAGCTACAGATCAATGTGCGAACGCAGATACTAAAATCGCCATAGTAGGTACTGCTGTTGAGCAGATCACTGCTTGAGTCACATAATCGTGTCCGAGTCTGAAGTCACAAAGTGTAATTAGTAACTTGTTATTTTTATAACTCTGTACGCAAGTTTTGATTCCATGACATTGATACAAGTAGTGCGGATCTGAGTAACTACAGTAGAACCTTCTTAAGCGGTCATTTATTTAGTGACTGCTTAATGCAGGGCAAACGTAATGCAAAAAGCTCCTACAGGATCTTTCTGCATTACCTTTGCATTGCATTAAGCTACCACCTGCTTTACAGACCCATAATTAGTATGTAGCTTTTACTAGATTGTTTTTAATGTGCTTGTATATATGTTACTGTTGAGGGCCTCATGGAAGATTGATTTTATCAAATGAGTTCTCTCGTTAAATAAAGTCTTTATTATTATTATTATTATTATTATTATTATTATTATAATTAGACGTCTTCCTGATTTTAGTACAGAAGAACTTAGATATGTTAAGGATGATGGCTGCTTAATGCAGGATTAAAAGTCATGCAGAAAGCTTTCTGCACGATTTTCACACTGCATTAAGCTGTTACCTGCCTCCAAGACCGATTATTTTACTAAAGTTAACCTCCGGTTTACATGGGTTTTACTGTATACCTCATTGTGCATTAAGATGTCACCTGTCTCTAGATTTAAAGTCCCGTTTAGAGGGGTTTTACTGTGTATATATAATCTCTTGTATTTCAGGTGACCTGGTCTTTCTTGTATGCATATGCCACTTTATACCAATTGATCAATATGAACAGCAAATTTATACAACGAGACGATTCGCATAGATTAGATAAACACGTGTTTGATTAAATACTCAGTTTGTGAAAAAAAATTCCGAAGGGTTCAGATGCTGTTAACGACGACGGAGTTTCCGAAGTGTAATCAGCATTTGAACTTGTTTCCTTCGAAATAACACCCTACCCACCCACACACACTTACACTTCTGAAACTTTAATTCAATGGTAAAAAATAGACGGAATGTCTACATTAATTATGTATCGGAAGCGACCTTACGTATTTATTTGTATATATCCTATTATAGTATTTATCCTGTGTGAATAAAGTGTTTATCTGTCTGTCTGCCTCACTGAGGACCGAACAGTTTAAACACATACAGTTCAAATATTAACGAATACAAACATTAACTAGTACCATACAGTATCACAAAACAGTTGAAACATCATTCAGCACTAAACGGTTCCAATTCCAATTAAAATAAAACTTAGGTCCAAATGCCGTATGAGTCGTAGCATAGCATGCTCAAATACTCATTGCTCGGAGTCTCAGCAGGGTCCAAGCTGTTTGACATTCTGTTGATGTTCTCAAAAGCTTGAATGAACCAGAAGTAAACTTGCTCCAGATCAGAGTTCGTGCAGACATATTGTTATTGCGGGATAAGGCTTAACACTTTCACCGCCGCAGTCACATAAATGCACCACGACAAATAGTGCAGTCCCAGATCAGACGCCGCCTTTTTAAAGCGGTGTCTGATCAGGGACTTCACTATTTGTCTCAAACTCTATTTCTATATATTTGCTTTATTCCTTTGAAATTTGCATTTATTTATCTCATTTCCTTATTTTACTGAATGATTTAATAAACTTGGATTGCAGATGACAGTTAGAAATTTGGCGCCGAAAGGATTAAGGCCGCTGCTGTTAAAACCAAACTTTCTTCAACTTACTAAAAGGTAACGACGGGCTTTGCCCTTGCTATATTTATATCAAAGGTATAATTACCAGCGGGATTAAAACCTGCTGGCGCCGGATAATGGACAGTAATGATTATCTTCTACATATATCCTAATCCTTCTCTCGCTAACCTCGATCTGACTCGCATTTGCATACAGGTTGATTCCAGAGTATAAGCCTCCCTCTCATTATACTCTCATGAGGATCCAAGCTGTTTGACACTCGGTCAATAGTTTCGCAAAACCTTTTTCGAACCGGAAGCATTCTCCATTGCACAAAGTCCACTGCTAAACAGAAATATTCATTACAGCGATGTAAGGGTTGATAGTCAATAATAAATAACTTCAAGGAAAAGATAGTTTATAGATGAATGGACAATAACATGTAATTTCTGGAAAATACGCTTCTCTATAATCAGGGAAACGGTATTGCACAGACTGTTGCTTTCTCTAACCATAGTATTACTTGCTACGCACGCAACCTAAGATCCCTCGAAGACATACGGATGCACTGCTTTCAGTCGAGTTCAACACTTGTTTATTTAGTAAAGAAATTGAGCTTTTCTGAATCCCGTACATTTCACAGAGAAATAGTATTAAACGGATTAAAAATATTCTGACAGAAGCCAATAGTGTAGAGTAGGCACTTCACTAGAATTCAGCCATTGGTTTGGTCTATTCATGCCTCGTGAGCAGCGACACAATCATGTCCTCTGACTGACATTGCCTTTAAGACTCAGAAAGAGAGAGCAGTCTGGCCTTTTATTGAAAGCGGTAGGTCAAAAGATGTGTGACATGCCATTTAACCCTTCGCTTGCTATTTGCGTCAATATACCTACCTGTAAATAGTGAAGACCCAGATGAGACAGCTCCAGCTGTCTCATCAGGGTCTGCACTATTTACAAGTTGCTTGTGCAACCAGTGCACTCCACAGCAGTGATTGCATAGTGAAATACTTGTACGCAGTGAAGATATATGTAATTATACAACAGGGCATGGGTAAAGAAGGAGAAATGTATTTTAAAAATCAGCAAGCAAAGGGTTAAGATCACCTAGTAGCCAAACAATCTAGCGATTAACTCATAACAGTCAGTTGTTTTAACCAATCAATCAATTAATTCATCAAAGCAGTCAAATTTTATTTGAAAGAGCAGCACAATACAATGTAAAGATGACACAAACAGTATGCAGATATACAAGTATTATCGGTTTAACAACCGCACAAATAACGCAAGTCAAGTACAAAGTGACAAGGCGAGAGTTAATATACGCTCGTATGTAAATATAGATATTAAAGTATGTACATGCATAGTCAATCCCCTTAAAAGCGGTCACTTAATGCATACGTGTCCTTAAAAACGCGAATGGTTGTTTTATGCATAACGAAAGTAATACCGGAAGGTCCTGCAGGACCTTTCTGTATAATTTTTGTCCTGCAGTAAGCTACCACTTGCCCTATTCCTTCACATTGATGCCCTTTTGATGCCTCTGTAAAAGTGACTTTTTGAACTCATTTTGATTAATAGAGCGCTTGCTCTATAGAAGCTCCATTTATCACAGTCGTTTCAGAACTATACAATTCTAAAGTTTTCCTTTCCTCTAGTAAATGTTCCTTTCCAGCATATTTATTCAAAGAGGTTGGGTCTAAAAATAATTTATGAGGTAATTGGTATAAAATAACCTATGAGGTAATTGGTTAAGACCAAGAATGGCGGTCTTTTACTTTTAGAGGTGTTTTACTGTAAATGAGGACACATACGAAGAAACAGCAATATTGGAACATATTATAAGTAGCCATTTTTTCACAGTGTACCTTTAACCCTTCGCTTGCTGTTCACGTCAATATACATACCTGTAAATAGTGAAGACCCAAATGAGACAGCTCCTGCAGGAGCTGTCTCATCAGGGTATGCACTATTTACAAATTGATTGTGAAATCAGTGCACTCCACAACAGTGATTGCACAGAGAAATAGGTTATAGACAGTGAATATATATATATAATTATACCACAGGGCATGGGTAAAGATGAAGAAATGCATTTTAGAATTCAGCAAGAGAATGGTTAAAGGGGAAAAGGGGACAAATGGGAACAATGAATACGCAGATCAGAGAACCCCTTGAGGAAAGCTTTGAACAGGATCTGTATTGTTTTTTCTAAATTATTTTCCGAAGATAAACATTGAGGTTCGTATAGCTTAACCAGGTTAGATTCAAAGGTGTAGGCTTGGCAAGTACAAATGTAATCTTAAGGCGCTCCTGCGACACGGTATTTCACATCCTGAATTTTATGGTGATGTGATTGACAAACTTCGTAAAAGGGATATGATCATACGGTATTACAACATACTGAATGTCTGGTTGTCAACCCTTTTACTGTTGGCAAATACGCTGCACTCTTTGCATGTACGTCGACACGAAAGGTTTAGTACCCTATAAAGGCGACCCCTTAAATCTGAAAACGGAAGGAGGACGTCGGATGCTTGTCGTTTTGTCGTACCCTTTATTACTTTTCTACAGTGGTGTGCGGTGGTCTAGTGGTAACGCGCTTGACTATCAATCCGGAGGTCCGGGGTTCAAACTTTCCGAGACGCTTTTCAGTGTCTCCCACCCGCACTTCCTCTCCACCCAGGGGTTAAAATGGGTAAATGTGAGGGTCACTAGCCGGTACTGCGGCTGCATAATTGCGCCATATGATAGCAGTGCTCAATATTGTAGGCGGATGACTCAATGACCGGGGGAGTAAATGTACAGTCGGCTGAGCGGTCCTTCGGACTGAAAGTAGACTATAACTAGGTACTTTTTACTCTGTTTGCAGCTCATCCATTGAGTACACTAGCGATAGGTGGGTACAGTTGTTTCATTTAAATACGAGCACATGCACTTAACATGCACTTTACCACTGTATTTGCCATCGCGGTTGTTGTAGTTTAGTCGGAGAGGGGATACGTTTATTTACACTGTTTGTCTTTTAGGATAGGGATGGAATAAGTGTGAGGTTGGGCGCCCCATAACCGGTTTAACCCCCCCCCCCAGTGACATTTGTCACTGACCGTTCCAAGGCGGTAATTCCATTCCCCCTATTGCCTGTTTGTTATGTCTTTGTGCGTCTCATTGTGTCTGTTAAACACGTTCCCCGTGTCTGGATCTACTCTGTTTGCAAAGACATAGGAGACGTCGGATCAATTCTGTTAGTAAAGGCATTATCAGTCGTATTCTGTGAGATAGAGGGTAAAGAACAAGAATTGACTGATGAAGTATACAGTAGAACCGGTCTTAAGCGACCATTAAAAAGAGGTCTAAATCTGGATTTGTTTTTACAAAAAAGGTGGTCCCTTAACCCATTTGCTCCCACGATCCCATATATGGGACGTAGGCAAACAGTGTAGATTCTGATCAGACGACGCATAATGCGGCGTCTGATCAGAGTCTACACTGTTTGCTGATAGGAAATTCAATATAAAACAAAACAACAATAAAGGAATTTAGACTAGACATCCTTTAGATAAAAGATAGACTAATCCAATATATAAGCATGGAAGAATCCACTGGGAGCAAATGGGTTATTGCAGGAAAAAAGTGATACAAAAGCTCCTGCATTAAGAAACCACCTGCTTTTCAAGACTCCTAAGTTCAATAGATGAATCATCGCTTAAAACAGGTTCTACTGTATATCCATTTGTTGAGTTTGTTTTCTGCAGAATCTATTGCTATAGTAATTAAATGTTTGTATCTAGAAATACTGATAGTCTTACCCAGATGAGTAACTCGGAAATTGATAACCTCTTAATCTGTAAGGCTTCGTTTTCCATGGAAGTCTGTGACAATATAGCTAAGATTACATTAATAAAGATAACATTGCGTTTCTTGGAAACTACCAAGACAATATTCTGACGGAATAGTTTCCCTAAATATTCAAGTGGATTGCGTGTATCAAATATAGATAGGGCTCCACTGGGACGTGACTCGGCTGGAAAACGGGCAATAAACTGCTAGAAAATATTAGTCTCAGTTTCGGTATTAAACGGCCAAAAATAAACGAACGATATAACTCTCAGAATTATACGCTAGTGGTCTTTGCTAATCGTATCTTCAGCTTCATTGATCAAACTAAAAAACAATGTCTGTCTAACAACCTAACCTGGTTGAAAAGTTTCGCCAAATTCTGCTATTAGGTTAAATACAAGCATTGCCAGTGTAAGAAAATAAAAATGTAATTTCAAGAATTATGCTAAACGTGTTTTATAATTAACCCTTTACCTGAATAATATTTATCTGAGGTCAAGATATTAAAAACAGTTTCAAGAATGACTCATTTTTCGCCAAACCCTATGTTGTGAGCACTTTTTGAGACGATTCTAAAGAGTTGTATAATATTGGGTTTGGTGGAGAAATGACGATTGTAGTACCGGTATCTGAGTATCTGTTGCTCTGATTCATCTGAATATCTGTTGCTCTGATTCATCTGAGTATCTGTTGCTATGATTTATCTGAGTATCTGTTGCTCTGGTTTATCTGAGTATCTGTTGCTATGATTCATCTGAGTATCTGTTGCTCTGGTTTATCTGAGTATCTGTTGCTCTGGTTTATCTGAGTATATGTTGCTCTGGTTTATCTGAGTATCTGTTGCTATGATTTATCTGAGTATCTGTTGCTCTGGTTTATCTGAGTATCTGTTGCTCTGGTTTATCTGAGTATCTGTTGCTATGATTTATCTGAGTATCTGTTGCTCTGGTTTATCTGAGTATCTGTTGCTATGATTTATCTGAGTATCTGTTGCTCTGGTTTATCTGAGTATCTGTTGCTATGATTCATCTGAGTATCTGTTGCTCTGGTTTATCTGAGTATCTGTTGCTATGATTTATCTGAGTATCTGTTGCTCTGGTTTATCTGAGTATCTGTTGCTATGATTTATCTGAGTATATGTTGCTCTGGTTTATCTGAGTATCTGTTGCTCTGATTCATCTGAGTATCTGTTGCTCTGGTTTATCTGAGTATCTGTTGCTCTGATTCATCTGAGTATCTGTTGCTCTGATTTATCTGAGTATCTGTTGCTCTGCTTTATCTGAGTATCTGTTGCTCTGATTTATGTAAGACATAATGGTCGCAGAATATGTACTACCTGGTTTTATAATGACATGAACGCTGGCTCTTTATCATAACAGGAACTGTAAAATCAGATCTATATTATTTCATAAGCAAACAGCGCAAACCCTGATAAGAAAGTTAACAGAAGTGCTGTCTGATTTGGGTCTGCTCTACACCAGAACATGTCTTAACTCTTTCCTTCATATAAACGCATATTCATGCACATGCAAACACAGAGTAGACTCAGATCAGACGGCTCCTATAGGAGCCGTCTGATCAGGGTCTGCTATGTTTGCTAATTTGGTAAATATGTTTCTTTACTTTCTAAAATGCTTACAATGTTCCACCTTCCATTTTTCATTATAACTATTTTGTCCTTGAAGTTTCAGTAGGTATTGTAATTTTGAAGAGAACATGGAAAGGGTTAAGCGACCATTCATTGATTGAACATAGAACTATTATTGAAACACTGGCGATTGCTTAATGTAGGACAAAAGTACTGTAGAAAGCTCCTTTAGCAGCTTTCTGCATTACTTTTGATTTGCATTAAGCAACCAGTTACCTTAAAGACTCATAATTAGATCTCATTAGATGCAAGTTTTACTCTATTGGCAAATGCGTAAGTGCATCTCTGAGATAAAAGTTTAAATGGGATGTTGTTCATATAACCGATAATATGATTGAGCCATTTGGCAATATTCGGGGCATAATTGCATAACTCTACAGTCTACATCAGGAGAAGTTTAGCTCTAGGTAGGAGTTACATTGTCCAGTATTGATGCGTTAGTACATGATGAAATAACACGGATGTATGCTTAGGATATATGCGCATACTGATCTGGCTTTAAATCAAAGGAGGTTTAGCTTGCATGACTCTATATCAAGAGAACTTTAGCTTGCATGACCCTACATCAAGGGAGGTTTAGCTTGCATGACTCTACATCAAGAGAGGTGTAGCTTGCATGACTCTACATCAAGAGAGGTTTAGCTTGCATGACTTTACATCAAGAGAGGTTTAGCTTGCATGACTCTACATCAAGAGAGGTTTAGCTTGCATGACTCTACATCAAGAGAGAATTAGCTTGCATGACTCTACATCAAGAGAGGTTTAGCTTGCATGACTCTGCATCAAGAGAGGTTTAGCTTGCAAGACTTTACATCAAGAGAGAATTAGCTTGCATGACTCTACATCAAGAGAGGGTTAGCTTGCATGACTCTACATCAAGGGATGTTTAGCTTGCATGACTTTACATCAAGAGAGAATTAGCTTGCATGACTCTACATCAAGAGAGGTTTAGCTTGCATGACTCTACATTAAGAGAGGTTTAGCTTGCATGACTTTACATCAAGAGAGGTTTAGCTTGCATGACTTTACATCAAGAGAGGTTTAGCTTGCATGACTTTACATCAATAGAGGTTTAGCTTGCATGACTTTACACCAAGAGAGGTTGAGCTCTAGGTAGGAGTTATATGGTCCAGTACTGATGTGATTGGAAAAACTTAGGCAAATAGCGAGATGAGTCTACGCTGTTTCCAAATGCGTAGAAAGACATAATTACTGAGTAAAGGGTTGAAACTTCAATGATGGCTGTACGTGTATCTCTGTCCGAAAGACTCGTGTACTGTCATATGTCTTAACAGGCTAGTGTAGTTTGAACACCCTGATTATATTTGAATGTTTACATGCAATGATTATCCTTTGCCTATGTACATCAAAAGCTATGCTCCTCGGATTCCGCATACCCGCTGTTTCTTGCAATATCTCTCCTAGCATAACCCCGTTACGACCAAACTGCACGATATTGTGAGACCCGAACCCACAAACTAGTGCCTGGTCATTCGTTACCATCGCCACTCCAAAAGGGTACTTCAGAGACTTGTGAGTAAATGTTGACGTCACAGTTCCTGAATCGTCAATATTCATAATGCCGACATCCTCATCCGAGACTAGCACATTGCCAATGCTATTCACTGCTAAGTATTGGGCCCTCTTGAACAACTCACGTCCCTCAGTGTCGGCTTCAATTTTTCGAAGAAGCTGACCATTTTGGTCAAATAGGTTTATGCGACATACGCCACCATCTTTCAATGAACAACAGACAACAAATATGGTTTCATTGTGGAAGTCGACATCTCGACAAAATTCGTTTATTTTTAAGGTTTTCCCTTCAAGAATCTTGCACCTTGAATCTATCGACAGGTATTGCAACACCTTCTTATTTGTAAGGCATGTAATTGCCTCGTGTTGATTGACTGCACATATTCCGTATGGGGCAGATGGAACTTTGAAGTTATCAGCAATCTTGTAATCATTCGTCAGTAACTTCACTTTCTTGTTGTCCCAATCTGAAAGTAACACCTTTCCATCCTGTAAAACGGCACATGAGATTATCTGCGCGTTTGTTACGTCACTTCCTTGATGCACGTCATACTGACCTAACAAACTAGAGGTAAACAGACGTTGTTCTGATGCAAAATGCCCCAATGACGGATAGGTTTGGATGTACTCCATCAGCTTTGAATCTGGTATAAACTGTATTTGTTCTTTCCCCACTTCCCCGGTCAGGCGATTGTGCGAATCGGTCCCTTCTTTGACAGCTTTATTCGCCGAACGCAACTGAATAAACAAATGAGATTCATTCATGGTGTTTGCATTTGTAAGTTGATTTGAAAGAACTGAGAGTTTCTGAAGAATTTCATTCAACCCATGAATATCATTTTCTATCAATTGTTTGAATTTTTCAAATTCGATCTGAAGTTTTTCAAGCGTGACCTTTTCAAGGTTGTCTAAATACGTTTCCATTGTCTTGCGAATATATTTCACCCTGACCACTGCGTCTTCGCGTTCTTTTCCCAGTCGCAACATATCTTCCTTTCTTCGACATTTTAGTGTTTCAATGTCCGCTTTGGTTTTGTTGACGTTTTCGTAAACCGTCATAAATTGTTCGCTTTTTGCAATATGTTTTGCCACAATTGGCAGGTAAACTGTCTTTTGGCAGTCTCTGAAAAGATATTTAAAAATTCATTAAATAATTATAGTTTAATTTTCGTTGAATAATAATGTACCAGAAAAAGCTTGTAAAAACATATACTAATTAATATCCATAAAAGACCAGGTTCTGCAATATTTCGATATGCATGTACATGTATATGTAATTGAGTCTGAGCAGAAACTTTGTCAATCTTCAGAATAATATACACCAATAATGATCTAACTTCCTGTACTTTTTCATGCTGAAGTTGAAATTCTAAGAAACTGTTATATATTCAGTGGCAAATTATACAACGGGTACGGACCAACCGGACATAAACTAATGCTTACACGAGAGAGTATGGAATTCAGTTCTGGTTTTGAAGGTAGTCAGTGTAAATTATATAATGCTTGTTTTGAGCTATCAAACTTCCATGTGTTGAGTTGATGAATATATATGAAGCGACACATTGTTAAATGAATATTCATGAGGGAAAATGTTAACCCTTTACTCCATAAATATGCCTTTCTACACATGTGCTCCTATAGGAGCCATCTGGTCAGGGTCTGCTCTCTTTGCTTATTTACCTGATCCTGATCCGAGGCCGTAATTAAGCTATCAGCTTGTAAATGATATAATATAGATATGATTCTACAATTTCTGCCATGGCCAAAATTTCTTGTGTCAATTGCCATTATAACAAATTAATCTAATCAATATTTATGACGCCATGAAGGGTTAAGATAATAATACTTGACTGCTAAAAACGAACATAGAGTCAAGCAGCCTTAAATTGTGCGATTTAAAATAGAAAAAACAATACACAAAAAACTACAAGAAATTACTAAACATCTAAAGATACTACAGTAGACGCTGTTTTAATTAGTCATCAAGCAGATATTTAACCCTTCGCTTGCTATTCACGTCAATATACCTACCTGTAAATAGTGAAGACCCAGATGAGACAGCTCCTGCAGGAGCTGTCTCATCAGGGTCTGCACTATTTACAAGTTGATTGTGCAACCAGTGCACTCCACAGCAGCGATTGTACAGCGAAATACTTGTACACAGTGAAGATATATGTAATTATACAACCGGGCATGGGTAAAGAAGGAGAAATGTATTTTAAAATTCAGCAAGAGAAGGGTTAACTATGTGTCTGTAAGGCAGGTTGTAGCTTACTGCAGGTCAAAGGTAATGCAGAAAGCTCCGACATGTATATGAGAGTTCTGCATTAGTTTGTCTTGCATTAAACAACCACCTGCTTTTTTAGACTTCCGTGTTCAATAAATGAATGGCCGCTTCTACTTAAGACATATTTTACTATAGACCTGGTAAAAACAATGAACGAACTCTTGTGAAATAATATGTTTTAAGATTTTCTTAAATGCCTCAAATGAACTAGAGTGTCTTATATTGAGTTGCAAATTATTCCACAGCCACGGACCAACCGAACATAAACGTCTGTCAGTAAAGGTTTTTTTTCTTTTGTTTAAAGGAACAATATACGGGCCATATGTTGAGTCTGAAGATTTAAGGTCGGATCTCCTGGGGGCATAAGTCGTTAAAAGCTCGGTTAGATATGATGGTGCTTAACCAACATGGCATTATACATGCCCGAGAGAATTTGGTATTCAACTCTGGTTTTGAAGATAGTCAGTGTAAATCATACAATGCTTGTTTTGAGCTGTCAAACTTTCATGTTCCGAGTTGATGTATATTTGTGAAGTGACACATTGTTACATAACTATTCCTTTGTACGCCATTGCAAACAAAGTAGACACAGATCAAAAGAATCATTTACCAAATATGTAACCCATTTACACTTTAATCATTGATGCCCAGTGTCCCTTAAAATGACAAAACACAAACAGTATACAGTAAAACCCCTCTAAACCGGAATTCTGGTAGAAAAATATTAGATAGATTTAGGCAGGTGACTGCTTAATACTCTATGAGCTTTCTGCATGACTTTAACCTAGAACTAAGCTGTCACCTGTCTCCAAGACCGATGTTTATACCGGATGTCACGTCCGATTTAGAGGGGCTTTACTGTATACTAAGGATCAGAGGACTCCTGGAAAAGATCTCTGATATGGGTATGCACTGTTGGCTGAACCCATCGATGCCAATGGCTTACACCGGCAAATATTTTGTTCGCTATGCCCCCTCAACATAAAAATTGGAGGGGTATCAATCTAAGAGCTAGACAGGTTTTCCTTAACCCTTTACTCATAAATATGCCTTTGCAAAACAGAGAAGACCCAGATCAGACGGCTCCTATAGGAGTCGTCTGATCAGGGTCTGCTCTGTTTGCTTATACAATAATATAGATATGATTTTGTAGTTTCTGCCATGGCCAAAATTCCTGAGTTCATGTGGCATTATAAAAATGAATGTAATTTATATTCATGACGAGATTGTTTCTAACATGAATATTCTCGGTGTAAAGGGTTAAATGATACGTGAAAACATGGGTTTAATACATGTGTGTCAATGTTTATACCTATGATTCATAGCGATGCACGCGGCACAGTACACCTCGTCACAGTCTTCGCAAAACATGTCCAGATCCTTGTTGTGTTGGTCACACTTCAAGGGATTTTCAATCACCACCTTTCCTCGCTTGCCAGGCAAAGGTTCGACAACATGGTTTTTCATGGCAGCGAACTTCTGGTGTTGATGAACACAGTTAGAACACATGTTGTCGCCACAGTCCTTACAATAATGCGTCGCGTCGCTTTTCCTGTTATCCCTTACACATGCAGTGCATACTTCCACTGGAACATCATCTTCCACTTCATCTATGATATCTTTGTCCAATCCGTTCGTAGCAATACTAGCAGTCTCTTCGCCTGGTCTCGTGAACTTTAAAATGTTGACTTCCGTTTTCTCTGGTGAAGAGCTCTCCATACTCGTCCGTCGCTTTGACAGAGAAGTCCCGGGTTTGGACCTTCTAACACTGCTGCTGGAAATCGATGATCGAGAAGGCCGGGGCTTAGACCTCCTGGATTCATTTCTTCGTACCATAGAATCTCCCATGTCCGCTCGGGAATGGAATTTGAACTACTTTAATAGGTATATACCAAACTGGATTGAACTTTAAAAACAGAAACAATCACAGGTGTTATACTGTGATAGAAAATCAGTGATGCAGCTAATGCTTATCAAAGGTACTTCGCCATTTTTACTTCAATACAACTTACTGTCTGTAATCCGATAGGACTGGAGTTAAACGAATGTCATATAATAAGATTAACGAAGTGAGTCTAATGTACATTCGAAACAATATCGAACAAGCGATTATTATGTAAAATAGTGTTTTTGATAATTTCCTTCAGTAGATGTAAGAGTAGTAGAAGATGTATTATTAGTAGTAATAAAAGTAATAGTAATGTATGTATGTATGCAGCAGCAGAAGCAGCAGCAGCAGCAGCAGCAGCAGTAGTAGTAGTAGTAGTAGTAGTAGAAGTAGTAGTAGAAGTAGTAGTAGTAGTAGTAGTAGTAGTAGTGGTAGTATTAGTAGTAGTAGTAGTGGTGGTAGTAGTAGTAGTAGCAGTAGTAGTAGTAGAAGTAGTAGTAGTAGTAGTAGTAGTAGTAGTAGTAGTAGTAGTGGTAGTAGTAGTAGTAGTAGTAGTAGTAGTAGTAGTAGTAGTAGTAGTAGGTAGTAGTAGTAGTAGTAGTAGTAGTAGTAGTAGTAGTAGTAGTAGTAGTAGTAGTAGTAGTAGTAGTAGTAGTAGTAGTGGTAGTAGTAGTAGTAGTAGTAGTAGTAGTAGTAGTAGTAGTGGTAGTAGTAGTAGTAACAGTAGTAGTAGTAGTAGCAGCAGCAGTAGTAGTAGTAGTAGTATCAGGTTTTAATCAGGTCTACATGTAGGGTTTGGAGAAGGAAATATAAAAAATATTGCATCTAGATTTCTGAAATACTTCACTTATCTACAGTTTTGTATCTGTATCTATTCAGCGTGCCGCCAATCAGTCTTTTGCCACTGTTGACGGTTTACACCAGCACGCGATCTTTTGTAATGATGGACTATACATCGCTCAAAAACTAGATTCAGTCTCATAAAACCATAAAAGGCAAACAAATGACAAATTACATTTAAATGCAGATCTTTACGAGTGAACCTTTCGAATGCGGGACACTGGTGTATTGTAATGTATAATCAGTGTAGACCTAGAAATAAAAGTTAAGACAGGAACACTCGGATTAGTGTTATCTTTCAAACTGAATATAATCTATCGTAAACCTTGATTTCGTGAATGTTCATGTCAGAAAAAATGACGTTATGAACTTTAATACATGAGGAGAACTTTTAAAACAGCATATTAACCCTTCGCTTGCTGAATTTTAAAATACATTTCTCCTTCTTTACCCAAGCCCTATTGTATAATTACATATATCTTCACTGTGTACAAGTATTTCGCTGTGCAATTACTGCTGTGGGGTACACAGATTGCACAATCAACTTGTAAATAGTGCAGACCCTGATGAGACAGCTCCTGCAGGAGCTGTCTCATCTGGGTCTTCACTATTTACAGGTACGTATATTGAAGTGAATAGCAAGCGAAGGGTTAACACATGAAAGTTTTACTGAAGCAGAAACTATTGTATCAGATCTGTATTATTCCATAAGCAAACAGAGCAGATCCTGATCAGACGGCTCCTATAGAAGCCGTCTGGTCTGGTTCTACTCTGTTTGCAAAGGCGTAGAAATGCACATTTATGGAGTTAAGGGATAAGTATATATTGATGGGTCTTTCTAAATTTAATATTCAGCATTCAACGGGTTAAGTACGGGTGTTACAAATTGTGTATCTAATTTCAAGCTAGATTTACATAACAGGGGATACAAATGGCTTTTTCACAAATTGACTTGCAAAATAATCGATTAGGAATATTGTATAGCATAAGTGCCTTTTTGTTTCGGGCCTCGGATAGTAATCAGAATTAGACTCTAGAGAGGTTAGTGTTCGGTATTTGCCCCTCCTCGTGCCGAAAGCATAAAGTCTAATTAAACGAAAACTTGTGACATGTTTTACTTTCGTCCGTTTCGTGAAACCTTTACTCCGTAAATATTCGTGTGAGAAATAATGACATCGTGGCTATTAATTAGATTATTTTTTATAATGGATCATGGACAGGAACTGTAGAAACATACCTATTTTATTTCATAAGTAAACTTAGCAGACCTTCACCGGTCACTCGTCGATTGGATCCTGATACAGACACCGGTAACTTGTCGTCTCTTTCGGAGTTTAGTCTGGTTAACTGCATTCCCAAAAGTTCGAGGAGTTAATATGTAATATATAGTTTTAATATTATCGGTATGAAAGATAGTTGTAATATTAATGTTATGGTTTTCATGTATTTTCATGTTTAATTCATGAATATTAAACCTTTAAACAATTAAATGGCCAGTTCAGTAACAATTTTGCTGAAAAACAGCAAGTGTGTGTTCATTTCGTTTTTACCATTTATTTATCGGAGTAGGTGGGGCTTTTGGGTTGGGGGCTTTTTCGGATGTTGGGGATAGGTTTCATTCTTCTTCACCATACTCAGTTCAACTGATCTTTCCTGAAGACGTTCGGTATCAGTTCGCAGCCAATAACGACTCATAGGACCATCTCCGTGAAACACTACAAACTCGGTGTCTGATCTGGATCCAAACTGGTTGCAAATGCCAGTCCTACCACGAGAATCATGAAAAGGGTACATTATTGTTTCACCTCTCTATCTGATGAAATTGTCATAAAAACTGCGTTCCATTTTCATCAAGTTTTAAAGAGTTTGAATTTTCTAATGAGGTAAAAACTCGTACTCAAGACTCATTTTGCTGTCTCATGTTTCAATTGCAATGTATGGAGTTTGCTTCGAATCTCGTGATTGAATGTTCATTTGCCAAGAAAACTCTTTTGATTTATAGCACAATCGATCAACTTCAATAACTGACTCTCTCTATACATTATAACAGAGTACATGTATCAATAACAATCAATATGCCATTGAAATAAAAACCTCATTAAACCGAGGCATCTTGAATAAACATAGCTATTAGTCTTTAAGACAGGTGCCAGCTTAATGCGTGGTGAAAGTCATGCAGAAAGCTTCCATTTGAGCTCCCAATTTCGTTTCAAAATTTCGGATCAGCGAGGTTTTACTCACTGGCACTTGATCGAAACAGATTATAGTTGTGTAATATAATAGTTATATCATATTGTATTAATGGACTAGTTGCTGTAAATAAACTATATTCTTTTTTTAAGTGCCAGTGGTTTTACTGTACGCTATCGACATAGTCTTGTTCTAAATTTAGTTTGACTGATTAACAGAAGCGTACGTCCTGACAGATTTTCGACGAATCTCAAGTGAACTCTTCTTTTGCGCTTTATTTTTTTTTATTAAAAAAATGTCGTTGGCTTGATTTCTTTAACCATTTACTCCATAAATATTTCTTTATTTACATGTATCAATTACTTCACTTAGATACATTGCCTCTAAATAACAGGAAATGGGACATTGTGTAGCAATGCCAGCCGATTCGATTTCATCGTAACCTGATCAGGATCTACTCTGTTTGCAGCGGAAGTGTAAAAAATACAGTCGCCGCATGACTGACAAACAGTGTAGACCCAATCTAAATGCAACAATCAGAAATGCCAGTAAATAATTCCAATCTAGTGACGTTTACACAAAATCGCCGAATCTGATTGGTTGTTTGACATTCATTTCTCAATGAATGTAAAGAGCTGGTTCTCTGTCGTTGCTCCATGATTTACATGAAGTCGGTAACCAGTAGCCGATACACTATGGAACGACCTCTTTTTACTTTGGATGAAGTTCTATTTATAGACAAATTCCTTGAAACCATGTTGACGTACAATTATTGGGAGAAAATGTTGCAACTCTGCCAGTAATAACAAGACACCTCCCCATGAAATCATTTATGTCAGGACGACAACGGACTGGTGGTAGGATAGCTGTTTACCAGGCCAGAAATAACATTTTAGGTCCAATTCTTGGCCTGCACAGTCACCGGGATTTGAACATAATTCAGAATACTTGTCTGTATATCAAACGTAAACTTTCATGTAGAGTGCATTTTATTGAAAATAAAAGGGATTTTTAAGAGATTTTGAGGATCTGGACACGTATTCCACTGGTCTATGTTCAGAGCTTATACAGATCGATTCCAAGGAGGATTATGCAAGTTAATCGTTTAAGAGGAAATATGATAAAGTAGTAAGGTAGGACATGTGTTGAAATAATTTCGTTTAATTGCTCTTTAGTTATTGTTAACTTCACTTTGTTGCAATCAGGTCAAATAGTTGAGAACATTTTACGATACGTCATCTATGACGTAGGATACAGTACGCAATGTGACATAGTTGTTAGAATGTGTATTGATTGAATTCCTGCCCACGGCACTTAAAATAGCCAATGTCAATTTTGTTTTTATGTCTACATGCAACACTTTTTAAACGGACGGATGAGTGGAATCATAAAGGTTGAATTACATTTTGGTTGTGTTCATCGATGTATAAATCCAAACCTGATCACACACAACTTGCATGAATTCCTCTTCGGAATTCATGCAAGTTGTGTGTGATCAGGTCTGGATTTATACATCGATGAACACAACCAAAATGTAATTCAGTCTCTAATTGGTTGCCTTAACCCATTCCTCCCTACTGAGTACTGACGCCTTTTTTGACGACTATATAAAAGTAGTTTTAATTATTGCGATAAATAGAGCATGTGCTCCATAGGAGCAAATGCTCTATTTACCACATTTGGTTTCAAAAACCACACCGTTCTAACACTATCCTTTTCTCTAGTAAGTGCTCCTTTTCAGTAGATTTGTTCAAAGAGGTTGGGTCTAAAATAGTCAAGGATAGAAGGTTTTATGACTCCCATTTATATACTGTTTACAACTTGGAACTAGACGAGACGCATCTGTTGCCAGATTGTTTGACAATCAATCAATAGTTTCTCAAACTCTTTAAAACCCATTCGGTAGCAAATACAGTAAAACCTCTCTGTAACGGACACTTAATTGTGTTAATTAGTTGGTATTTAAGGCAGCTGGTTGCTTAAAGCTCCTATAGGAGCGTTCTGTTTTTCTTTCACCTTGCTTTAAGCAGTCACTTGCATTTAACACAAAGTACTTGATGTAATTTAGTGGCCGTTATAGAGAGGTTTTACTGTATTCAGAATCAGCAACAATTAGGAGTTTAACCTCATGAATATTCATATAAAAAAATGATGACATCATCAATATTTATTAGCTGAATTTTTATAATGGCATATGAACAGAGCAATGTTTGGGCTATGGCAGAAAGTATGGAATCGGATCTGTATCATTCCATAAGCAAACAGACACTGATCTGACAACTCCTGTAACACCTCTCATAGGAGCTGTCTGATCAGCGTCTACTCTGTTTGCAATTGTGAAAAATTGTATGTCCCTCGGGATACAGGTTAAGCAGCATGTCTATCAGGGAAAAGGTTAACCCATTTCCTTCATATAAATGCATTTTCACGCCTTTGCAAACAGAGCAATCCCAGATCATACGGGAGCTGTCTGTTCAGGTTCTGATATGATATAGATCTGATTATGTAGTGGGGTTTTTTTTCGAGGCAAAACATTTCCTTGAGAAGTTTACAAATTCAGCTGGTAAATACGTGTGATAACATTCTTGCGTATGTGTATATTAAACAGGGAAAGGGTTAAGCATCATTTCTATCAGGGAAAGGGTTAAGCAGCATGTCTATCAGGGAAAAGGTTAAGCAGCATGTCTATCAGGGAAAGGGTTAAGCAGACATCACCCCTCAGCAGGATAAGTGTTAATGAATATTCAGTGACACTATTGACTTTTTTGACATGTCAACATGTGTCTCTAGATATGATAACAATCCCAAATACGGAAACACAACTCTCCTTTGTCTAGTTAAACTCCCCTGCTTATGTTTCTACGTCAGGTCTATTTTGCCATCTGTTGCTTACATGACCTACACCTTAGCCCTTTCAACTCTGAATCACCAGAGTTTAATAGCCCACCAGTGTTTAACTAATAGCCTATAGAGTCCAATCAGTATGAAAGGCTCAAACCTACCAGAGGATTTTGAATTTTGAATAACAACTGATCCAGCTTTTTTTAAAATTCTGGATCCAAACTGTTAGCATAGGTTTTTACAATTGTTCGCTTGTGACTTGCGCAAAGTTACCACTGTTTTTTTTTACATATGAAGATTTAGCCAATATGTTTCCTCGAATATCTGTCACAACCCACAACGTACTCATCTGTCACCCGTGTTTATTTACCCTTTAATCAATATAAAACATAGGATTTATAAGCACGTCTCATTGTACAGACTTGTTCAGTCTCCACTTTATACAAACCAGATTTTCATAAGAAAAAAACGCTTCGGTTTTTGTAAACAATGCAACAATCTCATAGAGGATCGCAAATAAGTAAATCTTGCTTCGTATTAGAGTTTGAACTAATATTATCTTTTCGGCAGGATGAGGTTTAAGCCTTTACTCCATAAATATTCATGTAAGAAATAATGACGTCATGAATATTAATTAGATTCATTTTTATATTGGAATATGAACACGGGAAATTTTGGCAATGACAGAAACCGAAGAGTCGTACCTATTTTATATCATAAGCAAACAAAGCAGACGCTGATCAGGCGGCTTCTACAGGCGCTATCTGAATCTGGGCCTTCTCTGTTTGCAAATGCGTAGAAAGGCATATTTTTGGAGTAAAGTGTTAACCCTTCTCTTGCTGAATTTTAAAATACATTTCTCCTTCTTTACCCATACCCTGTTGTATAATTACATATATCTTCACAGTGTACAAGTATATCGCTGTGCAATGACTGCTGCGGAGTGCGCTGGTTGCACAATCAGTTTGTAAATAGTGCAGATCCTGATGAGACAGCTCCCGCAGGAGCTTCTCATCTGGGTCTTCACTATTTACAGGTAGGTATATTGACGTGAATAGCAAGCGAAGGGTTTGCACCTTTCATACTGAGTGGACTCTATAGTTAAACACTGATGAGTTATTCCACTCTGATAATTCAACGATGAAAGGGTTAACTTCATCATAGATACGCATTTTAATACTAATGCAAATAGAGTAGAGATTGCCTGTTGTACATAACCCTTTACTCAATAAATACACCTTTCTACGCCTTGCAAATAAAGTGGACCCAGATCCATCGGCTCGTGGCTGTTACCAAGGAACTCATTTTGCCTCAAGTCTAGTTGAAGACGATGCATTATTTTCTTGTTCAGTTAGTAGCGTGAATATCAACGTTATTAAACTTGTTTTCTACAGTTTAAAACTGGATATGTTTTGTCCTGAAAACCAACAAGATTCCATATACATGTATAAAGTTTTATATCATACTTTTACAAACATAGTACATACCTGAGGTCCAGATAAGATGCGTTAATTAAAACATTTTCAAGAATAAATTCTTTATTTCTTCAGCAAACCCTGTAGTTGTGATCTCTCTTCAGAATCGTCTCTTCGAGAGTCACGAAGAAAAAAGATTGTTGATTAACTTCAACAATAATAAATATTTCAGAACCAATTACATGGCGTTTTTAATAAGCCAAAGATTTCTCTTCCCATAGACTGTTCTAGAACCAAATAAAAATAAAGGGGTCGCGACCCAATTATTTTGTGGTGGTTTTTTTTTTACATATATGTAATCCGTATAAATTATCTATCCATTTAGATCTTGACTATTCATCTGTAACATGCTAAAGGCTATCGGGTGTTTTAATTTGATCTACAGTAAAACTCGATACTTTGAAATTTGAATAATGAGGAATTGATATACTTTTAGGCAGGTGGCTCCTAAATGCAGGATGAAAGTCATGCAGAAAGCTCCTAGAACTTTATGCATAACTTTCAACCTGCGTTAAGCTTCCATCTGTCTTAAAAATCGACACTGATACGTATTTCAGTGTTCGAATAATCGAGATTTTATTGTATCTTAATCAGCCAATACGTTCCTTCGAATATCTGTCACATCCTACACCCTACTCATCCGTCACTCGTGTATCTATTATTCCTTGCCCTGCTAATCGCCACATTCTTCGCATTTGCAAACAGCTTGAATCCAGAACAGACGCCGAGTTGTTCGTCGTCTCATAACCATCCTAGCTATTTGACACTCAAAAACCTGATTGAAGCGGACCTATAGTCAACTTGGCATCAAATCCAAATTGAAGCGGACATTTTTTTGTTTTACAGCGAGTTACGGGCTAATCACATTTGGCTGTTAGAGAAAAACAATTTGCTTTTAGTCTAGTGGACGAACACGCATTCTTTTCTCGTTCAATTAGTAACGAGAAAATCAAAGATATTAACCCTTTCAGTCCTTAACCCTTTCCCTGTTCTATGTTTATTCCAAATTTCGATACCTATACTGAATATTCACTGACATAGTTGGTATAATGGAATATGCAATGTAGAACATTGTAGCCATTTTAGAAAATAAGAAACAGATCTATCTAATCCCATTAGCAAACAGAGCAGACCCTGATCAGATTCAACGAATTCGCAAACAGAGAAAACCCAGATCGTTTGATAACGATCTGTTTATGAAGCTATAATAAGATATGATCTGATCAAACAGTTTCTGTCTGAGGCAAAATGTCCTGTGTCTACATGCCATTATAAAAAATAATCTAATTATTCATGATGTCATTATTTCAACTTGGATCCAGATGAGACGCCGAATATCTCGACTTCTTGTCAATATAGTTTCTCAAAAAATTGGTAGAATTCGATACAGTCAAAACTGCATCAGATCCAAATGAAATGTGCCGATGTCTCATCAGGAACCAGATTGTTTCATTCACTGGCTGTGGTTTTTTTTAACTCATTCTCTCCTAGGCTATTTTTAGACCCAACCTCTTTGAATGTATCTACCGAAAAGGAGCATTGACTAGAGGAAAGGAAAAAAATAGAATTTTGTAGTTTGAAACCATTGTGATAAATAGAGCATTTGCTCCTATAGGAGCAAATGCTCTATGCTCCTATAGGAGCAAATGCTCTATTTATCACAATGGTTTCCTAACGTGACTTTTATAGATGCGCAAAAATGCGTCACTAGGGGATAATGTGTTAAAGAAAAAGGGAAGACGAAACAGACGACACAGCTTGCAGACGGCAATACGCAGCAGCGAAAGAGTAGATACGTTGTTAAAATATGTTACACAATTACCCTATTTTACCACAAATATTAACCATTTCCATGTTCTGTGTTCATTCCAAATTTCAATACCTACTGAATATGGGCGTTATTAGGTCATTGAATAATTGATGTACAGTTGAACTTCGATACCTCGAACTCGGATAACTCGAAAATCGGGATAACTCGAGTAACATTCGGTCCTTCCAAATTTTACCATAATGACTTGTTCTAAAGTGTATCACTATGCATATCTAAAACACACGTGACATCTTATTGTAGGTCGAAAGTACATTGTAATGCTGAAAGCTCCTACAGAAGCTTTAGTCATTAATTTAGACCTGCATTAAGCTGTGAGCTTGAGACACTGTTCAGATAAGAAATCGGATGACTCGAACTTTGTTATCTCGAAGTAATTTGTATGGTCCGTTGAAGTTCGAAATATTGAAGTTCAACAGTACATGTATATACGATTTCGCTTTCCATAGACTTATAATAGAACTTGGTACAACTATCACCTGTCTTAAAGACCGGCAGTGATAGTAATTAGAATAGTTCGGGCTGAGATGGTTTTTACTCAACAATAGAACATGTCTTAACCATTTCCTTCATATCTATAAACGCGTTTTCACGCATTTGTAAACAGAGCAGACCCAGATCAGACGGCTCGTAGAGGAGCCGTCTGATCAGGATCTGCTGTTTGCTAATGGAATTTGATAGATCTGTTTCTTTACTTTCTAAAATGGCAACAATGTTCCACCTTCCATATTTCAATATAACAATGTTGTCCATGAACATTCAGTCAGTATTTAAATTTGAAATAAACACAGAACAGGGAAAGGGTTAAGCGGCCATCAAAAAGAGGTCTAGTTATGGATCTGTAACACAGGTGATAGCTTATGCCGACCATATTCCATGTAAAAAGTATATGTCAAGTAAAAACACACACTAAAAATTCTGCTAAACTACAATTCCGGTTTATCCCTTTCCCTCATATTGACGACTTTTGACGACTCTGTAGAAGTCACTTTGTGAAACCATTGTGATAAATAGAGCATTTGCTCCTATAGGAGCAAATGCTCTATTTATCACAATGGTTTCAAACTACAAAATTCTAAAATTTTCCTTTTCTCTAATTAATGCTCCTTTTCGGAAGATTTATTCAATGAGGTTGGGTCTGAAAATAGCCTATGAGGGAATGGGTTAAAAGGTTTTTACTGTACAATGAAGTGGTCGCACATGATACTCATGGCCCGCTTTGTTACAAGACATTCCCGCATTACATCAACAAAACTTTCGAGGTAGCTAATTAGTAGAGACCATGTAAAATGCTGTAATTGGTAGAAATTAGATCCTGGATTGCCCTAATAACTGGAAAATTGCTGTTGTGTGAGACGGTTTGACATTTTGCAAGCTATTAAAGCCAAATTGAGAGTGTAGCAATTTCATTAATCTTGAGCTCCATTATTTATCGATGTTTCTGTTACTCAGTATCATCTTCTTTGTTCACTGTAAAATAAGTGAACAGAACAAACAGTGGTGCAGTGGAGATGAGCCGCAGTAAAATATATCTTCCGGGACACAGAGGTCCAGATAGGATGCGTAAATTGAAACATTATCAAGAATAACTCCTTTATTTCTCCTCCGAATCCTGTATTGTGACCACTCTTTAGAAATATAGGGTTTGGTAGAGAAATGGCGAGTTTAATATCTGAGGACGCACAGTTATCTATTGCTCTGTTCAAGGTTTTGCCAAAAGTGCGGATTAGGTCAGCCTATGGGAGATGCAATATCGCTTACTAAACGACAGTCTGCTGTACCTGGGGGAAGACCTGACATTTCAAGAAACTGAAACAATTCTTAGTTGTCTAGCCAATAATTATATCGTATTTTTTTCCTTACTGAGAGATTTGCATTTTCAAATAGTGTATACCCATACCAGAGGTTTCCTCTGACCAGGGTCTACAATATTTGTCATTCAAAATCCTCTAGAAAATGTATGTCTTTCATACTGAATGGGGTCTACAGTCAAACACTGTTGGTCCTCTGTTGGTTCGAGGCCCGGTGTATCAGTGCATTGCACTGGACATCTAAAAGAACCATTAAAAATAATGAATGTACTGCTAACATACCACCTTTGTGTGAAACTTCTTCAGATGGAGATATTTCTTGTTTTTATACAGACGATGTGAAATCAAATTGTTCAGACGATGAGAAATCAAATTGTTTAAATAATTTATTTGCAGCTATATCTACAGTCGATGACACAAATGCTACCCTCCACCGTTCTCTCCAAAAACAATGAATAGTCTAACCACCATTAATATTAATGATACTGAGGTAGAAGAAACAATAATTTCACTCGTCTTGAATAAAGCATCTGGCCCAGACTGTATATCTCATAGAATGCTTAAAGGATCAGTCAAAACGATATCGAAACCGCTTGCTATTCATTATAATAGATCATTGAATGAAGACGTTTTTTCCGAATGCTTGGAAAATTGCCAATGTAATACCACTTTTCAAAAAAGGGGGATAAATCTATGCCGTCAAACTATAGACATGTCTCTCTGCTCAGTTGCTGTGGCAAATTGTTCGAACAAATCGTTTTTAAACATATGTACAACCTTTTCTTAGGAAATAACTTGATATACAAGTACCAATCAGGATTTCTTCTTAATCACTCTACTGTTTATCAGTTAATTGATATTGCTCATCACATCTGCCAATCATTTGATAACAAACAACATTCTTGCATGGTGTTTTGTGATATTTCCAAAGCCTTTGATCGAGTATGGCACAACGGTCTTACTTTTAAACTACAGAAAAATGGTATCAATGGGCGTCTTTTAATATGGCTGACTAATTACCTAAGCAATAGGTGCCAAAGAGTTGTTCTTCGTTCTTCTGTCTCTGCTGTAAGAAGAATATTAGCTGGTGTTCCACAGGGATCTGTGTTGGGACCTCTTTTATTTTTAATTTACGTTAATGACATATCTGACTCACTGCTGATCTTAACAAGATTGTTTGCGGACGATAGCTCTCTTTACATATCTGCTACCTCTTTAAATGACATTGAAGGTAATTTAAACCACGATCCTAAATTAGTTTCCGCATGGGCTAAGACTTGGCTTGTTAATTTCAACCCTGCTAAAACTGAGGCAATGATGTTTTCGCTTAGAAATCACGACACGCGGCCTAATCTATTTTTGAAGGCACTGCTATACACTTTGTTAATTTTCATAAACACTTGGGTGTCACCCTAAATTCAAATGGTCAGTGGAATGATCACATTGATAGCATACTTCAATCTGCTTCCAAAACAATTGGAATAATGAAAAACATTAAATTCACCTTAAACAGAAGGGCCTTAAATCAAATTTACATTTCTTACGTACGGCCAATACGAGAGTATGCTTCTGTTGTTTGGGATGGTTGTTCCGAAACTGGTGTAGATACAATAGAAAAACTACAGAACGAAGCAGCCCGTATCGTAACTGGCTTAACCAGATCGGTCTCTCTAGATACTCTATATCAGGAATGTGGATGGGAATCACTAGCCAGTCGACGAAAGTTACAAAAGCTCTGTTTCGTTTATAAGGCCTCTCATAACATGGTTCCATCATATATTAGTGATTTGATACCGCCCTATACGTAAGGGAGGTAACCCACTATCCATTAAAAAATAGCGATGATATCGAAGTGCCTTTCTCACGTACGTCAGACTCCAAGAAATAATGCATCCCGTCTTCAATATCACTATGGAACAACATCAGTCCAGACAGCAGAAAATTAAATACATTAAGCTCATTTAAAAACTCATTGCGGAACAATTTTAGCAATTATAACGTTCCATCTTACTACTATTTTAGTATTTGTCAGCTATCCACGCCAGAATTAGGAACAACTGTAGCAATCTGAATGGTGATCTTTTTAAAAACCATCTTAATCAAAATCCTTTATACGAATACTCACATGAAGTTGAAAATTTAGTCTTTTGTAGTCTTTTTCAAAAACAGAGACTTAGTCTATTTCGTACAAGACAAAGGTACCATCCTCTAAATACCGAAATGCTAAATCTAAATGATGAAGACAATAAAATCATATTTGATGCCGTGCATTGTTATATAAAGCAATCACGGAGGTTTTAGCCTCACATATTGTGCAACTATCGATGTAAGATTATGCTAAGATGTCTTACTTATAACGGTATGTTCTTATGCTAAGATGTCTAATTTAAGTGCCCTCTGATCGTACTACTCTCTCTCGCTCACTCACTATCTCTCCCATCCACTTTCTCTCACTCTATATCTTTCGCAGACATTGTATTAAGTTTCATATTATGTTTGCCATTACATGTATATATGAATGCTTTGTATAGGGAGGGTCAAATCTAATGTTGTAAGAACTTGTGACCCGACCAAATTTCCTCTAATATGGAAATAAAATATGTTTAGACTAAACTAAGAACCAGAGGCACTCCGTCGATCCCAGTATTCTCTGTATCCACTCCCCTCTCTCTGGGATGTCCAATTAGCCTATAATTGGCAGAAACGGGTGTTAATCAAAATAAACCAAGTCAACCCATTTCACTTGGCATATTCAGCATTCAAAGTGTTACAAAAAGCATTCATCTTGAAATGTTTAAAAGAACTACTTATTGCAAAAAAGTGAAATAAACCGAGTCTTGGAGAAATCTGACTGCAGAGCATTGTAACAGTGTAGATACAATAGAACCTGTCTTAAGCGGTCATCAAAAAGAGCTCTAATTATTGGTATGTAAAGTAAGTGGTAACGTTATCATGCCATGATGGTAATGCAGGCCAACAGTAATGCCGAACTTTCCGCATTACTTTTGATCTGCATTAAGCAACCACCTGCTTTTTAGACTCTTGTGTTCAATAAATGAATGACCGCTTAAGACATATTCCACTGTATACCCCCAACGTTCTGGCAGATTAGCTTCCGTGTGTATACTATAACGTCTAATCATGCTCTGTATTGTTTGCCACATACAAGGGACTATTATGTCTTGCTGACTTGTGTGGAAAACAGTGTGGGATCTGATCAGATCCCGCAACACGCGGCTGCTAATGTGGTTATGCACTGTTTGCAAAATCTAAAGCCTAGCTTAGACCAGCTTTTGTGTCTCAGCATAACATTTTTCTTTAGCAACAAGTCATCCTATAGGAGCGTTCTGTTTTACTTTAACCTTACTTTAAGCAGCCACCTGCCCTAAATACCAACTAATTAACATAATTAAGTGGCCGTTATAGAGAGATTGTACTGTATATTCTGTTTGAGAAATAATTTAAATCTGATTCAGCAGTTTCTGTTGTGGTCAAACTTTCCCTTGTTCGTAAATCATAATACCATTAAACGTCAGCTAATTAATATTCATAAAGTCGTAATTTGTTACATGAATGTTCATTGGGTTAAATAGAAAACATAAATAAACAAAACTCAATCAATCATATGCTAGAAGGGTTTTACTCTATGGAGTATATCCGACTAAGTACCCCCATTGAATGTTGTAATACAGGAAACCCCCTCTAAACCGGGATTCTAATAGAGAAGAATTTAGATACTTTTATGGAGGTGGCTGCTTAATGCATATACATGTAGGATCTTTCTGCATGAGTTTCATCCTGCATTAAGCTGACACCTGTTTCCGATACCGATATTTCCACTAAAGTGTTGAAGTTTAGAGAGGTTCTACTGTAATGTGGTTTTGTCGCATTTGCGTCGTTATGTTTAAATAGTCAACAGCTGCCCAAGGGTAAGAGTTTCAATGAAATATTTAAACTGCTCTTTGTATTCGAGGCGCAATGGATGTTAGGAGACCCTTCTAGATCATAGCTATGGCTGTCTGTACTGATTTATTAATAGGCCTCCTAGAAACAGGCAGCATTGATCCGTGATTGGTCATTTAGCAGGCGAGTAACAAAACTACGATAATCTTTGTAAACAATTAACCCATTCCCTCATATTGGCGACTTTTGACGACTCTGTTAAAGTCACTTTGTGAAAACATTGTGATAAATAGAGCATTTGCTCCTATAAGAGCAAATGCTCTATTTATCACAATGGTTCAAACTACATTACTAACAACAAACATACATACAAACTAAATTTTCCTTTTCTCTAGTTAATGCTCCTTTTCGGTAGATTTATTCAAAGAGGTTGTATCTAAAACTAACCTATGAGGCAATGAGTTAAAGCTCTGATTAGACGACGACTAATCAGTATCCAAACTGTTTGTTTCTATAGAGATACCCTGAAACTTGTCAGAGTATACGCCTTTACAAACAGAGTAGACCCAGACCAGATGGCACCTATAGGAGCCGTCTGATCAGGGCCTGTTCAGTTTGCTAATGATACAATATAGATATGATTCTACAGATTCTTTTCTGGTCACTCTCGTATCCATGTGTTAGTATAAGTTAGTATAATTCATATTCATGATCACATTACTTCTTACATGAATATTCATGGAGTAAAGGGTTAACGCTTTCGCCGCCAAAAAGATGTCGTCTACGAAGACCATCGTCCGGTTTGCGAGCTGAGCTTTCTTCAAATCCTCTGAAACATTATAATCGGAGTGCCAAACAGTTTGGATTTTGATTAGATGCCAAGATATAGGTTAATTAATTAACCCATTCCCGCATATAGACGCCTTTTGACGCTTCTGTAAAAGTCACTTTGTGAAACCATTGTTATAAATAGAGCATTTGCTCCATAGGAGCAAATGCTCTATTTATCACAACGGTTTCAACACTACGCAATTCTAAATTTTCCTTTTAAGTAGAAATGCTCCTTTTCGGTAGATTTGTTCAAAGAGGTTGGATCTAAAAATAGCCTATACGGGAATGGGTTAATACTCGTTCGTCTATGGTGGAGAAAGAGCTTGTTTACTTGACACGCATTGTACATTCTAATCAAACACAATGTTTCTTACCAACCCCACAGTTCTAATCAAATCCCAGCTTTCTAATCAAACCCCACCGTTCTAATCCAATCCCAGCTTTCTAATCAAATCCCACCGTTCTAATCCAATCCCAGCTTTCTAATCAAACCCAACCGTTCTAATCAAATTCCAGCTTTCTAATCAAACCCCACCGTTCTAATCAAATCCCAGCTTTCTAATCAAATTCCAGCTTTCTAATAAAACCCCACCGTTCTAGATAATCAAACTCCATCGCTTTAAATCAAATCCCAGCTTTCTAATCAAATCCCAGCTTTCTAATCAAACACTATCAAAGCGCCGCTTTATAACCAAATCCAACATTTCTAATCAAATCTCTCGTTTCTAACCAACCCCGATCTTTCTAGCCAGATAGACCCCACTTTTCTAACAAACCCCAACTTTCTATTCAACCCTCAACTTTCTAATCATATTGAAAATTGGTTGTCACCAAATATGTAATCCACCTAAAATAAAGTCATTATAATAATAATAATAATAATAATAATAATATATTATTATTATTATTATTATTGCTTTCGAAGAATGCAATATAGCGATCGGTCGTTTTTACGGCAAAGAGTTCACTATTTCTTGTGAACATGCGCAAGAGAAAATAGTTCTCTTCAATATTCTAAACTAGTTTTGTTGTAAATTGTTCATTAATTTATTTACTTTTCATGCATTTAATAACACTTCGCTTTGTCAGATAACTTCTAGTCTACACAAGATCAACCTTTTAAAAGCTTGAATTATTGAATATACTCCCAAAAAAACCGCGAAAGAATATCGGTATGACTAAACACCGGATCCGATCAGATATGAAGTTCATATCCGCGGATATGAGTTGCGCAAGCTTGAAAATCAGCATTTATCACATGCGCGTATATGAACCTCATTCCTGGTGTTTAGTTAAACATTGTTTTCGCAACATATTGGCGTTTCTACAGCAGCAATAGCTTGTCTGTAAATTATAAATTTCTTCTCCGCCGATAGCAAAGACTTCCCAACTAGAAAACCTGTTGTGTTTTTCATTGATCAATTACCTCTCCGCCGATAGGGAGGGAGAGGGATTTTTTTATATCGACACCGTGTACGTGATAAAACGCTAACCGCATTTCTATACACCCGTCTAACCTAGAGATCCGAGTAATCCGTATAGCGTTTATGAATCGCAGTGTCTGTACTTTCGCTTTC